>OX438763.1:16064346-16664346 GCA_949316455.1 Acleris holmiana
CTCGTTTCTAAATATATCAGTCTAAGCGTGACTATGATGCAAAGTAATGTAAAAAAAAACGTAGTTGATTATGATTCTCTAATTGTGTTTCACCTTCATTATATGTAATATTCGTGTAATAAAATGCTTTTTGTAGAAACTAACAAACATAAGAAGAATTCTAACAATAGCAAGAAAAGAAGAAAGGAACTACTCGGCCGGCAGTTGAAGTTCAAGAAGAAGGACATGACGAAAGTGTAAGCGTTGTTCGCTTTAGCTGGTTGACTTCGGGTCAAATTGTAATTATTATATCATTTGGTCCCCTTCAACCAGCTGTAGTTGACATCTGCTTCGCTTTCGAGACGCGTCTCAAGAAGACTTCGTTGCAACACTTGGGACTCGTTTCAACATTTTCAACTCAAAGCTAAATAAATAACAAAACTCAATATTTCTGCTTTCGGTTTAGCCCTGTGGGTTAACCTTACATATGGGATATAAAATTTCTAACAACAGCTGTAGTAGGCGTAATTACTAAATACGTAAAACACAGTCGCAATTTACATTTGATAAGTTACAAGTGGAAACACGATCCTCAATAAATACTTATTCATAACATCTTGTCAAACTAAACTACATCTCAATAATGAATTCTCATCAAAAAATCACGTTTATCAATCACTTTGTTATGAAACGCCTTATTTTGAGGTTTTAGAATTTTTTTCCGTGTCTGTCTATCTGAAGCCGTTTTCTTAGCAACTAAAGAAACATGAAATTTGGCAAAGTTGTATATTTAAAATAATGCATATCCGTAATTGGTTCATGATTTGTGATTCTGTCTGAGGAAGCCTTGATTGTAATTAATACTGCGGATTTAATGTTTCAATAAAATAAAACCTGTTGCAAATATTTTTGGGAAAAATCTTTTATAACGAAAATAATAGTGTTCTAAAAGGGGGTTTAAATGAAAGGTACTATTTAAAAGTGGTCTCATAAAAAAGGGTTAAATCAGCTCGTTAACAATATATGTATACAGTTTTTATATAGAAACATACTTTATGATAATTATGATTAATAGCCAAAAACTCTTATATCCAAACTTTATAAACTTAAAAGCAGAAAAATCAGTAATAATCTAGAGTTTTCTACAATTATTTATATTTATACTGTTAAAATTGTGAGAATTTATCAAGCCGCTTTTATAATTAAGAAATAATTTGAGGCATCTTAGGGTCAATCCTGATTATAGTGTTCAATCTCAAATCTGAAAAGCCTGAGCGAGCTCGACTCGAAATTAAGTAATTTTTATTTTCAAAATTCAACGACAAATTGTTACGCTTATCAGTTTTACACCAACGGTCGCCACCACAACCCAATGTTGTATTAATTTAATTATAGTATTTGCACACTACTGTTATGTTCTGATGAGGATATATGTAATTATATACCTAATTAGGATCAAGTTCCTTCCCTTTTTTCAATAATGTCTTAAGAGGGCGCCGAGCGCCCAGTGGCGCCGTCATTACTATTATTGTGTTTTCTAATAAACTAAAGTATTATCTTAAAATCAAAGTGAGCTTTACTGTTGTACAAATGAATACACAATTTATGGAGTATATGACATAACTTAACAACAATTGCGCTATGAGTAAGCAACTTAACGGAAAGAGGTGGCCACTTTTTTCCGTGAAGTCGAAAACACGAAAGTTAAAGGTTATTGAACTGTGTCATGTATGCTATACTTTGCTTATTCATTTGTAAAACAGTAAAGTGCTGTTAGATTTAAGATAATACGATAGTTTATTAAAAAACACGGTAAAAGTAATGAGGGCGCCACTGGACACTCGGCGCCCTCTTAACGAGGGAAGACCGAACATTTTAACTTTTTAGCCTTTGAATTTTGAAAGTGTGTAGTGTCATTTGATAGATATTCAAGAAATATACACATATTCGCCATACACATATTATTCTAGATGACTTTACGCGATATAAGGAAAACGGTCGTGCTCGAGGTACAGGCTGATGACAGCGTTGGGTTAATAAGGTACCTGTCGTTTGGATTCTTATTCGGGACGGTATAAAAAGTAGCCGTATTTCTAAAGATTACTGGTGTTCATCTTGTAAATCCATCCATCTGTTGACTAAAAACACGTCCATCATTTAGACCACCCAATAACAAAATCTTTCAGATAGTTTTTGGCTTTGATTTCGTACGTGTTGGCGTTGGGTTTGAAAGGCGTGGTGGTCCTTTATTTCCTAATATGAAGTAAGGGACCAGTGTTCCGTGTTCTCTAAAATAGTTTTGATACAAGTGATATAGATGGTTCTCTGCCTTTTCGCTGAGAAATCTTTGATAAATGCATCGATTCGCAACTTATTCTTTTGCCAACCCGCTTTTTTTCCGTAACTACAAATATTTTACAATTTTTATAACACTAACCTAACCTAACCTATAGGGTTCTACACGATGGTCCTGAAATAAATCCAGAATTATTTACAGTTTCCGTAAAAAAAGGAGGTTGTCAAATGATATGTCTGTGAAACATTGGTTATGATATGATAGGATCCCAATATACCTAGGTAAATTCAGAAAAAGTGTTAATATTCTTGTGATATTTTGGAAAAGGGCTTCGTGATAATCATAAAGCAGATATTGGAGCCAGAAATACTTGAAGTTAGGTTTCACAAAACCCAAAATATAAAAGTCAAGGTGAAATTTACCCTGCATAAAATTGTTCGAAATAGAGTGTATCAAACGTTTAATTGAATTGTAAGTAGGCGATTTTCGTTTAGTCCACAGGCACGAAGCCATGGCTATTAGAGTTTAGTACCTACATAGCTGCTTTTAAATAAAAATATAGGGCAAGTAGACGTTGAAATATACATAAAATATCCTTAAAACGTCGTACGAAAAGCAACATTAAATTTGGGTTTCATTTTCCCAAGTCCACGCCCCGCCATTTTGCGAAAATGAAGTACTCGAACAGTTGGTTACTTTTATTTGCTACGTAGAAAAAGACGATTATTATATAGGAAAGTTCATGAATCTAGAGTGAATGCAGATAATAAAAAAATATGAGAGCGAACAAATGGGTTTGCTTGTTATAGTTATGATGCGACTTAATTTTGGTTGAATTCGGTATAGCAAATATTAATATTAATTATGCAATGACAATCTTTTATGACATCAAAAACCAAGATGGGTCTTTGATTTGCCTTAGTAAATCAAAGGACCGGATAATATTGTGGTAAAATAATGTATTATTTAAAGAGGGGTGGGAAGGACAGGGCTTTTCTTTGCGGATCACGTTAACTATCTAAATATCTAAAAAGTCATCATTTCATAACTAAACAAAAGATTATCCTACTTGAGAGATTTCAAATGAACCCACTATAGGTTAAAACTATTTTAGAGACATGTTTTGTTGTGCCCAAATTAATGATTTAAATTTACAAATATTTAATGGGTAACCACAAAGTAGGTATACTACATGTATTCGTATTTTTTCCGAATTACAGCAAGATAGCTTCAGCTATATTAGAGAAATAGGTTCTTGACAGACCAACGCACACGCAAACAAAAAAGTTTTTTTTTAAGGATTCAGTTTTTAACCCCATACAAAAAAAAAACAAAAAACTAGATTTATCGGGATGGTTAGGTTAGGTTAGCGAGGTTTCATGAAAGTCTTTTAGGCCGGATAAGAGACATCAGCTCTGAAAAAACCATTAAATATGTCGGGGGTGTTACCTATTTAATAACTGTTCAGTGATTGGTACGTGAGCTTTAAAACGAACACATTCCACCAGTGGGGAAAACCTCCTAGTTGAGTGGCTGCGCTAGACCAAAAACTCGTCATTTTAGAGTATTTTGTGGTGCTAATATGACTGCTGACCTGCTCAAGTTGCTCAGCTAAACCGTTACCTCAATACTAACGAAAAAAAGCGATAAATATGGTTTTCCTTAAGCAAACCGCTTTAGCAGAAATAAATCATGTTAAAAGTTTATTTGTTAAAAAAAAAACCTAAAGTATTTGGACCATCCGAGTAGTAGGCCTTCAAAGAGAATTCTATTTTTACCTGATTGCCCGACAAAGCTTTACTTGTAACTAACAAACAATGTAATAAAATCATGGACGATTTTAATTTACTTTTATGTCGGATGGACTTAAAATTTTGCATTGTTTTGCAATTCCAATGACAGTAAAAAAAAAATGGTACCATCAAGCCGGTGTCATGATGAAGATGAAAGGTGGCCATATAAACTCCTCTCTTCTCTCATAGTAGATCCATCGAGTTTTGACTCATTTGACTGGTAATTTGATAGTAAGTTTATTATCAGTCCTAGGATCAGACGTCAATAAAGTGTGTTAGTAAAACCTTTTTTGAATAGCTACATATTTTTACAATACAATCTTTTAATTTAAACATAATAAAACTGGTTCTAACCACGGTTAGAGTTTATTAGCTAGTTCTATAAATATAGGTACAAAAATAAGTAATCTTCACACCTTTTAGAATAATTAAATATCAAGCTAAGAGCTCAAAGGCAAACCATGCGACAAAACATTTAGACACCGGTTATATTTTTCATTGCAAAATTCATTAAAAAGAGTAGGTTAATGAATACATAATGTTTAAGCTCCATTTGTAACTGTTATAATTATCTGATTGGTCGCTGTTTTTACCTCTGTTCTTCTGACATATATTATAAATTAATTTCTAATTCGTTTGTGTAGAAAATATTCTATATCGTTGCCCTGATCACTATTTTTGATGCAAAACGATTGTTATTAATAGTGTTCATTTTATACGAGTAAATGTTGTTCAGATAAACTTTTGTTCTTTGAGAAAACGCTTTTTTAAATGTAATACGATTATAACTGCAAGTTTCTAAAAATATAAGATCTCCGAATATGCTGACTGATATTATTTTTGTTTTGATGTTAGTTAATTATTTGTTGTACTTCAAATCATTGTTCGATTACCACAATTAGGTAGGTAATTTCCGTGCATGGCGTGAATAGGTTGATAAGTCGAGATGTAAAGATAATAAAAATTATATTTAGAACGAATTTTATATAGTTCAAATTACTTCATTCTTTTTCATGATTTAATATTTTTTTTACAGGATAGAGCATATCAAATGCATGGACACAGGATGTTTATTCTTAGAAACGCCTTCATAAATAAATAAAATATTCACATTAAATTAATTCCTTCCAGGCAATAAATACGATTTGAACTACACGTTGTATTTACATGTAATATTCAATTCATTATCAATGTTCTTCGAGAAGATATTTTCGTAATGATAACCGAGAACGTACAAAGAAAAAAGAAGAAACAAGAAAGACATTTTTACCGGGGTAGGTATTCTCTTAACTATTGTGTCTCCTAGGTCGTTGCGGTGCCGACTTTTGCGCTAACGGTTTGATGGCTTTAGCCGATATTTTTTTAGCCAAAGTCAACTTTCCTTTTGGGAAAACGAGCCTTCGGAGGTATAAGCTTAAAGTTGCTTGTGCCGGATATAGTGGTATCGATTGAAGGCAGCGAAGCTTTCTGGAGCTCGCACGCGAGGGAAGGATCGTAACGCGCGGCGCACTTTGATATTATAACGAGATTACTTGAGGAACCGCTAACGGGCTGCCTGTTTGACTACCACCCGCCACTTACTAAGCCATCTGACGACTCCTACGTCGTGAAGAGTTCGGCGCGGCTTAACATCGCACCGGATTCAAGCTAATGAAAGGATTCACATTAAATGTCGGAAGTATTAAAGAAAACATTAAACAACTTCGAAGAAGTTTACGGAGGACGCCTTAGTTTTACGTAGTTCCTTATCAGAGACGGTGACGCGTTGTCGGGAAGTTCGTTAAAGTCGGCACCTTTCCTATTTTAAAACTTTTCGAATTTAATGTCGCTAAGACCGTAGGTTGTAATTAAAGCGAGACACATCATGTAGAAGTTTGACTCTGTGAAGTAAGACTTTTAATTATAACTCGTTTATTGCTATTCCCTCAGGAAAAGTTCAATTTTTCGGGATAATAAGTACCCTATGTCCTTTCACGGGACTCATCTTCATACCAAATATCATCTAAATCGGTTCAGTAGATCCAGAGATTACTACCTACAACCTCACAAACTACCTCTTTATAATCTAAATATATAAAGGAAGAAAAAGACTGACTGACTGACATATCAACGCACAGGCCAAACCGCTGGGTCAAGGGATTCTAAATTTGGCACGTAGGTTCCTTACGAAAATTCGGGTTGGAAATTCATTCTCTAAGGGGGTGAAACGGGGGCCCAAAGTTTGTATGAGAAAACAAGACCGCCGGACCTAGGGACTCAAAATTTACAGGGAATATTTCTTGGATATCCTAGGGGTGCACTAAGAAGGGTTTTTTGAAATTCCATCCCCTAAGGCGTACTTGTAATTTAAGTTTATATCATACATGATTCCTGCTCCCAGCTTCGATATACATACCTACTTAGGAATACCAAACATTTAGCCATGGTATGATAAAAATGGTTTTCACCTCAGCACCTCAAAAAGGCCAGTTTTGCTGTTTGAAGACAGTGAGCAAAATTCGATTTTGCTGCGAGCGTGAGACAGTAACTTTATAACTATTTTCACAACATAAATAAAGATGGTCGTGGTGTGGCACCGCGGCGACGGGGTGATGTCAATTAATGTTCACCATGTCGTCTTTTTTACCTTCAGGTAATATTTTCTCGCTGCATGCTTAGGTGAAAAGTTGTATGTGTAACACGACGAGTATAGTTTTTTGCATATCGTGTATTTGAATCCCTCGCTGCACTTAGGATTCTAAATTAGAATAACTCGCTACGCTCATGATTCAATTCTGGAATCCTTCGCTTGCTCGGGATTCAAAATCAACACTCGCAGCCAAAACTAACTTTACTCTGTTGTTGCACAAATAACTATTGTACCGATTAATTTTGGTTCAGGCAGTATATGTATAGAAGAATCTGATACTTAAACAAAAAAAATAAATGCGAAGCTATTTTCGCAGCCTTTCATCTGTATTTTATTCGTGACATATGTTTTACTAAAATGTTAACAAGTTTTTTAGGTATATTATGCTATAAACACATGGGCGTGTAGGTATTTATAATGTAAAGTCTGTTCAAGTAAGCCCCGGCGGGACCCGCCGCGGCAGAGGCAGAGGTCGCAAAAACGCCAGAGGCAGTGGCTGCAGCCGGCGGCGCCACGACTTCCAGCCATAAATCAAAAGCACCCGCGGGAGCCCTCCCATCACATAAACTAAGTATAAAACACTGCGACATTTTTTACACGAGATAATATTCAAATGAATACTAAAGTATGAATTTAGAAACTAATCTCCGAGCTTTACGGGATTGCGAGCTCGCAGGAGCTCAAGGTAAATAACTCTTTATTTGGAAAAGTAATCATATATGTATTTCTAACATTAGCATCTTTGGCTCAATACTGTTAAATCAAAACTTAGAAATGCCAAAAAGTAATTGAATCATGGGCAGTGAATAATGAGCACGTTTAACTTAAAGTTGCTCTAGCGTCATTGGTGTGATAAGGTGGTCGCAAGTTACTCGAAATACGGCTTAGAAGGAAATCACCTGGCAGGCTATTAACCTAATTCACAGACGCGAAGACAGGGCGGAGACGCGGGCGGCAGCACCCGGTTTAATATCACTCCGCCAGTAATAACATGGAAATAAGGCGGCGAAGAAACCTCGCCAATCATTGCTATGCGCACCTTAACACCAACCGTGTAGGTACTTTGATAACTTAAATATTGGTTGAGAATTGACGATTGCGCCTTAATATTCAAGCCCATAGCGGCACGAAGTGAAATAATGATTTGAATGAAAACTTTTGACAGTGCAGACGGCCCGAGGAATGCATTCGGGTTCAATATATCATTCTCAGGCACGGAACATACGTCTCTGTCGGCTCCAGCGCTGCCGCCGTCTTCAAGACAATAACATCCTGATATTAAAAGAAAGACTTATTCTCCATGCTGCTCAATTCTAAAGGTAATTTATTTTCTATTCGTAATTTTTTTTACAATTTTTACTCTAGTTGTTGTACGTTGCTAATTGTAATTCAGTTGATATAATTCGCAACAAATAAACTCTGATTAACTGGCCTTTACTTTTATTTATATTCGTTAAGCCTTAGTTATGGAGATTACACTTCCTACGTAATTGCACGAGACTTCTCAGCGGTCCGTATCTACTGTTATGGTTATTTTTGCATTTTTCTTCAGAAAAGTTTAATAGTTAAGTTTTTTTTCTCTTAAGCAAATTCTAGTACATATTTCTAAAAGAATAAATTAACAGTACTGTTTTTACCGGACCAAAGGAACCCTTCTGGTAGTTTTTTGGAATTTTCTAATTCTGGTATTTAACTAAATGAACATGAAAGTATACTTACTGTTCACGATATTTGTTCAACCTTTTCTACATTCGGATCTTGATTAAGGAAAGTGATTCAATATAGTTCGTAGGCACGTGCCCCTTTCATCCACGAGAACATTAGCCAAGTTTCGGTCGCTTTCTTTTGCACAAGTCACGCTATTCATATGCTGTGTTTACTATAAATTTATATTACTCTGTTGCCTCAATAAAAAGTGATCTACGGTTTTTTTTTCGCTCAAACAATCTCTTAGCCAAATATCATGTCGATATTAGTAAATTAAGTAGGTATATTGTTTCATTAAAAACTTACGTTATTGTTCACTGAATGATCCATATATAAATAAAATATCAAATAAAAAATTAACTTAAGCTTCAGTATACTTCACGTGTATAATGCGTATATAAATATAGGTATATACAGTTTGTAAAATACGGTCTCCCGAAAACTTAAACAACTCAGCTGAATTTAGTGTTTTTTTGCCTGAAAACATAATTTGGAAATTGTGTTTTGAACCTATGGAACTACCTTGCCAATTGTTATTATTCTCTGCTGTAATAGTTGTCATACTCCTATAAGATTAATAAATAATACAAAATGATGGTGCTATTTTTTTGAAGCTTCCATGTCACGTTTTCGGACTGTATGTGCGTCATTCCGATTCAAATCTTGCAAGTTAATTTTGAACCACTTTTACTCATACGTTATCGAAATGTGCAAAAAAAAATACATTCGCAAACCCAACAACAATTCAATATTATATAATCTTGCAGCTTATTTTATGATAGAGTCGGAAAGTGGCAACAGGATCACTGCAGTACAGTTAGCATTAAAAGTACCTAAGCAGAATAACATGCACAAAATGACCTAGACACGACGTATTCTCTTGACAATAGAGTTCTGCTGCAGATTGTACTCAACGTTTTTTAGGATTAGGATTCGTTAGTTTTGTCTTGATAAGCAGGTTGTGGTCGTAAAAAAAGTGCATTCGGCAACAGAAGCACGTCTCAAATATGTTTTTTTTTTTACATAAAATTCATTACATAGTAAGCCTTAACTTGTTCTAAAAGCTTCCATCCATAGTGATAAAATTTATTATTAAACCCATTTGGCCGGGGATAACTCCGTATGTTACAGTCTAGGATATTTTTTACAAACAGCTGTCCCAGACGGTTTTACGGTAGACAGTTCCTAACATCTTGTATGTATATTTTATGTACCTACATGTTACACACTCAAAATATACTAAAGAAGCAGTCATGTATATATATTTTAATTGTAAATATAAATAGAAGTTTTTCGATCATTCAGGATTAATAGAAGCATTTGGATCATTCAGTAAACACTACAATGTTTCTTTGATATACATGCAATATTTGTAACCACTATAACATAGTTAAAGCAGTGCGGAGTTTTAATTTCCGTTAGATTACAGGCAGCACAATGGCAGGTCTGAATGAAATATTTCAGGTGGAGGCGCCCCGCGAGTTAGCGCGAGCTTGATGAAACGACATGCTCTGCACTCGGAGCCGGGAGAAAATTTAATTATTGTTCCACTGCTACAGTTGAACACACTTTTAAATGGCAAAGCACATTTCTGCGACATTAAATGAATTGTCATGTCGAGTTACCATAATTATCAAGTTACACAGGCCGGCCCGCTCCGCTAATAGCACCACATTCATTAAATACTTTGCCAGAACATTCCGTTAGAGTTATGTTCATTGAATTTTGATAGCATTCGGTACAGTGAACTTAAATAATTTGTTCGTAAAAATGGTAAAATTGAATAAACAATGGTAAAAATGCGGTACCGATCAAGACCGGTTTTGTCAGACATCGCAGTATACATTAACACATTATATATAGGCTTAACCTTGTAGTGCACTTGTTCTGTTCTATAGTAATAATGACATTAATGTCATAAAAAGAGGGGTTGCAATTATTTGCAAAAACCGGGCCAGAGCATGTCGGACCATGCTCAGTGTAGGATTCCGAAGCCGTTAAGTACTACAAACATAAAAATCAACAATAAATAACTAATTTTGGGACGGACACTTGACTGTAACTAAAATTTGCGCTTTAAAGCTTAATATTTCATAAACGGATCCCTTAATCGAAAAATTGTTTTAACAAAGCCATAGTAGTTTTAAAATATCTATCCAACGTGTCCTCACACTATGGGGTTGACGAGAAAAAAAAATAGCCCGATGTTACGTGTAGGGGAGGTACACTAAAATAATAAAAAAAAATAACACTTTGTTGGCGTGACTAATAGTATACATGTATATTCATGCCAAATTACAGCTTTCTAGTACTAATATCCTCTGAGTTATAGGCTGCGGACGGAAAGACATAGCGAAACTATAAGGGTTCCTAGTTGGACTACGGATCCCTAAAAACGCATTAATTACTGCATAAGTACCTACTTTTATTTTAATTATTTTAGCTTGAAAGAAAATATTACGTCTGTGTTCTGCGTCTTCCAAGTTTTCAAGTAACGTCGGACAAAGAAAGCGCAGAATACCGTATTTTTTTGCAAATAATAATAACTTGTTGCGCTGCGGGGAAGTTTGTTTGAGTTAGCATCCGGTCGCTACATCTTCGTTTGAAACCGTTCGTATTTATGGTTTTGATAGTAAGTTGCTCTAAATAAATAACATCGTATTATACAAATAAAATGCAACTGAAACTTTACGATGCGCTGTAACCGCGGTGGAATTGCATTCCGTCGGCTTTTATATTGGGGAACAACATGTAAACCGGTGTGTTTGAACGAGGAGATAGGTATTTTAGGCGAATCGATCTGCTAATGGGATATGAATAAAGCGCGGATGGGGCTCGAGGCTGCGGCGACGGCACACAGGCTGATCTAATGGAATTCACTTGTATGTAAACAAGCCGCAGAACGCCCTCGTCCCACCTGAACGTTGAACGTACTCGAGCCGGCGCGAGTAGGTAGCGACACCAGACTCCCAGGAGGTGTGCTACCACTGTTATATTGGCTTTATCGATCATGTACATTATACGCACTATTGTATTTATTTTTACTCACACAAACGCTTATCCGACGAGTTTCAGGATGTATGATTAAATTTTACGTTAATTTGAAGGTTTTCTTTTTTTCGGCTTGATTATGAGTATTTATGAGTGTAGTGGTTAATGTTTGTCACTTTATGTTACTTCATCAGACATACGACCAAATTCGTATTCCGCTTTTTAGCACTATTTAGCTTGTAAAATGCGACTCGAACGAAGCTAGCTAACAAAGCGATCCGCCCCCGCTTCTTTTCGGTTTATGAAAGTTAAAAAACAAATGAACTACCTACCTATACATTCAAACAATTGATTATACCTTTAGTGAAAAATTATCTAACCGATGATGAAAACCGCATCATAATCCGTTACATGTTTAGGAGGAGTTACCGAATATACAGACTGGCAGAAAGACAGACAGACGTAGAAAGCTACTTTGTTTTATACTATGTAAATAAGTCCTATCTCGGCAAAACTGCATAGATCCGAATTCGTTCTAACAGTCACCGTGAAAATTCATTTTGGAAGGTTTTGACCAATACCTAAATCCGTGAGCTGCTGGGACGGGTTGCTATTATCGAATTCAAAAAGAAAAAGGTTATTTATTTAATAATTACTGCACAAAAACAAGTATAAACGGCGGACTTAATGCTTAATGGCATGCTCCACTAGAGCATCGACCAAACCATTAATCTAAAATTAACACACCGGTTACATATTAGACCCTTACATACTCCTACATAATTTTTGTGTATGTTAACGAATAACTTTGACCTTGTAAAGAAATAATTGGAAACGTGTAATTGCTGAAAACATGAGAGATTAATACCGAAACTTAACAGGGGTAGGAATACGTTATCTGTATTTAGGCTATCAGGCAACTTATGGTTGACGACAGAATCAAAATGCATGTGGTGATGTACCAAAAGAACCTTTAAAGTGCATTAGGCATCTGTGCGTTTTGAATCACATACAATTAAGAAAAACAAAAACCTAATAACATACAGTAAACCCAAAAAATACCTTCTAATAGGTGGTAAAAAACTGGCCTTAGTGGGGGCTACACAAGTTGCATTCGACAATAGAGAACATGCATGAAAATCAGAATTGAGTTTCATTGATACGATTTAGGAGGAAATGTAAAAAAAAAGCATATAACACGCCATTCACTAAGTTTTGACCAGTTTTATTAGGATTTTGTATAGAATCAAAACTTGTTAAAATTTAAAACTTGTAACTTGTAATGTTTAGATTGTTTTTTTCAGCATTCTCCTTTTATTTACGTAATATTTTAATTCAATGATATTGGCTTAAGCATAGCACTTTACGAAATAAAGGCAATTTTCTTTCTAAAGTTGTGTTTAAAGATGGAATAACAGCTGTGACGTCATCCATGTCGTCGATTTTGTAAAGAGTGTTTTAGCAGGGGGTCTGACCTATGAATTTTTAAAGCTTCATACCTTATAAAAAATCACACGACAATTTTATTATTTCGCGTATTCCTCTCTTTCATAGCACTTTTCAGAGAGCGTGAGAAAAAAAAATGCATGTTCCCTATCGTTAGCGATTATGTTTCGATAGACAAATGTATGGATATATTTTTCAATCCGAAACATAATCGCTAACGATTGTCGAATGCAACTAAACAACCCCATAGAATATCTATTTGATGCCAGTATCTTATATTTGGTGAACTGAATTTCACATACATTTTAAACATTCTAATTTACACGCTTTGTTCTGTAGGTATGTGAATATAAATGAAATAGTAACCCACCCTCGCTTCGGGACATATACAGGAGATATTTCTATATCAATGTATAAAAGTAAAAATGCCGAAAAAGGAATAATTAACGTAATTAACGAAAATGGTCAAAAAGTGCATGTCTAGATTGTCCTTAACATATTCCCGGAATGCTGTTGTTGGCCTTAAACCAGATTGAAGCGCTTAGAATTCCTTACATAAGCGCTTCGCTATAATATCGGAAAAGAGATCAGAAGTTAATCTATCGGCAACATTCCTCGCGTTTCGCCGGAAGGCAGAGCCGCGTCGATCCGCCGCGCGCCCTGCCCGGCGCGCTATGGCCCTTGTGCACGCGACCGAGCCCCCATCTACCAACTAATCGATCCCTTCCTTTGCAGCTAAATATGCACCCGATACTACAAATTGCACACTTGCCATCTTAATTTTGCTGCCGGGATCGCAATAGAACAACATTTGAGGAAATGACAAAGAAAACTACGAATGTTTCACAATTAGCATTATCATTTTAGGAACTTTGTGCTTGCAAGTCCGAGTAATGACATGAAAGAAAAGGTCTTTCTACGTCATTGATGTATGGAAGGATTATAGAAAATTAAACATGTTTGATCAGGCATCTTTATTTGATGTCGATGTCATCTTGGCAATGTTAAAGAAGCCAAACCATTGAATTACAAAATAAATAATAAGAGCCATAATTACCACTCGTTGACGGGTTTTGGTATGACTCAGTGTTAAAGTTGTATGGGAGGCACTAATTTACGGGCATAAAGTAAATCTAGCCCGTAAGCTTTTAAGCTTAGGTGCTAAATCGCCGAGTAAGGGGTTATAAATTTGATGAGTATCTTGTTTCCCATTACGGTTTCAATGCAGGTAGAAATAAGCTTTTTCAATAAATGTATTGTGTTTTTATTAGTTGATCTTGTAAATATGCATGAGTAGATAAGATCTTCCGTCACACGCATCTGAGTTATCGATTGGAGCCGAGAAACTTAACCCAAGACTATTGTGAAACCCCAAGCGGGTTGTTCGTTTCCCCAGCCGCCCTCTCTCTAAACAACTAGCACCGTTCATGAAAAATCACGAAGAGCGCTAACCGCACGCTCCGAGATAACAAATAATGCGGCGCCGGCGGAGAGCGGTCGGCGGGTGTCTCTCTTCGAAAACTTGACATTTGTTGGTGTCGTAAAAATATAATGGTATAACTTGTATTTTACGAGCGCTAGAGCTTCAGCTCAGTGCCGAGTGGACGGGATAAGTGGGGGACATTCAACCGTGTAACAACACATTTAGCTTTAATCAAAACAAGGGGATATAGCAAATTAGCACCCTATTATTTGTTTGAAAACGGCAAAATTTAACACAATACAATACAATACAATACAAAACACTTTATTGTCCACCAAACAAAAACATTACACAGAATTTTCACAATTTAGAAGACCCAGGTAAACAACAGGCGGTCTTATCGCTGATTAGCGATCTCTTCCAGACAACCTTAGAAGGGATAAGGTGCGAGTTAAAACAATTTACACGGTAGGTGGTGCAGACCAATTTCGAACAATTACAAGGAACTATGCTAGCTATAAAATACAATATACCTATAAATACACGCTTACCAAACTAATAAATAGATAATCAAATATATATTAATACAAACTAATACATTATAATGACTTACATGAATAAATAGATAGTAATAAATAAATACATACATAAATGTCAATACATCCACATCAGGGAAAAAAAACAGCCACACGACAGAAATGCATAGTGAGAGAAATGTGCTGAGACAATACAATTAAGACTGCGACAAAAAGTGCTCAAGGAGAAGTTTCTTAAATACAGGTAAAGATTTAGCCTGCCGCAGCTCCACAGGGAGGGAGTTCCACAGACGGACAGCCTGAAAAGTAAAGGAATTGTTGTAGAATTTAGATGATGAGGAGGGTACAGTTAAAATACAATTTTGGGAGCAACGAATCGACGTAAAAAAGTTAAAACGCTCCTTGAGGTAACGCGGGGTTGCAGGGAAGAACAGAACACAGTAGAGGAGATTAAGGATATGAAAGTACCGGCGAAAACGGATAGGAAGCCACTTGAGTTGCGAACGAAAATTAGAGACGTGGTCATATTTGCGTAAACCAAATATGAACCGAATGCACATATTTTGAATTCGCTCAAGCTTATTAAGCTGCTCTACAGTAAGATCTAAAAAGCACACATCAGCATAGTCCAAAATAGGAAGAAGCAATGACTGAGCTAGCGCAATTCTAGTCGCAAATGGGAGAAAGTTACGAAGCCGCCTAAGAGACCACACTGACGCAAACATCCTCCTGCTAATCTCGTTCACTTGAGGAACCCACGATAAGGTACAGTCCATAATGATACCCAGGTTTTTGACTTGCTGCGAAAAAGGAATCAGGACCCCATCAAAATAAACAGGCGAGAGACTCTCAAAGTCGACTCTGGATAATAATTTAGGACTGCCGATAAGAATAGTTTGAGTCTTAGCAGGATTGACTCTCAACCCGAAACTATTACTCCATTGCAAGATACGAGCTAAATCGTTGTTAGTGGTATTTACTACAGTGTCGAGTTCGCCGAGAACACCTTGAGAGTAAATTTGCAGATCATCGGCATAAAGGTGATAGGAAGAGAGAAGGCTAAGTGTGATAGAGTTGATGAAGACAGAAAAAAGGAGAGGAGATAGCACGCCACCCTGCGGAACGCCGGCCAGCGTACTACACCATGAAGATCGGGAAGCTTCCACCTTTATATGCTGCCGACGACCTACTAGATAACTACGAAACCATTCAACTACCGCAGGAGATATGTTAAGAGAGCACAAAATTCCAAGTAAGACGTCAAAATCAACAGTATTAAATGCATTGCTGAAATCCAGCAATGTTAGTACGGTTAACTTTCTGTTGTCAAATCCCAACCGAATGTCGTCTGTGATTTTTACGAGAGCGGTAGCCGTACTATGACCGGGTCGGAAACCGGATTGAAAGGGATTAAGGAGGTCATTTCTGGTCAAGTAAGAGGTTAGCTGCTGATGCACAAGACGCTCCAGAACTTTGGAAAGGAAAGGAAGAATGGAAATAGGGCGATAATCAGAAAAAGAAGAGGGATTAGGTTTTTTAGGAATGGGAACAACATCAGCATCCTTCCACAACAAAGGAAATACACTGGCTGAGATAGAAGTGTTTAGGATGTTGGTAATGAAAGGGATAAGTAGGTCAATTAGAGGGAGGATCATATTACGGCTAACGCAATCAGCCCCTACAGCATTAGACGTTATGGATTGTACACTCTTCTTAACATCACTGTCGGAAAATTGACTGAAAGAGAAAGGAGAAGTGTCAGGAGTTGGGATAGTAGAAAGATAATTTAAGGTCTTGTCCTTAATAGGGCCATTAAAACAGGCAGAAGATGAGAAGTGCTTATTGAGCTGATCGAGATCTAAATCTAAGGTAGTGGAATTATGCTGAGATTTCCCAACTCCTAGTGACTTAAGAAACTTCCAAACTTTGGCTGGATCACCATTTTCTACTGACTTACGGACGTAGCGACTTTGTGCGTCTCGACAAACAGTGCCACAACGATTACGCAGCCTATGATACCTAGCCTTGTTTAAGTCCGATGGGTCAGCTTTATACCTTGCTTTGGAAAGATTCTTCCTCCTTATCAACACTCGTATATCCTCAGAGAGCCAAGGAGCAGGAAGATGTTTAACCTTAATGGGTCTTACCGGAGCATGAATGTCATAGAGCTGAGTCAGAAGTGAGTTGAATAAGGCAATTTGATCATCTACCGAGTCAGCCCTACTAATCACACTCCAGTCAATATT
The DNA here is from genome assembly GCA_949316455.1 of Acleris holmiana. Lineage (NCBI taxonomy): Eukaryota > Metazoa > Arthropoda > Insecta > Lepidoptera > Tortricidae > Acleris > Acleris holmiana. The sequence continues at coordinate 16,081,393 of OX438763.1, forward strand.
AAGCGCATCCTCGAGAAGCTTATCCACATTTATCCGACTAAAATTGCGCTGAAAAAGAATTCTAGGTTTAGCTTTTGGAGGCCGGATTTTATAGGAGAGAAAGATCAAATCATGATAAGAGAAAGCGTTCGCAGAGTATTGGCCATGTTTGATAACATAAGTGGGAGAAGAAGTCAAAATCAGATCGAGAAGCGAAGGAGAACAGTTTGGAAAATGATGGGTCGCATCGGAGGGAAGAATGCTTAAGTTGCAGGCATTAACTAAGGACTTGAGAGATTGAGAGCGGTAATCGTTTTTAAATAGGCAGGTGTTAAAACCACCCATTATAATATGATGATTATAGGAGGGCATGAGATCTTCAAGAAGTTTTTCGAAAGAATTGAAATAATTTACTTTAAGGGAGGGAGAATAAAAAACTCCTAGAAGCAATTTAGCGTGGGACAAAGACAATTCAAGGAATAAATACTCTGCGGCGTCCGAAGAAGAAGATTGTGCTGACATGCTAATAACAGAGAAGGGAATATGAGAGCGGAGATAAATCGCAACCCCGCCGCCGCCTCTTCCAGTGCGGTCATTGCGAATTAAAGTGAATCCAGGTAAAGAGTAAGAAGAAGAAGGTAAACACGGCTTTAACCAGGACTCGGAAACAAGCACTGCATGCACGCTATTAACATCGAAACTAAGTAGCAGGTCGTTGAAGTGGGCGGGAATACTTTGAGCGTTAATATGAATTATGTTCAGATTTTTCGGCTTATCGGAAAACTGAGTATCAAGCAAGTCGCGTAACGAAGGAGGTAGGCTATGAAAGCTGTCTTCAGAGTCATTACTCACACTGTCAGAGAGAGACAAAAAATTACTACCACAACTGTCATTGCTGTCTACAGACATAAATAAAATTCGCAAAAATAAATATATACCGATATAAATATAAAAAAGAATAACAAATAATTTCTACAAAATGAATAAAAAGGGCGTAAATACAGATTACACTTACACTACCTACCAGCGGCGTTATCACACCAAAACAACTTCATTAGAAAAAATAATAATAAAACAACACGAGAAACATGCCTAACACGGAACGTAAAAAGTGGGAAAAAGTACAAATCAACAACTGTCCCTGTCTACAAGAAAAACAAAATAGGTTGTATGGATCATGCCCTTTGCCTTTCCCTCAGGGGTAAAACACTTTTTTTTTTTTTAACAAATGCAGTTATTGACAGTGACAGAACTGGAACTGACAGAAGACAGACGTAAGATAAGACGTGAATTTAACAAGGCAAGGAGGGTATAATAATAACATGTGACAATACAAGATGAGAACTAATTATACAGCTAAATATAGAAGCAACTACGGGTTGTATTACACAGCAAAATAAAAATGACTCAAAACTAAGAAGCTAAGCAGTGAACAAAAACCAAGGCTATTGAACAACTATTACACACATACTAGAACTTAAAAGGCAGCGGGTTTGTTGGCAACTCTCCTGGGCTTTTTCCCCGGTAGCTGCGCAGGTAGGCCACTACCCCCAGCTCCAACACGAGGAGTCGACACGCTGGGCACAGGTGGCACGACTCGTATCGCCTTCACCTCAGCGACAGAGACGACACGGCGATGCGCACCGTCCGAGTCGAGAATGTGCACGACTCCGTCCCGCGTCCAGCAACTCCGGATGCCAAAACGGTCGCGAGCAGCCATGAAGGCGTCGTGGCGCGGCTTCGTAAGGAACTCAGACACTGTGATACCTGAGCCCTTAAACGCAGTCTTGCCAAACCAGACCTTGTCACGGTTGGCAGCATCACGAAACTTAATAATGATGGCCCTCGACTTACCACTCTGTGGCCGGCCTGAACGGTGACAGCGACTTAACTCGTTGGAGCTAACCTCCACCTTCAAGGGTTTCAGCGTATCCATGACAACTTTTAAAGTGTCCTCAGAAACAGCCTCAGGAATGCCATGAATAAGGAGCATCTTACAGCGAGAACGCATCTCCAGGACGTCAGTATGCCGAGTTAAGGACTCCACTTGTTGCTGCAGAATACCGAGAGTCTTCACTACAAAACTCTTGAAGTTTGTGAAGTCGGCCGCAATTGATGCCACTGTAGGGTTGGGTGACCCAGCTCTGTCCAGGCTGCTCTGGAACTCCTCCATTTTGGCAGTAAACATGTTGGCTAACTCACAAATAGAGCCCTTTATGACATCGGACTGCGACATGATGTGTAAAAGATTAAGCAGTGAGTACCAAAGAAAGTGATATTAAATGAAGTTTAAACTTAAGTGAAGGAAAAGTGAAAAATAACTGCTGGTAGGTGAATTCAGTCAGTACAGCATAGGTACTATCTAGTTTTATTGCCAAATATGTATTTATTAATTTTATAAGCAATAAATAATTACAAAAGATGCTAGTCGCGTTTTCTCCACCTACCCGAAAAAGTACCTTAATCACCTTAATCAGGTACAATGTACCTGATTAAGTACTATTTCGTTGTTACATGTTATAGAAAATTGCATTTTTGGTAAATTTGTTTCCTACGTTAAACGCTATTATTAAAAATGGTTTTATTCTCGTTTGGACTCTTGAGCATGAACTTATATTATCGCTTTTAATCCGAGATAAATTCGATTTAAACAGGCAGCACTTTGGAATCGGAATGGACTTCGAATAAAATCGAATCAAAAGGAATTTGTGACGGATAAAATAATTGAGATTAAACCTGCCGGTTCAGCGGAATTCCATTTAATTGAGGACACCGTTTTCGAGGAAGACACTCCAAAATAATGGTATGTACGTAAATGTATCCGAGACGGTCACGATATTAAATTTGTTACCAGAACCGCGACGCTTCAATCGCCAATGACCAACCGATGCATCGGCAAATACCTGACTGACAGTGCAGTTTGGTGACTCTGACTTTGTATATTTTTGTTTTTCATTTTGTACATAATAGACGCAGTTGGTGTAGCTAAGCTATTCATGCGCCGGGCTCGGGAGGCGCGGAGGCGGTTCGCAACAGGGAATAGATTCCTTTAGTCACATTTATGGCTAATATATTCATGAAACTTTCACAAAAATATTTCCGAGCGCACACGCGTTTGCTTTGTTATGTTACAACACAGTAGAAACACACGTACCTACATGCATCGTATATACACAGACATCAAGGCAAAGCTGAGATAGAGATGTAGTAGGTATATATGTAGAAGATGTGCACATATTTTAAAAGAACTCTGGTTTATATGACGCTTAACCAGTACAAAAGAATATTGCAATCCGTTACCTTAATGTCCCGTAGTGAATGTTGATTGTTACGAATATACATGTGTATGAAAAAAATGGCTAAAGATATGTTTAACTCAGAAGCATAGACGTGCCTTTCTTTGCGTAAAACGTTTTCGACGTTTTCGTACGCAAACGGTAAACTGTTAGTCTGCAATGGAATAGCGTAGTAAATTCAAGGGGGAAGGAGTAAATTGCGGTGTGAAAGATTCGGGCGATGCAGCGAGAAGCGGAGTGAAATAAAATAGCGAATGGAGTGCACGTCACGTACACGCGGGCGGCGCACGCGACGCGCCGCGCAATTTCCGCTCCGCTATGCTATCAGATGCGGCCCGGTCGCTCGCCCGCGCAGTGGTAACTCGACCGAACGCACTCTTTCTGCTCTTAGGTGCATGAAAAAGACTGGTTTTGAGAACGAATCTTGTTAGGCGTTGAGATAACCAACTAATTTTACTAGTTAACTAACTGTGTACGTTCCCATTTCCTTTATTGAGATTAACGCGTGTTTTTAATTATTTACAATTATTAATGCAAATCAATACAACTCAAACCACACTAGATGGGTTTAGGTACTTACGTAATCAATCTGTAACAGCGCTTACGCGTATTGATTCGTAGGACCGTGTGCAAGGTCCCTCTCTGCATTGCTATCAAGCAGTAATGTTTGCATTCTAGTGCTTCAGTGAAAGATTACTCTGCTTACGCTAGTCAATAAAATTGGTAGCATTAAGGAATTACATGTTTTTCCTCAGCTTTGCCAACGCAATCTTGGAATTCCACATATCCAAAATGTATATTACAAAAAAACCCCCAACTCAAAACAGTGTGTAAAAAAAAAAGTAATAAATAATAAGTATTGGCCCTATAAGTTTAACTATAAGTAGGTATTAATATTTTGATCCAAGCGTCGTCGCGTAAGAGTAATATTTGATAAGTAGGTAGTTAACTGAACACTTACACTAACTGAACTGGCACGTCGGGGACCGCTAAGTAGCTGGGGTATTTTATATTATTTAATTTACTTAGCGGTCCCCCGACGTGTCAGTTCAGTTAGTGTCAGTGTTCAGTTAACTACATACTTATCTAACAATTAACCCTTAAGTACTCGACGACGCTTGGATCAAAATATTAATTCCTACTTATAATTAAATTTTTAGTGCCAAAACTTATTATTTCTTACTTTTTAGAGGTTTTATCAGACTGTTTTGAGTCGGGGTTTTTTGGGTTTTTTTTTTAATTCACGTTTTTTAAACTTTTTCATTTGACTGTTTGTGGCATCTTAGCTCGCAAACGGATGAACGGATTTTTACGCAGGTATTTTTTTAATAAAGCTACTTTAATCGAGAGTTCTTAGCAAAATTTCATGAAAATTGGTTGGGCCGTTTAAGGCGACACACACACACACACACACACACACACACTCACACACACACACACACACACATACAAACACACACATCAAACGAACGTGGCACGAAATGGACACTGATGAACAGTTTGTGTATTTGGGGTCTTTAATACGTAGTGATGGTAACTGTGAGAAAGGCTGTGAGGTGGCACGGCGCACTTGGATGGCAATAGCGGCGGTGAAGCGTTTGCAAAGGATATGAAGAAGCCGGAATATCTATCGAAGCACAAAAGTACGTTCATTTTCTCCTACTAAAGCGTACGCTCATTTTCTCCATGTTTCTGTATACCTCTGAAACCGGAACCCTAAAGGCAAGGCTTCGTGCGAAGATTGACGCGTTCGAAATGTGGTGATGGCACAAAATTATAGATCTCCTGGACTGAACATCGCACAAATGCGTCCATCCTGAGCCAACTGAATGTTCGAACCCGCCTCTTGGTAATAAGCCTTCGGAGAGCTCTTTCCTTTTACAGCTACGTGGCGCGTCGGAAGCGCCACAATCTGGAGAAACTTATAATGGTTGGTGGGGGAACAAGAATCACAGGGAGGATACCAACCCGCTGGACTGATCCCTTACTGGAACACCCAGTTACCACTCCATCAGGCTAATCAAAGAGCGACTTGGAGTGCTCTTTCTAAGAGAGACAGTTATAGTGATCACGACCCTCAGCCATGAGCAGAGCCCGGAATTGTCGTGGCACTTTTGGGCTGCGGTAGTAACTTTTTATTTATCGACTTTTAATGTACAGTCGAAGTCATAAATATGTTTACACTATAGTGCCATGTCACTTTCATTCACTGAGACAATTACATAATATAATTACTTATGAAATTGTCTCAGTGAATGAAAGTGACAAGGTACTAAAGTGTAAACATATTTATGACATCGACTGTACAATTGTACATATTGATACACTAAGCTTCTAAATGCAGTTATTGTCCGCGACCAGTGAATGCCCACTATATTTTTAGGGTTCCGTAGTCAAACTAGGAACCCCTATAGTTTCGCCATGTCCGTCCGTCCGTAACTTAACAATAAAATGTAAAAAAAACAGCGTTTTTCCCGTACACGTAGCGTGGGGATGTTTTTTTTTCTCTCGTATACCCTACAGTGTAGGGTGTCAGGTTTGTGCAAACAGTTTTTCGATTCAGTAATCTGTTTATGAAAATATAAGCTGTAAAACCTACTAAAATCCCCTTGTTCCTCGTCGTACCACCAACTCGTTCCATCAGTGGCACGAGAAGGAATTGTCATTCCTCCTCGTACCACTGCATGACTGTTGCTCTAGTAGTAGTATAAAAAATCAAATCACATATCTAAAAATACACAAAATCACAACTTCTACATTAACAATATAATAACTTCTAATATCAACAAAATCATCTATAAAAAATCTCTATCTATCTTGTAAAGTATCTTAATTTTTCCATAAAATGCCCAATACTAATTACGCGGTTTACTGTTTCCATTTGCGTTTGTAAAACAAATTCATCTTTTTTTTTGGTACAGTGCCAGTTGCCTAGTAGAAATATTTAGCAGTTTTCTTGGCGTTTCGCACAAAATAAGTACACTAAACAGTAGATAAGAACTAAATGTAAGGGATAAAAAGCTAATAAATAAATAAATCAAAATGTAAAGGAAAATTAAGTAGAGCTACCTTCACTGCATTAATCTGCACTCAGTGGTACGACGAGGAATGACAATTCCTTCTCGTGCCACTGGTGGAACGAGTTGGTGGTACGACGAGGAACAAGGGCTAAAATCATCTAAGACGGCATCAATTGACTTTAAATAGAAAATTAGTTATTAGTGTTATTACTTATTGATTTTTGCGTTTGTAGTAGGTATTTAACGGCTTCGGAACCCTACACTGAGCATGGTCCGACATGCTCTTACCCGGTTTTTAGAGACAGTAATGACAGAAAAGATATTTGCTTACATAGAAACATAGCTTTGTTACACTTATGTAGCAAATTATTTTTTTGTGACTTTTAACAACTTATCGTGTCAAGTGGGTAACCTGATAATATGAAAAAAATGGGACAACTCATTTATTTATAAAGAAACTAAAGAAACACTTGACAGCACTAGCAAGTATTTTGATGAAATTGAAAAGGGCGAAATAGATAAAGTATTGTTGGCCATGTTTGTAAACTGATTTTAAGATATGTCGTCTTCCAAGTAACTTTTATTTCATTGCATGGGTCGATCAAATTTTCACCTGCCAAAAGGTTATCTGGAAGAGATCACACTTTAGCGCTAAGACCGCCATTTGGTTGCTCTACTTTAAATCATTTAATTTTGTGACCTGTACGAGGGTCAAACTGAAAGTTTCGGGAGAAAAAAAATATGCAGGTAAATTGAATAAAAGTATTTTTATTGTTTTTCAAAGTATTCTCCTTTATATTTTATGCACTTTCCCACGCGATCAAACCAGTCATTAAAGCACTTATTGAAGTTTGAAGTAGGGGTCGACAAAATGGCCATTTTAAAAGCCTCCACTGCTGCTTCCGGCGTTTGAACCCGCTGACCACGCAACTTATCCTTAATTTTGGGGAATGTGAAAAAGTCATTGGGGCTTAAATCGGGGCTGTATGGAGGATGGTCTAGTAATTCGACTTTTTCACCGTCCAGGTACTCAGTTGTTTTCCGAGCGGCGTGAGGGCTGGCATTGTCGTGGTGAAGGATAATGCGGCGACTAGGGTTTTTTTTCGGAGTTCAGCAAAGATACTCGGCAAACAAATAGTGGTGTACCAATCGACATTGACCGTTCTACGATCTTCAAGAGGAATAGTAGCCACGTGACCCGATTTGGAGACAAACGTAGCCACCATCTTTTTGGCCTTGCTGCGAGAACGAATAACTTTTGTCGGCTTGAGCTCATCTTCGTAGACCCATACTCACGATTGGTTTTTATTTTCAGGCTCATATGCATATATCCAACACTCGTCACCGGATACAATGCTAAAAACTGCATTTAAGCTTCCTCCGTTGAATTAATTCAAAGTTCTGAGGCACCAATTGACACGAGTCGTTTTCTGCTCCTCAGACAATAAGTGAGGGATCCAAAGGGAAAACAACTTTCGCACGCCTAATTGTTCCTGTAAAATGATTTGTAACTGACTCATTCCAATGCCCAAACACTCTTGAATCTCCCGATATGACACATGTCGGTCTTCCTTTATCAGCTGACGCACAGCATCGACGTTTTCTTGCGTGACTGCCGATTTTGGTCGACCTTCACGCACGTCGTCCGTGAGGGATAGACGGCCACGTTGAAATTCTGCATACCACCTGTATATTGTCGTCTTTGAGGGTGCTTCATTACTAAAAGCAGCAATCATCCGGCCTCCACATTGTTTTTGTGATGATCCACTTTTAAAGCCGTAATAAATCATAGCTCTTAAATTTTCACGGGACAATTCTATTTTCAGCAGCGACTCGACGACTTCAAAAAACAATTGGAACCGAACCATCGCTTTTTTTTCTATGTGGCCAGTGTGTTAAAATAATAAAACTTTAGAGATTATAAAAAGGTATGATATGTGTCAAAAATATGTTTCTAAGTATTAGATTCCCGAAACTTTCAGTGCAGCCTCTGTAGTGTATCAAATATATCGATGTATGTATATTGGAAGTCAATAAATGACAACTCATTAGCGTAATTGAAAAGTGCCACGATAATTCCGGTCTTTCATCATGAGGAACCTACCAAGACGAAGAAAATATATTTTTACTATTTTTGCTATGTAAGCACATTTTTATTCTAGTACAGTTAGAGCTCCGTCTCCCTATACAAAAGAGAACTTTTGGGGCATTTTCGTTACTTACGACATGTACTTCCCCCATAACAACTGTTGCCTGCATATTACGCGCCAAAATGTATCTAATAATGCGTGTGTAAGGCATTAATTTCTTCGACCGTCATCGCAAGAAGCCATTAAATTCGTTCTTTCGCAAGAGTTGGCAACTAAATTACTAAAAATATACATTATGATGAGTAGACAGTTCATTTTTAGTCATAGTTATAATGAAATAACAGGTGCGTATAGTCATAATAGAGCATTTTCCAAAAAAAACCCTTAGTTAAAGACTAAAATTAACAACGGTAACTGTTCCATTACGTTACGAAAATTAACTATTACTACTAAGAGAAATAGTGGCATCTCAGACAAAATACCTGTAGCAAGTTCAACCATATTACTAACAGGTGAGGTTTGAATCTGCTAAGCTTATTTAATTTGAAATACCGCCTATTAGCTTAAAGCAGCAGTTTAAGACTAATTTTCGTGACGTAATGGTAAAATTACCGTTGTTAATTTTTGTCCTTAACTATAGGTACTTTTTTGGAAAACGCCCAATAACATAATTTATTATGAAGATTTAAATTATAAAGACGAAGATGAAGATGCCATGCTTTACCCTTATCTGTCATTGCGACATTTGAATTCGATATATAAGGACAAAGCATGGTATAACTATTCCAAGTTTGTTCCACGTTTATTAGTAAGGGGTATAAAAAAAATATAATTATAAATGTTTTTGCAAGACGCACGTAAAATTTATTCTTATATTGAGTTGATCTTTCAAACGCGAGCATGTGTAATCATTATAGTTTTGATAATAATCTTTACCACGAGTTTTTTTAGGTAGTAATATCGGCAAATTAAAAATATTTAAACCTTTATATGTCATCCGTGAGTCCGTGATGATCGGAACTTTATACAGGATGTCCCAGAACGTGACATAAATATTAAGGGATAGGAAATCCCTTCCCATACCAGTCCAGAAGATAGTGTTAACTTTTCAATATGTTAATTAGTTTATATATTTTGTTATAAGGATTTAATGATACTGGTAACAAAGAACGCTAACTAGCGGTTTCCCATTGACTACCTCGGTTAATAGCTAATAATCCTCAATAACGTAGCGATGTCTTGAATTCCATACTTACCATCCATACTTCATCCATACTTTCTAAGCCACTAAAGAATTTCTCGTATTATTATTATTAAATGAATACAACATTTTTTTTACTCTACATACGAAAAAAAAATTGAAATTGTAGAATTAGTTCAGGTTGTTTTCCTTGGCAACTACTTATCAAATATTTCTGGATAAAAATGATATGGAATAAGTTTTTATCTGTGTGCCAAATGTCATCCGAATGTGTTTTGGTGAAGTATGATTGGGGCGCAATCAGAATATAATTAAGGAATAAATTAATAAGTACAATAGGATGACATTTTAACTAATTTTATAATTAATTACAATTCCAAAGGTTCACGTATTTTTTTAACCTGAGAACGTTTTTTTATAGTTTACAGTCGCGTCCCAACTGTGTCACGAAGTAGCGTACAAGCGCAGTAAACTCTAAAGTTATATTTGTGTACCCGGGGATACACTGGCCGGTAGGTACAATCGAGGACACTGTTAACTGTACATTTACAAACGAACATTAACCTTGTCGCATCGTATTAAAGTCTACGGGTGGTCAGTTAACAGTGTCTTCGTTTGCACATAGAAATATAGCTCTTTTTGCCAAGTTGTGATTTTTTAGCTATTGATTGACTTTGCACTAGATCTTTTTGCGCCCGTGGTTTTGACAGACCAGCTTAGCTTAGCTCAGCTTAGCAACGGTGTGTTTTAGAGATATACAGCTAATCTATACAATGACTTCGCGGATAGATAATCCTACTTCTTGGCTAGGTAACGACGTAAAATTGTGTACACACACACCTAAGGCGGTAATTAAGATTGCCTCAGGTCACATTCTTATCGCCCTCGCCTAAGGCTCAGCAGTTAAATACCTGCGATCTGAGACATTTTCTGTTTTACCATGTTATACTAGCCTATTACATATAATACATACGGTAATAGCTACTGTAACGTCACTAATATGATTACGATATAGAAGCCAGATGGGCTTAAATAACTTGGAATAGAGCCGCAGGTAAACTGACAGACAGTCGTCAGTATGTCGAACTATAAGTGTTATTGTCTACGGAACCCTGTGAAATTAAGAATAAAAAGTATTTACTTTGGTGCACGTCTTCGGATATTGATGGCGGGAAGGTAAAAAGTATCCGGGAGTGCCTCTTTCTTGGTGAACTCGGAATGGATTTAATAATTATGCGGCAAAGTAGCAAAGCGTGTGGGGTCTAGGCGGAAGGAGGGAGTGGGGCAGGGCGCGATTAAATCGCGGGCGTTTCGGCATGTAACAGGAAGTGGGTCAAGCGCCGCCGCCCGAGCTATTTATTGCGTTTCCGACCAAACTGCAACCGTTATCCAAGATTTTTCGCAAAATTACATTACGATACTGTACTTTCTAACAGGCATCCAAACAGTGGAAAGCAAAAGTCTAAATCTGCTCGGATAGTTCATATTCAAAACGGTTTAGTACAGGTTTATACTAACGCTAAATATTGCACTTAAAAGTATTTCAAAATAGGTGTTGAAACAGGCGACCAACGCGACTTAACGTTTGCGGAAAAAAGATTGTCTAGCCCCGCTGATTCAAGCCATACTAGTCTTGTGCCACGGAGTTAAGATAATCATCACCATTTTACAGTATTCGTAGGCGGACGACGATTGTGTTTAAACCTCGATAATCTCGATCGTTGTTTGCTCTTTATGCAGGCAAGAAATATCACTTTTTTGCTGCTACATCTTTAGTGGCTCTATTCTACTCGGTAAAAACATATTGATTTGGATATGCTTCTGTATTGTCACCGTTATGATGGAACTTATTTACTTTTGAAAGTTATGGCATGGCGTATGGTGGCCGAGTTAAAAACAATACGATAGCATGTCAAAAGTAAAATGTTTTTACCGACTAGAATATAGCCCCTGTTCCGATGGTTACATTTAAGGTTAAGGTTAAGATTACTGTTCTCATATATATATATGTATATTACATTTCACTGAGTGAGATAAGAAACTAATGTAAGTAAATAAACTTTTCGCTATTGGGCGATAACATACACAACAGTAAAACAATGATTACACATTGTTTGTTACAAGGGCAGAGTGTAAATAAGTTTGTTTTTTTTTTTTTTTTTGGTTCTAGTAAATATTTATTTTTCAACGTAGTATATCAAAACGGGCCTATCCCAAGGCCAAAATATTTTTGGTCACATATTTCATTTCGCAACTTTTTATTTGCCAACCCGCTTTGTTTTTTGTAACCGTAAATATTTCAGGATATTATTTATAAAATCCTGAAATCGTGAAAACCCTATAGGGTTCTACACGATGGTACTATTAGACCAAAAATATTTCGGCCAAACGACAGGCTCCCACTCAAAACACTGGGCCCATCGCTTTTCTAGCTTTTCGATTACCTCTATAGTACAATTTCTCCAACCCTTCAAAATACGCATTGTTTTCTGCGATAATTTCTTCGTTGGAACTAAATCTTTTTCCACCAAGCATTTCTTCAAGTTTGTGAAACGAAAATAGTCGAAGGGGGCAAAATCTGGAGAATAAGGCGGATCCGGGAGCAATTCGTAACGCAAATCGTCGATTTTAGCCAGAGCAACTACACACGCGTGGACCCGTGCGTTGTCTTGGGGTCGTTTTTCGATTAAAACTTCATGAAACCGCTGTAATAAGTTAGCATAATATTCGCCGTTAATCGTTTTACCTTTCGGAAGGTAATCAACATATATTACACCACGAGCATCCCAGAAGACAGTAGGCATAACTTTATTCGCCGATAAAACTGCTTTGGCCTTCTTTGGTGCAGCTTTTGTCAACAGTTATGAAAACTTCGCCAAACATGCCTCTGACAGGGTCACCCTAGAGCGTTTTTGATCTACTGTGAGCAATCGCGGCACCCAACGGACGGAGAGCTGCTTCATATCCAAAAAAGTGTGAAGCATATTTATTACAAATCCGTTTGTCTGAAATGTTTAAAATATAATCTATCTCACGGACCTTTACTCTTGGGTCGTTCAATCGGTGATCATCTCTGGTGTAGTGACCTCGACTGGGCGTCCGAGTCGGTCGGCGTCAGCAGTGCTTGTACACCCCACAACGCAAATCCGTAAACCACTTGTGGATCATTTTAATCGATGGAGCAGAGTTTCTGTAATATATTTCTATTTTTTTCTTTGTATCCGTAATAGTTTTATCTTTAATCAAAACACTAAACTAATTTTCTCCAAGTTTGCAAACACCAAAGTGATTGTTTCTTTTCATAGCTGTCAAAAAGAAACTGGCTGAAAATATACGACTTACCTCCAAAAAGGCTGCATTACAAATTGACATTAATGAATTTGTGAAAAAAATACCTTCACTATGATTTTTACTAGTCTTTTCACTCTGCCCTCGTACTTACAAAAATGACTAAGGCTTAAAACAATGCTTACATTAGCTTTGTTGCCGCGAGCCTGTGATCATAGAACTCAGGGTCGCATTTGGATGACGGGGATTAAATTTCCAATGAGGTGGAACCAAAGAGTTTTATATATCTATACAGCGCAAAGAAGAGGCAACAAACCACTCTCTGATTACTGAGTATCTAGAAACACGATTACCTAGTACTATATCGATCTTTTATTTATAACGAGTGCACTATCGACGCGACGCACTCTCAAACAGTACGTCGAAGAATATCATATTCGTAAAATATGATATTCACAAACATGATATTCGCAAATCGTGATATTCGCAAAACATGATATGCACAACACATGATATTTTCAAATAGTGGATCTAGGTTATAGAATCGTAAGTAGGTTTAGGTTATGTTAGTTTTATAGCAGGCCCGGAGGGCTAAACCACCCAGAAATAGGAGCTCTGCGGTAGCGTAGCACCGTGTCGCCACGTCTAATGGATTCTTGCTAATAATGATGTTTCGCGAATATCATGTTTTCCGAATATCGTGTTTTGTGAATATCATGTTTTGCGAATATCATGTTTTATGAATATCCCGTTTTGCAAATATGATATTAACGTACCTAATGGCTCTCAAATAGCAAATATCATCACGAAATAGGCGCTAGACGTCAAGTCCAGAAATCAGCAGCATTTATCACAACGTTCAATAAAATAAAACTTCATTTAGATCGACCGCATTGAATAGTCTTCCGTCCAGTAATCATAACTCGGAGTTAGCAGTTATTAATAACTATGTAACTAATGTGATTTCTGTTAGCTTGCGAAAATAAATCATCAGGCAGCTGATACATACAATATTAGTTTTTTCTCCTCGGAAACTCTCTCCCTACGCATAAATGAGGAAAAAATAATAGTAGGGCGAGGTCGGCGTTAGCGCCGAGCAGCGACCGACTTAGTTTCGCGTTTCGCGAAAGCCCGCGGAGGCTCGACAAAGGGCATTAAAACTTCTTTTTGTTCGGTAACGCGGCCGCCGCCGCGCGGGCGGCAGGTCTCGAGGTAGACGTAGACGGGCGCTGCAATTACAGACAAGTGCCTTTAAATGAAGCGAGCTCTCGAGCACGGCGCATCGCCTCGCACCCGACTGCGCCCTCCGCCGCCGCCGCCTCGTCATGCCACTTCCATACTCTGTTAATTTGATTCAAAGCGATTATTCCACTTAGACATCGCAAAACTTTTTAATTGCATATCAATGCATACCTAAAGACATCTAGAACTTAAATATTTTGCCTAATTTGTTTCCTGCTGGTACATTTTCTGACGAGTGAATATTTGCTTACAGGAAATCTGGCTGAGAAAAAAGAAGCGCCAGTGAGGAGATTTATTTTTCATGTATTATTCATTCACGTGTCCTGGAGCATTCTCATTTCGACATGATATTTTGGCAGTGCGATAATGATATTTGTTATAAAAACTCGCGTGTATGAAATCCTATTTGACAATGTGTGTACATATTAGATGGTGGGCTAAACCTCGGGACACGGGAAAATATTTTTTAAATTAGGAAAGTTTATTGATATCTTTATTGTACTAAGTATTTGACGTAAAAGCGCTTTGTAAGACATTAATATTAGTATCTTAACGTTAGCGAATATACAATTAAATAGTCAATATACGATTTATCAACGTACTGAATCCTTTTGAGTTCGTGTTGAACCTGAAAATACATACTTGGCTAATCTATACTAGTCTTTAATATTCTATACTAATATTATAAATGCGAAAGTATCTCTGTCTGTCTGTCTGTTACGCTTTCACAGAAAAACCGCAGAACCGATTTAGATAAAATTTGGTGTGGAGATAGTTTGAGTCCCGGGGAAGTACTAGGCTTTTAATCCCGGAAAAATAGCGATAAACGAGTTCTACACGGACGGGAGTCGCGGGAAACAGCTAGTTAAAATATAATTTTAGTAAATTAAAGACGTTGTTTATTTTCGCGAGAGGATTTAATTACATAAGGCTGCAGACAAAGCAATTTTATCTCGTTTGGGGTAACAGATACTGAGTTTATTAGGTCGAGGGAAATACGAGCCAAAACGTAAACCAAAATGCTACTAATCAGAATCAGAAGCGGGTAAACAACCCGACTCGACAAATTTTGATATTATGAATTGGACTCATTCTTCCTATTTGAGGAACAAACAGAACGGACGGGACTAGATTCAGAGTTGATACGCTACGTAGATAGGTAGTTATTTGCTGCACGCTGCTCTTCCGGGTAGATTAGTGCACAATGCGCGTCGGCCAGTGTATCCGAAGATATTGATTTTGGAAACTAGCCAAAAAAACTCCTAGAGCCGGCGTCAACCGCCGCGCTGCCTGGCCCAATCCTGACGTCAACCCTTTTACGAATATTAAATTCTGTTTTGCCACTTCGCGATTCCACATTTTCTCGGAAAAAATATGATCTGTTTCGTAAGCCTTTGCATTATTCACCATTTTAGGCGCGCGCCGTGCCGCCGCCGCCGTAGTGTTTGCTACTTTACAGTACAGCCTGCTCTAGACATCTTTTTGGGCCGGGAAAGATTTAAGTAAATAGTTAATTGGCTTACTTTTATAATGTACGTCTTGTTTGAAAGTCCGCTAGCACTGTTTATTTTCTCTCAAGAACAATCAAAATTCTGGAATAAAAAGAAATCCTATCCTCGAAAATATCACTCCTCCGATTGTCATTTTAAGAAAATTTGCTCATAGCACATATGCAGACAGACATACTCACCTTCGCCATTATACATATACATATAATATTAGTACAGTTATAAAACGCTCGCAGGGACGATCGGCCACAGCTCTCATTACAGTAGTCGTAGATGGTACAAAGGTAAAGCTGAAAGCAGGAAAAAGAATAGAACAAGTCTAACAAAAAGAGAGCTTTAAAAGCTGCCTTTGTAGAATATGGGTATTGATCCCAGCAGCAGAAGGATTTGACTTGAAATGTAGTGAAAAAGTCTGTGCTTGATAACTTTCACACGAAATTATGATTACCAAACCCCAAAGCCAGCGAACTTAATTGAATAATAAAAAGCCTATGATATCGTTATAAAAACCTAACAAGCCGTTAAGTATACGAGAGATCAAAAAGAAACAGATACGGAGACATATCAATCTATACGTACATACACATTTAAATAACATTACCCTCCTTCTTGGGCAGTCGGGTAACCATTATGTTTGACTATAAGAAGAATGATTGATTTTAACATCTGTTTTAAATGGGTACACTACACAATTCCGTTATTTACCGTATTTTAAAATTCCGGACTTTATAATTCCGAATTTCATATAACCGATCCATCAAAATTCCTGCTATTAAAATCACGAATGAATCACGAATTTAATATTTCCGATTTATTTAAAATCCGATTTTTTTTAATTCTGAGCTATATATTTCTGAATAGTACAATTCCGAGAAGGGAGAACCGAATTTACAAAATTACGAATTGCGAATTTTTATTATACCGAAAATTAGGTTATCCGAATTTTTTAATTTCGAAAAACCTCTACCCGAAATATTTTCCAATTGAGGTAAAATTTCATATACGGCATCTTAATAGCAAAAATATAATGCATGGAACTTTTTTCTGGCGGGAAATAAAAGGTAGGTTTGACGAAGAGCGCAGCGTCGCTCGTCGTCGAACCAACCGTTTATTTCAGGTTTTATACACTAAATCATACATTATATAATTTCAAGACAGCTCCACGTTTCGTTACAATTATTCCGAGATATTTTTGCCGAACCTCAAAATTCCAAATTTCATAGTTCCGTTTTTTCATTTTTATCGAAATATCAATATTCCGTATCTTTATATTTCCGATCAGGATTATGATTCGTCGGAACTCACAAAATCGGTATTAAAACTTTCGGGAAAATGTAAGATCGGAATTTTAAAAGATCGTACCAATGATAATCGGATATTTGTAATTCGGAATTAAAGAATTCGTGATTGAATTTTTCTTGAATTTATCATTTTGATAGTTTGGAATTATACAATTTGTAACTCTGAAATTCGGTAAACAATATTTCAGAATATTTGGGTGTTCCCGTTTGGAAAACGGAAAACGCCCACATACAAAATCGTTGCAGGAAATTGAATGAAGTGATGATCCTAACTTTAGTTAGAAATCTTCTCAATGTTGCATTCTACTGGAAATAAATAAGTAGTAAAATAGTATTTTTATGAACAGCAACATTTTTCACGATACCCTCCAACTCTCATTTCACCAGTTTTTGATGGTTAATTATTAAATTAACATGTCAAGTAACTCTTTGTTAAATTAATATTAGTTTCACACATCAATTGATATGATAACAATATTTGCAGTAAAAAATATCTTATTCACGATTTTATCAATTTTAACGAAAATAACTTTTGTTTGATGGTCATTGACGAAATAGTCATAAATAGACCAAGATTTTCAATTCTGAGTTGAAATTGCTTTGAACTTTAATGACTTTAAGGAAAGTTGGACAAACGTATTCCACGTAAAAGGGTTAATCCTATCATTTCTAACGAAATAGACATAGCATTTGCTTGATTAAAGACGAGACGGCGGCGAGTTTCATAAAAGGGCGCTAGCAACATCTATCCCAAAGGCCTTTGCAAATTCCAACGTTAATTATCTACACCGGTAATGCTTTGCTTGTTATATGAAACACGAAATAGGCAACCTGGTCTTACAAAAGAAACTATCGTTACCATGTTTCGTCATTCAGGTACAGGTCAGAAATTCCAAGATAGTTTTGGTCTTACCGCGGTTTCAATCAATTATATGAGTTCCCGATTTTTCGATGATGTAATTTATTAATCGTCATGATCACGAGATAGCTGAAGTCTGCGGTCAGGTTGGCAGTTAAGAATAGCCGAAGTCTAATTAAATAGTGTCACGGAAAATACCCGCAACAGTGTCTAAAAGTATGTTCCTATTAACTCCCTAAATTGTAATTTGTTTGGATTTATGACGCCACATTTATATGACAGCTTTCTAGAAATTGACATTTACTAAACACGTGTCCAACGATTGTTCAAGTTTCATTACACGGAAATTATTGCCAATGTTTTTGAGTAGGTATATCTTACTATATAAATACTTTGAACATATAAACAAGCATAGTCGTCAAAGCTACGCAAGACTTAGTTATAAATACGAATTGTCTGTGAAGCATTACACACAGCCGCGTATCATAAAGAGTATCGGAGTGATTGCCGCAAAGTTTCCTTTCACATGAGCGTCCCTACTTTCCTCTGTGAGCGGGTCCGTTTCCGTTTATCTTTGGTTGTTTTTTGTTAGTGTCAGTTGCGTTCCTTTTCTCCTGTTCCTCTGTTGCATTTGTCGCGTTGCTGCTATCTTTCTATCGGCCATTTTGAATTCACTCTTTAGAGCAGGAAACAGTTCGATGTGTTAGACCATATCTATGTTTAATGCGCTTTGTTGATAAGAGAGAGATAACACCAAAGTTACGTTTAGGTTTATTGCAGCGTTATTGTTTTATGCTTTTTCAACTAATTGTTATATTGCATTCAAAGCAAATTTTTATTTTGCAATACACAATTATCTGTTATTGTAAAAAACCTCGAAAGTGACTATAAATACGAGATGTGTTTTATTAAAAGGGCCCCAATTAGTAATTGGCATAAAAGAGAAAAGCCAGACGTCATACACTTATACAGCAAGAACTGGTTAAATACAATACAATTACAACAAAAAATGGTAGGGGTGAGTAAAAATATTTTTTAATGCTTTATGTGATATTATAATGGTTTCCAATTTACAGTATAGTGATAGTTATTTCGGGAGTGGGAGTGTTTTAGCTGTAAACGCCTTCATATTTTCCACAATAAATTAAAACAAAATTAAATGTAGTGCCTTTATAAGTGTGACGTTACATTAACTTTTTCAGGGCCTCTATGCTACTAAGTAGGTTAAAATGATATTGCGTTAAGACGCGTTTTAGTATGGTTTTTAACTATCCCGCCATTACTGACAAGTAAATAAGAATTATCAAAACGACAACACGGAAACGCCTTAAAGGTAATATTGTTTTATCGTTTTTATCGTGTAGAATTTCAGCCCAGTCTACCATTAGCTTCGTGTTCCCATATTAATGCTTTTAGATCACTCCTATGTTGAAAAGATACCCCAGTTAGTGAGTTTATCTTTTAATAGACCTCTACAACTACAGTCGCTATTTGAATACAAAAATGCTGATAATGCCAACGCTATTACGTGCTGCGCAGTAGTTTCGCGCAAGAGTTGGGAGAAACAGAAACACGTAAATAAATGCATTCCCGAGCAACGACAATGGCGTGCAAACAGCAATAAAAGCAAATGAATCCCTAATTAATTACAGCTTTACGTAAATGGCTGTAGATTAACCTTTTATCTGTTTTTATCGGCACTGGAAGTCTCATGTGGCCAATATAAAAAAATACCTAACCTATGTCCTAATTATCCGTGATTATTACGGACCAATCTTTGTTTTCGGTTCGATCATACCATATATACAGGTGCGCATTTTTACGAAAAAATATCTAGAAATAATGAAACATTATGCAAATGCCAGTTAGATTAGGTTGTCCACTGTTCAAGTTTATTTAAATGTTTTTATTATATGTAAATCAATTAAATCCATTTTGTATACGGACAGTACCTCGATACATTTTTATGAACTATTTATTCCTCTTAGAATTTAAAACTAGTATAATTGGTTACACTCCCGTGTTTCGTCCACTTTTTTTAATTTGAAGAGTACATTTATTATTGGAACCTAAATTCTGCATGTTACTCGTACAATAACAGCAATAGCACGATTGAGAATTTCTCGCAGCTGTTATAATGGGTGTGTCGGTCTTAAATTTGTGTAAATCCTCAAGGCACAGATCATGCGACCGAGCGCCGGCTCTCGACGTGCCTCCTCCAATTACTTTAATTAAAACAATACCACGGCACCAGTGCTTCGTCGACTCATCGCGTCTGTTTCCCATTTCCCTATTTAAATACGAAAACGAGCTCGTAGCTCGCGCTTAGCGTGCAAGATGTTGCTGTTCACTTCTACTCGAACTGATATTAACCCACACATACACACACATTGTTAGGTACATGCTCTAAATATTATCAAATTCTGGTAAGTAGTCGTCGGAATTAGGGGCTAATGTGATCACATTCAAAGCACGTGTGGTACAAAGGATGGATAATATGTACATATTTTATGGAGAATATGTATCTAACCACACCAAATACTGCTAATGAAAATAGTTGTAGGCGTCATAGTTAGACATTCTTAACCAAGTAATTTCGTAGGTATTTTGTTGTAGCTTTAGCGGCAGTCATTCATACTCATCAGTGTTTCCAACTTTTAGAGCGAGTGGTTGGAAAATCGATTAGGGAGTCGGGCTGATTCAGCGACTTCGACGCAAGTAATTTACTCTCGAGTTGGCTGAAGGCGACACCTGTCGAGCGAAGTGACGGCTGATAATGCGACGCGAGCGCCATTGATGCGCAGTCAAGTGCGAGGACGCGAACTCCGGTGCTGCTCGCGTGTGTCGCACGGAGTCTGCCACTGTGCCAAGACCCGGCGCCTTGCATAACTTGACCACTTAATGAATACCAAACAAAGCACTCGCCACGTGAGTACATGTGTGTATACGGTATGTTTAACGTTCAATTACCCCTCTGATTGATCTTGTCAGTGTGCATCATTCGCTGTTTGAAACAACATTTATCAAGCAACTTTCGGTGGAGGTAATATAAAGCTGCTAAATCCTGGCATCATCTGTGAGGATTACAGTGTACACGAGGTTGGGAACGTCGCGGGGCGGCACCGACACAACACATCTCCGGATGGAGCTAACTTTACCAAGTTTCTTAAGGGCGGTTAGCGAAGTTTGACGTGCCCGCGCTCGCACCGTAAGCCCTAGGATTCGATACTTGGTAACAACATCCAATAGAGAAGCGGAGACGCGTGCTTCGAAAATCTTATTACTTGCATGTGGATGCAAGTGATAAGCATGCATAATGAGATTAAATTACGCTGCTGTGTACAAGTTATTAAATAGAGACGCAACTTCAAATTTATTGTTAATTGCAAAGTTTAGTTACCCAACTTCATCATTATCATCATCACGAGTGAATTGCCTGCTAACAACTTTTTCGGTTGATACATTATCAAAGAAGTTTAAGCTAAATAAACATATTATATACACATAAACGCCAACTGCTTTCACTATTCCTAAGCAAACAATGTCTAATACAAAAAAGAAAACACTTTGATTTAATTATTGATGGGAATAAATAAGTGCTATATTGTCGAAATTATGAAAGTTGTGTTAAGCCTAGTTGCAGGAGCACTAGACTGTGTTATTGAAAGTCGAGGGCGGCCACGCGAGCGGACCGGGCCGCGCACGGGCGGATCGGATCAGAGGAGTTATTCCCATACGCAGGAAATGGGAGCTCGATAAAACTAGCCAAATGTGATCCGTATCCCTAGAACCGCGCGTCAATCCGACGATCGATCTTGGTTCACCCGAGGCTTCGTTGTGCTAAGGCCAATACTAGTACGCACAAGGGACAAGGAGGGCTAGTTCGATCGAGCGAGCTCGACGTGGTATCGTAAATGAATAGCCCCGCAGGCCGGCGGGGCGCGCAGCCTACCTCGCCCGCGCCCGCTCCGGCGGAAGCATCTACCTCGAGTTTTATGACTTTAATCAAATCGTTTTAGGGGTGTCACAGTGTGCCCTAACGGCTGATTGTATGTGCGGATCACGTGTGCTGACCCGCACAATTTCTATCCACTATATACAAATACCGACGGGCTAAATTCGGTTGTTACAAATAATGCCTTTTATTATACCCGCCGTATGCGAACACGCGAAACATGTATAAGAGGTACATCGTTATGCTGGCGCAGACATTTTATATGCGTACTAAGGGCTTGCCTTGCGACTTTTTTTTAAAGTACAATAAGCCTGTGAATTATGTTTACATAAATAGGCGTCACTAATATACGTATTTTAAAACATTTTTAACAGTTTATAAAATAAAGTTACCTAAACCTCCAAACACGGTAGCAGAGCAGAAGCATCCTGTAGACCGAACAAGGAGCAGAAACTGAAGTATATTATTAGAATGACGCAGAGTTATACCGTCGTAAGCTTATCTCAGCGAGACCGGGCGGTAGTAATTCTTTTCTAAGCAGCGCGTAAAGTTATTCAAAATATGTATAAGTTACGTCCTAAGCTGGTCGTAAAACGGTATTACAGACGTTATGAAGAGCGGGGTTCGGCCGGATCTCATCACTTAGGGGTGTGCAGGCCTAGAATACCTTTCAATAAACCCATAAAATTGCCTTATCCAGCGCGAATTTGGGGCCCCGGCTCGGCCTTCTCGGATGCTTATTAACAACAATGCACACGTCAATATAATATAAATTTTGTACGAGGTAACAATATGCCGGGCGTTCAGCTCAGGTATAAGAGTAATATCGTAGAGGTTTCGTTCGGCGTTCGTCTCGAGATGAAAAATGTTTTCTCGGTAACCGTCGTCGAATATTCATGCACCGGCAGCAGGTCGTAAATTTTACGACATCGATGTTATACACCGGAAAATTGTTTGCAGATTTAGAGTTTAGTCGCTTCGTACTAGTTACTCTAACGAATAGGTATGCTATTACCTCGGCGCAATATATATATAGTGATCACGTTTAATGTCTAGGAGAACTTATATGAAAAGTTCTTCGTGAAAGTAACAGAGCTAAGTACATATCGATCTAATAATTATTTTTTGGTAAATTTGTAGGTCTGTTTGGCGGATGAATATAGAAATAACCTTTTTTTATTCAAATGAAATCGCCATATAACCAACTCGTAATATTGTATTTGCGGGTGGTAGGACCTTGTGCAGGGTCAGTCCGGATCGCTACTACCATCTTATCCATTAACCTACCGCCAAACAGCAGTGTTCGCATTGTTGTATTCCTATTTGGGGATAAGACAGCCGGTCATAACTAGCATAGAGGCATTCCATCTCTTCGTCCGGGTTGGCAACGCATTTGCAGTCTTAAGATTGCAGTCTTGTGAATGCGAATGTCTATGGGTCACAGTTCACTTACCATCAGGTAGCCTGTGTGCTCATTTGCCTTCTCGATGCCATAAAAAAAAGAAAAACCTGCAATACCTGGACTACAATGTATGGACCAAATCCGCCGTCTATCCAAACTCAGAGTGTATAGACGGCCTACCCACCGTTTGCTGAGACGGTGGCAAGACGGAGGCCTAGGATCGAGCCAGTGGGCGAGCCATGTTAGTGGGCTATCTAGCAGTGGACTGCTATAGGCTGATGGTGATTAACACAACATTTACTGCCTAATTCCCCCTAGTTACCCGTAGTGACAAAGTTGTAAATGTGTATTACAACTTTGTCACTACGGGTAACTAGGGGGAATTAGGCAGTAAAGTTTTAGGGTTCCGTACCAAAAGGGTAAAACGGGACCCTTTTACTAAGACTCCGCTGTCCGTCCGTCCGTCTGTCTGTCCGTCTGGCACCAGGAGGTATCTCATGAACAAAGAGCGGAATTAAAAGTAAAAATATTTTTTTACGTTGTATATTAAGGCGTCAACTCTTTTACATTGAGATCGTATGTGCTCGCAGACTCTATGTAATCCATGTGCCAGACATGTAACATGTAGTAGATTTGGAAATGTAGCTTTTAAGATTTTACCAGCTTTTAGCATGTACGCGGCACTATCAGTGCTCAAAACAAGGACATTTCTAACATGCTCATTATATGAATTGTGCCAAATAAACTGCAATTGCTTTTTTAAGTATTCGGCCATTGAGTTACCATCAACTTTTTCAAAAAAATTACTTCCGATTATGTAAGATTTGCTACAAGATTTTTTCTTTAGTTCTCTTACAATCAAATTAGTGACACTTTTGCCCATCCTATTTAATGTTTCGTCGACTGCTAGCCATATATATTTTCCTATCAGGTTCTTGCGTATGTCTTGAACTGTTTGTTGGTAAACTATATCTAAGTATACTTTTCTCAGCAATGATTCATCCGGAAGTGATTTTGATGTACAGGAACAACAAATATATTTTTTGTTTTTTTTTTTATATTTTGTGGATTGTTAATCTTTTTCCATGGAATATTGCACGAAACTAAAAATATGATTAAATCTATATAGTAATGTGTCTGAACTCGTACTTTTTGAGCATTGTCACGAATGAGTTTTACTCACTAAATGACTTTCAACACAATGTTTCTTTAGCTGATGTAAATGAACGTCACATTTAGAGCAATAAATTGTGGAAGAATCTTCTTTGAAACTAAGAGAAGAATCTTTCTGTATCTATTTTTTATTGTTTTTCATTTAGGACTAACCGTTTTAGTAGCACGGCACGGAAATCACTCATGAAAACATAAATGACATATGTGACGCTGACATGATTTACTTTAATAAGGAGATGCAAGTTGCTTATCAAAGAGGTCAAATGTTACAGAATAATCTTTTAAGTTGATTATGGATACCTAATGCGATATTATTCCGTAACATCGATAAGTCGATAAAACTGTTAGGTCAATCCCTCTGACAGTTTGATTTTTGCTATGAATAATTCCGCTCTTTGCTCATGAATAGTGATAGTTAGACAGTTGAAATTTTTACAGATAATGTATTTCTGTTGCCGCGTTAACAACAATTACTAAAAATCAATAAAATAAATATTTAACGGGGCTCCCATAAAACAAACGTGATTTTTTTCTCCTTTTCGCTCGATATTTAAAACGGCAGCAAGTAGACGCATGAAATATTCATAGAATATTCAGTTATATACTCACTTTAAAAACAAATAATTAAGTAAATAAAATAAAACAAATATGATGCTCCCATAAACAGATTTTTTTTTTTTGCTGTTTTCGGGTTCCGTAGTCAAAATAGGAACCCTTGTAGTTTCGCCATGTCCGTCCGTCCGCAGCCTAGCGCAGATACTCTTAGTACAAAGAAAGCTGCAATTTGGCATGAATATGCATATTAGTCACGCCACAAAGTGGTACAGTAAAAGGTAAAAAAAAAAATTAGGGTACCTCCCCTACACGTAACTTGGGGATGTATTTTTTTTCTCGTTTACCCTGGGGTGTCGTTGGATAGGTCAATAATATTACGGGTTTGTCAAAACATTTTTTCGATTAAGTTATCCGTTTATGGAATATTACGCTTTAAAACGCAATTTTTTATTAGACTCGAGTGTCCCACCCCATATACAGCCAAAACTACAAAAACTAAAAAAAAATAAATGAAAGAGCATATAACGAATTGTAAGGAAAACTATCAATCACGACTAAGTAGACATCATTGGTTCTTGAGATACAGGCGATTAAAATGATGATACCTACTAAAATCATCTAAGACGGCACCAATTTTACGACTTTAAATAGAACTTGTTGATTTTTATGTTTGTAGTAACTTAACGGCATCGGAATCCTACACTGAGCATGGTCCGACATGCTCTTGCCTGGTTTTTATAGAAACTGGTAAGGAAACCTTCGCGCGCGAGTACGATTCGCACTTGGCCGGTTTTTAAATTTGGCTCGTCCTAAATGTAACGTTTATTACGGGCGATAAAACTCGCAAAATAAGGCAACATTCCAAAACTGCCTACCTCTACAAAAATAGGAAGTCACTCAAATCTTTTATTTATGCCAGAACAAGGACACATCCAAATAATCACGGGATAAAACTGGTAAACACGATACAAAAAGCAGGCGAATGTTAATTACGTGCTTGAAAAGTTTACTTGAAACAACTGTTTCTTTTTCTTGAACAAGTTGTCTAGGATCTTTATTATAAAAAGTTTAATATACTTACGCAAAATCTATGCTCAACTAATTTTGCTAAGATTTTTCACTGCATACAATTTGAGCAGGAAAAGCTATAAGCACAGAACTATTTCAACTGCAATTAGAAACTGCGAGCAGTTTTCCGAGGATGCAAGGAAGTGCATAAGTTTTTATGCTGCCAGCAGTACTGTAATATCGTAAAGGCGGACATAAAAGAAAATAGTGCAGTGTCATCCAATGCAATTTAGAAGTAAATCTCAAGTTTTCAAACCAGTTTTGTGCTAACAGCATTCTACTGCATTCTGATATACACTCACCGGCAAAAAAACTCGCCCACCCGCACTGCTTACAAATTTAACTTCTTAAATCAGTGACTTTCTTTTAAAATACTTAACCAATTTTGCTGTAAATTGTAGTGTTTTGTTGATAATTAATCTAGGTCCAAAATAGCCACAAAATATTTTATAAAGGTACTGGCTCTTGACCAAAAAGATCCATGTACATAAGAAAGTCGTACAAAACATAATAATTCACTAAGAACAGCTAATTTATGGGTCTTTTACGTTCCTTTGGAAAGAGATACCACCATAAAAAATAATATTTGGTGCCTGTTTTTGGACATAAGTTCACTAGCAATAAAATACTACAATTTACAACAAATTTGGTTAAGTATTTTCGAAGTCAAAGAAGTTACATTTGTTAGTAGTTGCCGGATAAAATATATTTTTTAATTGCTGCTCTTATAAAAGTAGTTCATGTAGCCATCGTTCATGTTTAAATGTCAAATTTGTTGTATTTTTACCCGAGTGCCCATGAAAGACAGAAATGGTTTTCAGGTGTGATGACATTGTCTAATCTTAAGCCCCTCCAATGTATTTACTTACCTATACGCTGCACGTGAATGTATTTTTCAAAGGTCGAATAGTGGAGGCCGTGAATTTTAACATTTTGACGTTTTACTCGTATACAGGGTATTTTTTTAATAGGTGCACAAATTTTAATATTTGCTTCGCTATTGTTAATAAATAACACATGTTGTGTTATTTTTACTCTAGCTTAAAAAAATATAAGAGATATTGCCGATTCAATGATTTCACAAACTTAACGATATTCATGGACCCTCTAATGCAGGGGTGCGAGGAGAAGGGAGTGTTGTTAAGTTAGTTAATAAATGAAATTTCAAATTTAGAATATCAGTACAGTGTATCGCATACCTACAGCTTGACAACCCATGTCATCATTTCTAGTGTGACTTTGTGTCCACACGAGAAGGTAAGAGAATAAATTGCAACAAAAAATTTTTTTTTTTGAACTCTTTTTACGCAATATATTATATTAACGATACAAAATCATATGTTAAAATTTGTGCACTGATAAAATAATTACCCTGTATATTATAGTTTTACGTATGTGGGTTTGTATCCATGGCATGGCGTTATCGTTGGATTGGTCCTAATGTAAGAAGTGCCGTAAGCTATCTTTTTCTATTAACGTGAATAGATGCACCAAGGTCAAAAGAATGAAAGTAAGGTTTTTAAGGCTTGTAAGTTAAAATGTGTACCAACAGGTTTTTAGGGTTGTGTCGTTAATAAATTTCGCCATGTCCTTCTTCCGCAGTTTAACATAGAGTCTCTTTGTACTCAAAGGTATAATTTGGCATAGTTATACATTTAAATTACGCTGACAAATTTGTATGATAGTCATTAAAAAACCTTTTTTTCGGGTACTTCCCATACATCCAAAGCAAAATTGGATAGGTCTTAAAAATGATTTTGTACGAGACCTACTTTTAGATTTGGGGGACTGTTAAAGAAATATTAAACTCGAAAGTGTAATTTTTGCTGGAGTTGTGTGTCCCCTACACCCAACACTACAAGTATTAATAAAAAACAGATAAAAAAATCTTAATTGGAAGCACATATAACGATATTAAAATAAAAACTTATCACGACAAGTAGACTTCTTTGATTTCTTAGATACTGGCTACTGAAGTGTTTATAGCTACTAAGGATCATCTAAGACAGAACTAAATACTCGTAGGTAACTCTAAATGGAAAATTAGTTCATACTAGTTTTGAGATATATTTTCGTGTTTGTAGTAACGGATTCTGAACCCTGAGCATGGTCCAACATGCTCTTGTTAGTTTTTTTATTCTGATCTCTCAATGTGTTATAACCACAACATCAATATAGTGTCAAAGCTAAAACTCGAAATCATTCAATTTACGAGCCAACCTTTGTGAAGCATAAATCGGTATTTCGTGAGCATTAGGGTCTCCCTTGCGCTCTCTTTTCTATAATATTCCCTATCCCAAAGATGTTCAGGCCTTTGTCACATTAATCGTAATTCGTTTTGTAAGGCGTGTTTCAGAGACGATGTCGTTTCCTATAACGTGAACATTAGGAATGCCTATTTCGAGGGGTACACACGGTACACCTACATAAATTCTTTTCCATTTAATGCCGTACTTCGAAATGCCTTTGCTTGTCTGAATGCTTGTTAATTTCAAAACGATAGGTTTACGTATTTATTTATTAGGCCTGATTGCACGTAAAAGTTTACCCTAGGTAAAACTAGGTTAACAGGTAAATTTGTTAAAAATGACAGTTTTATGAATCTGACATTCTTGAATAATTTAACCTGGCGTTAACCTAGGGTTAAATTTACATGAAAGTGGGCCCTAGAAGAATAATTTAATTTAATTTATGAATACTTATAATATAAGGGATTCTAGCCCTCCTGCCGAAGGAAAATCACAAAAAAAGTTTCGCCTTAAATGGGGCCTTTTTCTACATTGTTCTACTGTCTAATTAATTAGAGCTAGCGTAACGTCAACGATACTAAAAAAATAAGGATAGACAACGTGTGATAAGGCCGCATCTAAGCAATTGTGCAGTTAGGGTATGATTGCATGGTATGTCCCGGGTAGGCTGTCGCATCATAATGAGATGCGCGGCGCGCCGGCTGCAGCTGCACGCGCATGCATGTTGGATGAGCTCCCGCTGCACAGGTGTCGCCTTATTTTTAATGCACCGCACCCACTGCAATTTCCCTTTGATACAGACGAGCAATCTTCGCTGGTTATCTATTTATTTAAATGCTTTTTCGGATTATATTTGTTGATCGAAATCTATTTTTTTAATTGATAAACAAATCCACATGACTGGGTCATGAAGAGTTTAATGTAAACGAACCCCTTTGAAACTTAATTAATACTTAAAAAAATATACATAAATTGTACAATTATGTATACGAGCCGTTTAAAATATTCGAATGTTAATTGGAACAGCTTCATGTTAATCGAAATTGATACCAGGCTGACTGGTCTAGTAATAATGATAGTAAACATACTCTAGCATTTGTCCGCGACTTTGTCCGCGTAGAATTAGATTTTTTCCACTATGGCAACTTAAAAAAATCCGATATAAATTTTTCCTAAGTTCTAATTCAAGACATGGACTACAAATGTGCTTAATTTATTCTAAATTTGTGAAGCGGTGTTTGCGTGGTTGACAGCCTAACATACAAACATGGTTTTCATTTACTGTTTTAATTAATTAATTTAATAATATAGTGGGCACGATTTATGTTACATTTATTCTACACAGAACTGAGCCTCTATTCTACTGCTTTATAACGATATCGCGTTTGATGTGTTTTAGAATCGTTTATGTCACAGTTCGCCATTATTGTAAATGACATAAGAGTTATCAAAACGTTGACAATACGGAAACAGGTCAACAGGTCAAACAGGACCATATCGTTATTACCGTGTAGCATCCCAGCCCAGTGTCTCTATTTAACTAGGTAAAACAATATTTCTTTTGACGAGTTATGGTAACTGTTGTTAACTCGACCACCATTACTGACAAATAAATAAGAGCTATCAGAATGTTTACAGTGTAACGCTGTAGAATAGAGGCCCTGGGCTGGGATTCTACAAGGTAATAACGATATCGTATTTGATTTGTTTTCGTTTTGTCAACGTTTTTATAACTCTTATGTCATTTACAATAATGGTGACCGTGACAGAAACGATTCTAAAATACGTCAATCGCGATATCGTTATAACGCAGTAGAATAGAGCCCCTGTTCGACTTCATACCATCGTAGCAATGTAGAATACAGATGATTGCTACGGCGGCCGTAGCACTTGCTACGCGGTGCAGTTCTCGATGCATTAAACAATACGAGTAGTAACGAGACTAGGTTTTATTCTCAACTCCGTCCACGCAGAAATCGTTGATTAATATTTTTTTGGGAACTAGCAAGCTGTCCTCGATAAGGAACTATCCTGTTTCCTAAGAAACGGTTTACGAGTATTAGGCACTAAAATTCATCCGTTTAAGATTAACACACTTACAAAACATAATTCTAGGTTTTTAAATGTTAGCATCATTTCTTGACTCACAACACATTTTGTAGTGCTGTGAAAATTCAATACTTATCAGTTTTCACAGCAGCTGTTTTAAAAAGAAAGCTTCTTTGGCCTGAGCATTTGTCTAAATCAAGGATAGGACTCAAATTAAAAAAGAGCTTCGGATTGCTAATTCCATTACGATTCGATGAGCGACAAAAGTCTTCGTGAAAGTCAAAGCGGGTAAAACGTAATTGCGAGTTCACTAAGCCGGGTTCCGCGCGGCCCGATACGGAGGAAAGGGGACCTCTGTAACGGCTGATATAAAAGCGGCTATAAATTTAACAGGATGAACGCACTACTTACACAAAACGAGCGCGGCCGCCGGTGGCCGTAACGAGGGGCCGGCGCTGCCCGCGGCCCGCGCCTGCCCGCTTATTACGTTACAGCAGCCGATCACTACTGGTCAGCCAAATATCACATTCTTATATTATACAGTGATAATGCATTATCACATTATCATATTAGTTTAGGTGCAAGTAAACACGCTATACGAACGAACGAAATAAACATCATTGTCAGACCTGAAACCGACAACAAAGCGAACCGCCGTAATATCATTTGGTGCTGTAGACTATTTTGCTCTTTGTTGCGACAAAAACAGCTCTAACAATGCTAGAGGAAAACAATAGTCACGTGATATAAAAACACACTGAAAGAAAATAGTTAATGTCCTTACTTTGGATACACATGTTTATTGCTATGAAACATGGCAGCCTCATAACAATCCCTTTCACTCTCCACAAATTGGAAGGAGCGCGTAAAGGAAAACATGCCCATAAATAAAACTGGCAGATCAACTAGATAGACGGCCATTACCCGAGATAACCACGACTTATGTACATAGGCGATACGTCCGCTCGGCAGATTAACGGAAAGGGATTGCGTTTGTTTGCAGATATCGACGTGGAAGCATTTTGGCAAGTCACAGCCAGGAAATTTATTGTGTAAGATATCTTCTTACGGACTCATTAAAAAGGAGACACGTCGTACATAAATCAGGGGTGGGCGGCGCGGCGAGCGGCGCGGGCCGGCGCAGCTCGGCGCGGCTCTTATCGGCCCGCGCGCCGGCAATAGGTGTTATCCGGTTCCGTCGCCGCGCCATCGCGCCATTGTGCTTGTGCTCCGGCACCGCCGCACCGCCGCGACGCCGCACCATCGGCCGTCGCTGTTCACTCACTCCCCTGCTCACCAATTACATTGGCCTGATAAAAGACTAGAGACGCTAACACTATCTACGTTTTACACCTAAGACACTATTACCAATTCACAAATCAATAAGCTTTAGTTCATTTGTTTTTATTAAATTACATAATTTGAACTGCATAAAGGAGCTATAGTACCTACGCGGATAATATTTTACGGGCAGAACGGCATTGTTCAATTAAAATTGATCGCGCAATAAATCACGTACGTATTCAGCACGAATAAATTTCATACAGCAAATACATATAGACCATACCCATACTTACTTTAATATTAAATAAGCTACCGCGCGTTTTATCTGTTTAATGACTGTTACTAAATATGAAAAATCAAGATAATAATTAAAATATTGCTTTTTATCAACCCAAGGCCATTTTTACAGCAAAAGAGAAGCTAAAAAGAAATAAACGGGTATAAATAAATTGAGATACCGCAGGTAGCATTGGACACCTGAGGGAACCGGTAAGCGGGAACTCTAATGGCATATCATAAATTTGAATGGTTAGAAGTTTGCCAGTACATTTACGACACTTTACACACAGTTAAACTTGATAAAGAGACGAAACTGCCGGGCCTGAATCTGGAGAGTGTCTCGAAAAATTCACAATGGAATCTAATTATAATACGCTCTGAGGCATGGGCACATAAAACACAACTCACATGTAATAAATCATGTACTAATCAGGGAATTTAGTAGATTAGTTAAGACATTAATTTGTTAATTTAGTTTAGAACAAGTATAACAGCAAAACACATAATTTTAAAATAAACTATTGTTTGCTATAAATAATTAATGTTATGCTGAAATCGCATATTAAAATAAAACGTAAATTATTGTTGACTAATATGTAAGCATTGGGTTAGGTATTTAGCAACAATTGCAAATATTTGCTACGTTGGATCTAAAAAGTTTTACTAATTTATGAATTGTTAGTCTTCTCCCCAGTAATTTGAACCCAAATGTTAGTACGCGGTCTTAGCAAATATGATAACGTAAATTTAGCAAAACTAAACACATATGTATTTGTGTGCCACAACACAATTTAGTAAGGGTCGCTAGCTAGTTCGCCGGACCCACGAGAGCCCAACTTTTCGAGGCGTACTCTGCTGGCAATTTCCAACATTACGACCACCCGCTCCCCTTAAATTATTGGACTTACGCACCCACTTAGGCCTCGACGTGAGTGCAAAGTTTGTTACTTGTTTGCATAGAAGTGCAGTTAGTCTAGATCTTTGAGATCTTGACTAATTAGCTTGAAAGTATACCATGCAAGTCAATGCATTTCAGAAATACATTAGGTGTATGGTAGTGAAGAAAGCCAAATAGGATGCGTGGCGGCGACCGGCGCCTGCTGCCGTGGCCGACTATATACTTATGACTATTTTGCGATTTCAATGAATGCGCATAGGCGTCCACAAATCCCCACCATTTGCAGTGCTGTTGCTAGTATAATGGCACACGATATTCACTCAAAATGTCGTTGGCAGATCGCTCGCCGTGAATTTACGACACTGTGGACGACCAATAAATGCAAATTTTATTGTTTATGGCAGATTTAACGGCAGTGAACTCTTTTACCGATGCCGTAAAGTGGTCCTTGCATCGTCGTTCGGACAAATCTGCTTACATTTACCGTTTCTATTACAATATAACGACATGTTAAACGATTCAGGTATTTGGCCTTCCATATATGGCAGATCTCGCATTATTCATTAGAAAAGGTTATCGACGTAGCGTAGTATGATATTAGTCGAGAAAATAAATAGGTAAATAAATTGTATAAAAGAAAAGCTAAGAAGGTTGACTCGCCTATCTTTGTAACCGTTAATAAAGGTTGAGGGAGGTAAGGCGCGGCATCTGGAGCAGGGAGGGGGAGATCAAGCGCGCCGCGGTCTGCCCGAGTACTGATAAGGCTATTAAAAGTTACGCTTCCAGACCACCGGCTGGATTATACAGATACCACCTACCGATACTAAAGAAAACCATTCGACGAGAAACAGGCCTAAGGCACAAAGACTGCAGTGACATAAGCGTATTGTTTGGAGGTTTCAATTGAATATAGATAAAAACCAGTGTAGTTTTATTTTATTATAATGGCAATCGTATTTTAAACTATTACTACCAAGCGCGCTTGTAAAATTATCCCCGTGTTCCCCATGTGAACATAAACCATAAACAAAAGGTTCAAGGGAGGGAATTTTGTTTGAAGCAATTATTGTGAATAGTGCTCACTTTAGCGATGGTAGAAATTCGCGTATAAATCGCGTCACAGACCGCAAACAAAAACGTGCATGTGGACCGGCGGCCATTATTTTCGACTGCATAATCGTCCCGTCCGACGCCCGCATCGCTTCCCCGGCTATTTTATTTCCTCCCGGCATAGTTGTGCTTCGACTAGGCGAAGCCGTTTCAACGAAACTTCAACGGGGAAATTAAACCATGTTTAATTCTGTTAAGGTTGGGTTCCGGCTTGTAGCGCAACAAGCCGATGAGATCTGCGACCAAAACCACCGCCGCAATTCTAACACAATGTGTGTCCGCTATAACAGGATTAAACTTATTGTTACATACGATCTAAACGTTCCCATACTTTTTAATTTACTTATAAGCGTAAAGAAATTGATGAGAAATGAAAATAAAAATAAATTTGAAAGGTTTACAATCATAATTATTACGATTGTGATGAAAGTGTGTTTATTTTCACATTGTTTATTGTCACTAGTACCTAAAACTAAAACTTTAATATATCTAGGAATATAATTTTAAGTATTAAGTTGTCAACAATAAATGTTTAGTTTATCCTTTTAGGATGTCGTGTGACTCTATCTGTCTGACGATCCGTCCAGCCGCCAAAGCAGCATATTTCAGTAATTAGACCTCGCTCATTTGGTGCCGCTGACGTAAAAGTGACGTCATTTCACTTCCAGTAAGTTGTTTTATAAACACTACCCGTAATTTAAGTTACAAAATTGTTATTGTTTTTTTTAGACCTCTCGATGTCTAAAAACACGTAAATAAAAGTACATATTTTGTGTTGCATTTCATTATTACCATTTCAGTTTACGTATTACGTAATTTGCTGTGTAGGTGAATGACAATCGGTCAAAGTCAACCAAAGATGTATTTTTTCTTATTCTTCGATTATTTTTAATCTAGATAAAGATTAACTAAAGAGGTTTACATGTACGTAATAAATTATTACGAAAAAAACAAATTGAATCAGCCTATATGAAGCTTGACGTCGATTTTGTGTCTTCGGCCGTCCAGGCCGGGGTCTAGATTAATTACAAATGTTTGCCATGACTTCTTACGCAACCTTATTAGGAACATAATAAAAGTCTTATAAATTACAAACAAATACATGTTTAAATTGATAAATGATGCTTCCCTGAAGGACATAACTAAAGTTTATGCAAATATTACAGGTAAGATGGAACGTTGGTGTTTTCTAGCACATTTTTAAATTTGCGTTAAAAACATTGAGTAAAAAAGTAAACATATTAAGCGAGGAACCCTCCGGACCTTTGAATTATCATTGAAAACAGTGATGTTTGTTGTTTTTGTTCTGGTTCCTGTTGAGTTGCTGTGACGGAACTCCTATAATTTCATCTCCGTACATTCATCTGTCTGCGTGACACAGACTTTTCGAACGTTGTGGTTGATGGTTTATGAAACGCTGGACGAAATTACTATGAAATCATTAAAAAACATGTGTTGGTAATCGTGAGAATAATAAGTTAAATGCGCGTTCTTTATGCGGCGCCTCCTTAGAAAACCTCTACAACTCTGCGGTCTGGGCTTTTTTAATTTCACTTGTCTTTAAAGTTTTAAACGTATCGATATCAATTAAAGAACTGTTTCAAGTATTTAATCATTTAAAATAAAGATAGTGAGACTCGCTCTTGAAAATTGCGTTTTGTTATGGACTTTAATTTGATTTCATTAAAGCGGAAATATTCAATATTGAATATAATCTTCCCTTGTGGAACAATGAGCCGATTAATTTGAAAATGTCGATGGCGATATGGGCTTGAATACTTTTAATATAGGAGGCTTTTTCCAGTAGCCGACTTTCTAATTATTGTGTACATAAACAACACAAAACTATTTTTTATTGCTTGGCAACATACTTATCAGAATGTCGTTGTGTGCAAATCAGACTGCATTTTATTCCGCTTCTCATCTGTTCATACTGTTAGCGGTTACAGCAACTGCGCTGATTCGCTCAATTGATTAGGTCGTCACAAAGTTGGTCGCTGTCTGAAAGCTTACGACCCTGGTTCTACTCACTTCGGATGCGGATTAATTGCTCACTTAATGCGGGTTGTAATAAAGAAAATCCGGGGTCCTGACTTAGATGTTTTAGGTGTTGGATTGTTGAGGAAAAGGAATTGAATTAGAGCGACGATAGCGCGGCAGCGATGCGGCGCGGCGGCGGCGCGGCTGCTGTCTGCTCATCTAGTATGCGCTCCGCAACACGCCCTGCTGAACCGTTGTATTTACACTCGCGCTGCTGTATTTACTGAAGGTAATTTCATTAATTTGTGCAGACCCACAGTTCTTAGATGAATCAAATATGTTGTATAAACTTGCCACAACGTAGTAAATGACTAGATCACAAAAAAATACGGCATTTTATTTATGAAAGCCCTAGCTTTACCTTAAAGCCGATTCCCACTAAAATGTCTAAATCGTAAAAATATGCATCCCACGCCACGGTTTAATTTATGAATCGGTACCAAAAAACATTAGTCTGTAGCTACATTTATCACCTATCAGGCAGAATAAAAGGAACTCGGTAGATAGGCACACAATCCGTGGCCGTTTGTAGCAAAACAAATGTACAATTGAAATCATTATGAATAAGTGATTGCGGTGTTGAGGGAGCGCTTAAGCGGACAGTAAATAATAAGCAAGCATAAGCGAATGAAGAGAAGTCGCGGCCTGGGAGCCGGCAGCAGAATGGAGCAATCAGGGCGAGAACACTCTGACACAGCAATTTGGACGGCGCGCCGCCGATATGTTATTTTGATTGCGCCGCTTTTGTACGGTGGTTGTTTGTAAGGCCGCTTCCTCTGCGCTTATAAAAAATATTTATGACTCCGATGAGAACCGAATATTGCCTCCCTGCCGCCCTAATAACTTCCTCGGTGACGGAGAACCACCGTCTCCTTAGAGGGTATAATAACGTATCTTGTTGCGTAAATACGCAAACCCCATTTACAGTTACGCTACTGCGCGGAACTCGAGAACAATGTGACAAATGAGGGGATTTTTACTATGTATAGGTAGATAATATGTTTTCAGCAGTGAAGTTAACACGAGCCTAATATTGTCGTAGATAATAGGCTGAGTTGCCTCATTGGGAGTGATCCCTCCTCCGGAAATTAAACCGTGCACGGAATGAGCTGCCACTCTTGAGAGCATATAGCCCTGACGCCGTGATACTTGACAATATTACACGTTTTACGAACATGCAAATGAAATCTAAGATTGTTCGCGCACTGTTTTTTGTTTAATCAAGGGGTTTTACGGGCAACAAGACAGAAAATTTACATACTGATTGGTATAATACAGATTGGTCGTAGTTAATATCATTTTTAAAGCACTACTGTTCGGAAATAGCGCTACAGGATATTCTGAGCCGTGGCCACACGACACCTACATTACCTACTATAGTTATAAGAAACACTTAAAGTTAATGTTATTTGTAATGTTACTATGTTCTCTATTTTAGTATGTTTATCGTTGCCTAACAATAGTGATGCTATATGATAACTCTGATTATCATGTTTCGACGAACAGTTGTTCAGTAAACTGAAACAAACAACCGGCGAAACATAACTTCTATGTATCGCTTTTTGTCCGATCCACTACTCAGCGAAACAAATAATATTATACAAACATAAATATAACATCACACCTACATTCCCAGAGTGGGGTAGGTTTAAGACTTGTTTATAATTCTGTAACCACATTTTGCACTATCAGGCCAAGAAGTTTACTAGTGTATTAGTGACAGGTTGCAAGCCCATCGCCTAACAGTACTACAAGCCCTTATTCCCTTAGTCGCCTCCACGGAAAGACATGGAGTGGCACTATTCTAAAGCGGCAACCACATGGGGCCTTCAAATAATAGGCGTATAGAAATTTTACCAAACGTTACTCTGCCAAAAGGAAGGTCTGCCAATAGTTGTCGGTGAAACAAAAATCAGCTTCATATGTGTACCCTGAGTGCCGACTGGCATTCGATGGTTTTGTAGTAAGAGCATTAAATATTAAAGTATTAGAGGACTGCGTTCAATATTTGACTTGGTAATAATTAGGTATGATAATTAAAATAACGGATTTCACGTCCAATTGCATGTAAAGACTTCATGTGATATTTTCATTATTTGCAGTATTGATTGGTTCGCATCAATCGCGATATGCAAATATTTGCCTCGCTCGCTGACCGGCAGGCTGGTGATTTACGCGTGTAGCGACGGAACGTTATACAATTACGATCGCTTATTAAAAATTAACTGCAGCCTGGGAAGCGGACGTGATCAAATTAAATTATGTCGATTGAAACTTTTGTTTGTTGTAATAAGAATTGTTAGTTAGCTTTAACATAATCCGAGCTTGATTGTTTAGATTGAGATACGGATGCAAGATATTGTAAATTTTCGTTAAGGAGACGTAGTGCAGGTTATATTGAAAATGCAGAGCCGGGCGCGGGCAGGTGTCGCGGCGGCCCCGGCACGTAAATCAGCGCGCCGCGGGGGCTCGCTGCGCGCGACGCGTCGCCGCACCGCCGACGCCTCACTCGCTCGCTTCCATTCAACCCGCGCCATTCTATGTATGACTCTGCATCACATACGACCAAATATACTTTTTATACGACACAATTAAAAACACAGCGGACCGCCGTGTGTATAAAATATGTACCGTTGTGTCCCAGCACGAGCGTATCATCAAAAACATCGCAAAAAGCCACAGCGGCGCTGGGCGTAATGGCGAATATAATGTATGCTAATGAGGGCGCGCGGGTGGTGCTGGCGGACGTGACGTCACGCGCTGGACCGCAGCCTCCGCCGGCCGCGCCTAACGAGCGGGTGTGCATTTTCAATACACACGCCACTACCCCATCATTTGACTAGTTCACAAAGTGAAACAACCGGGCGCACGCAGCATTTAAAAATAATTGGTACCAGTCGATTACCAAGTATAATTAGGGGCCAAAGAGCAGTGAAATACATGAAATACCAGGCAAGCGAACTAATGGTTCCGTACATCCATTTTAATTAAATAATGATTGTTCAACTGGGATAATAAGTTTATTTAAAACAATATCTCAATACGATGTAGATATTTATTTTTTGCTGTTCGGTATACATATTTTACTTTGTGATTGAAGGATGTTTTTAAGACTGTACCAAAATGGGAAAAAAAATCCCTTATGGTGAGACTTCGGTGTCCGTCGGTACGTCGGTTTTTCATTATGAAATCTACCTATCTGCAAATTTCAAAAGTATCGTTTTTTTTATTTTTTTCTTAATGCAGATTTATAGCCAAAAAACCGGAGGTTTATGAACCTAAAGATCTGAAAAATTCCGGACTTAATGATAATTATTTATATTATACTCGAAAAATACAATGAAGTTGTCAGATATACAGTTTAGAAAA
This sequence comes from Acleris holmiana, assembly GCA_949316455.1. Lineage (NCBI taxonomy): Eukaryota > Metazoa > Arthropoda > Insecta > Lepidoptera > Tortricidae > Acleris > Acleris holmiana. The sequence goes on from OX438763.1 coordinate 16,120,608, forward strand.
AAATGGCAAAAAACACTTTAAAATTTGTATTCAACTTATGGCCAGTCCATTTAAGTTAGGTAATGGAACTTATTGCAAAGAATCGACGTTTAATTGACAACAGAACAGAAGATTCAAGGTGCGATAGTTGCTAGCATAGCATACGATTAAGATTTAAGTGTTATTTTGAGAAATTTACGTAAGTCTACTCCACAGTTACATTTAAGTCTTCTGTTAACGTGATTTATTCATGTTGTACATGCTAATGTTCTTGGCCCTTGTAAAGGTTTGAGCAATCGTGAAGCCCGCGCAAACAATTTTGACGTAAATTGTAGGGATAATAAGAGATAAAGTCAGCTCGTAGCTACTGTTTTTTCGAGGTAGATGCATCATCCATCACATGGTGTCGACTGATTTATGGCAGCAGCGAACCGGAGCGACACGGGCGTAGCCTTCTCGCGATGACGACGCGATTAAGAGGCGAGCGGGGCGGCTCCGGGGCGCGGGGAGGGCGGACGTGAGACGTGACATGACGTGCGACTTGGAATCGCGTCTTTACGTTACGAGGCCTTACATCACGGCTTTGAGTAATCGCCGGGGTGGGCAGCAACACACTTTCACAATAAGCCGTTAAATAATGACTGACGTCGCCGTGTCAACCATACATAATAAGGGGAACCGTAGTAATAAAGCATGTTGAAATTACTTTATGAACTCGTGGTCATCGTATAAAACCCAGGCACGAAAGCGCTGGCGTCGGAGTCGCACGCAGTTAAGCCCGCGCATACGGCTATCAGCCCGTGCTCCCGCGAGAAAATTGCAAGTATACATCATAAATGCGTGACGTTTAAAATTACGAACCGCCGGCCCGCGCGGCCGGTCTAAATAAATCAACACAAGTATAAGTTTCGGCCAGTTTATTATTACATATTATATTCTTGTTTACATTGTGTTCACATTTCATAAAAAAAGTTACAATAACTTTTTATTAAAAAAAAATGCCATCGTATGTATGTTCGTGCTCGTAAAACTCAAAAAGTACTTAGTCATTGGATTTTTTTTAAATTTTTAATACGATAGAGTTTTTATACAGATGTCTAAGAACTTGACGTAATTATTACGGCATCAGAAATCCCTTACCTTACTGGTTCAGAAAACAGAGTTAACATTCCAACATGTTTAGGAGTTATTAAGGGTTTTAATGCTAGTGATAAAGCAGACCTTGCAATATCATTAAACAATACTAGTATCATTAGAACCATAATAACTCCTAAACTAATAAACTAATATCAGAAAGTTAAATCTGGACTGGTAAGGAAACCTTTCTTACGCCGTAATATTTACGCCAAGTTCTGGAACACCCTGTATATTTAGTTAAAAATTACGTTTGACAAAGCCGCAGCGAAACATGACCGGGTTTATGGCTAGAATATAATTACTAATAACGCGTAATATATTAACAAAAACCACGCTAAATCCTTAGCTATGAGAACCTCGTTTAGAATAAATATTACAATTTTAGGTGCAAGTGGTGCAACCCTCATGTGCGCAATATTTTATGTGTTGGTGTGGCTCATATTTATGGCTCGGTTAGTCGTGAACTAATATGAGAGCGATGAGTCGTTTCTGAATTTTACACAAGTTTACATGATTAACTTTACACCAAAAAAGATAACTTAATATTTCATAAAATATTTACAAAAAAATAATTCAGGGACACGTCGTTGTTAAATCCTTGACTAACCGTTTATTATAAGCAGTAAATGTCGAGCCTTGGACAGTGTAGTGTTCCGCATTAATGCCTCCGAGCCCTCTAGCTTCAGCTTCAGAAGGTACATTTTTAACACTATTATGATTTTTTTGCTCATGAACCGTGTGCGTCTTATAACTAGATTTTTAAATTCACGTAACATGTAGAGTAGGTAATATTCTAAAAGCTTAAAAAAATCTAGCGTTTAGGAACAAGGGCAAGGAGCAAGCAACGAAAAATATTAGTAAACCCTATTATATACTTAAAATATTTGTAAAGATCAAACAACCGCGGAGTAGGCCAGAAAGAAGTTAGGTCTAATTTTATCGTTTCGTTTTAATGTAAACGAAAAACATTCCTAATCGTTTTAAAAGCTGCTCCGTAACTGCCAATCACTACTTCAATTTATTTTGTCTTCATATTTATTTTCAATATTTTTGCCGTCGTTTTAGTTAAAATAAATCTCTCAAAAAACTAAATTTAGAAAATAATACCGCATTTCTGTGTTACACAATTAATTACATGTGGACGTCTTCACCCCTAGAACGGTTTACTTAAGAGCCGGCCGGCGAGAGGTAGCCAAAACTAATATGGATACTGTTTGAGGACTTATTCAACCAGGCAAAACATACATGATAGAAGATTACTATAACATTATGTCGTCAACATAATTTGTTCGACACGGATTCTGTGCAGTAAACTGAAGTTAAAAGAAACTATGTGGATTTGCTCTTATTATCTATATATTATACAGCGTCCGAATAGGTCCTTCCATTTGGGAACTACGACGCCACAGACAGACACACATGTCTAACTTATTACACTCCTCTATTTGACACTCGTATAGCCGAAAGAAGTATTTTGCTGGCTTAGGCCTTTCCCCAAGTGGTTAAATTAAGATAATTGATAATTTTTGACTATCTTAGTTTCTAATGCAGCAAACTTAACATCAACACTATTCTATAGTCTTAGAAAACCTTTATATCGTTTTGACAGCATTATCAAAACCGTAAATCTACAAGGTCCACGCTTTGCATCGTGCGGTTTCTCTATACCTTCTTTCAGACACTAAAGGTTAGATTTTGCTGTTCACCCCGGATTCAGCAATGCCAGTATAGCTAGAGAACCCAAATTATTCTTTTTAGAACACAAAAACATCCAAGCCACTAAATTTTACCAAATGATTGTCAGTTCAATGGTTATCAAAAATGACTCGAGTCCAGATTCAATAGCAGATACCGGTGGTTGTATATAGTTGCTATAAATATGAATAAAAGAAGTTTACACATAATTAAAAGGTATTCAATCTTGGCCACTAGTTAACGATGATTAAAAATTGCTTTTTATCGATGTCGATAAACTTAGTCAATATTAAATGAATCACTTGCACTGATACATTATTGCCCCCGTCAATTCGGGGTTTGGTGACGACATAGATTGTCATCTTCAAAAGCCCGTTTAAGAAATTTTAATACTAAAAACGTACACAAGAAGGTACTGTTACACCCCACTGAAGTGAAGCGAAATGATCCTAAGCTGGCCATAAGGATTTGCTAACTCTCTGATTTCTGTACCTCGCATTGGCTGAGCATGTGGTTCCAAAGTTCAAGAATTATTGAATTCTCTCTCGGAAGATGCTGAGACAGTTTGAGCCAAACGAGCCAGGGGGCAGTTTAACCAGGCCTCAGCGAGTTTGTTTGCACGTCGGCGTTGCTGGGGATTGTATTTTCTAGACCGTAAAGGCGTAAACCAAGTGTGCTTGGCATGACGGTATGTTTGCCAACTTTTCTGCGTCGTTTTAAAAGGGGTGTATTAATACTCGCAACATCATAATTACTGAAAAAATATATAAGAAAAGGCTACTAATTTCTCGAGTAGACTCGAAGTGCTGACGGTGACTAAAGTAGAGTGACAATATTTTTAATCTAAGTACTTTATGCGTCTTAAGTTTTATATCTTTTACAAACTTAAGTAATATTTATATACATATATACCATGGATGATCACGCCTTCATTCCCAGAGTGGGGTAGGCAGAACTACAAAAATACCTAATTAAATTTTGCATAAGTAGGCTGAGATGTTTACTACTGTATTAGTGACAGGTTGCCAACCCTTACTACAAAACAACTACAAAACTTAATTCCCTTAGTCGCCTCTTTCGACATCCACGGGAAGACATGGAGTGGCACTATTCTAACCCGGAAACCTTATCCTAAAAATATTATTCAGTTTGTTGTTAAAATACCATTCAGTCGAGAAGTCGAGATTAGTCTAAGGTAAGTCACCATACTCGAAAATAAAAATAAGTGAAAATGCATTGCGCGATCGGTATGGTAAATGTGGATATTATTGGCAAGCAGCACACGTGGCGCTCAGCCGGCCTCAGGTCCCGATCCGATGTAAAGAAAATTAACGAAGCGCCGAGATTTGAAGCGCGGCGGTTCCGGCAGCGGCTGCAGTCGGCACAAGAGCCCTAACGAGTGCCGAGGCGGGCCCGCTCCTCGTGCTCGACGTAGACCACCCTCTTGCATTTATTCATGTCGTTACCGCTAACGATAATTTTATCGTGTGCTCATTTGCCGGCGCCAGACTCGCGGCCATCCGTCAGCGAGACCAAATCGACAATTTGTCCAACACTAAAAACTTTATTGCGAAGTAATTGAGACCCCGCGATGAATGACTTGCGGCTGCTTTATAGTTGATAGATCTATTGCATTGGCTAATCCACTGGAAAATCAGCGTTAAGATATTTAGCTATACAAAAAGAAGTAGTCATATAATTTACGTGTGTGTGTGTGTGTGTTCTATTTTACATTCCATACTATTAGACAGCAAGCAATGATTCAATTGATGCATCGATTGCTTCAATAGCAACCGATGCATGCAGTGCACACAGTGCCTGGGTTGAGAATTTTACGCATGATATTCGTTGTTAAAACAATAAAATGGGTCTTCAACACACTAACCGACTGTTATTTTTTTACAAGTATCGCCATCTGTTTTTCACAACAGTGAACTATGGAAAATCTGCATTTTCGGTAAGAACGTAATTGAATAGCATTGTATAAGGCAGTGCGGCAGTTAAGGACGCGGTTGGCCACTGCACGGCGCCGCGCGCAGGGCGGCTCCGGCATAATTGCACAAACTTTCATGTGCTTCGCATACATTTTCATAATTAAAGGGGCAGTTCGCACCAACTGGCGGAACTGGTAGAACTTATTTATCACCACTCGCATCAATTACATTAGTTTTAATGCATAGTAGTTTTAGATTCAGCAGTTAAATCTTTTATCAAGGACCAAGTGAGTCGAACTACAATCAGATGGTATAATACTAAAATACTTATATTAAGCGTATTACCAGAAGTGTCAATATATTTGACGTTAAAACATATTACAGGGTTTTATCTAGGGTTTTTCCTTTATCATTTCAACAGTGTTGAATATATTCCTAGGCTAGTGTTCTAACAGTCTTAATTAAACAAATCAGTTTCGTCCCTATATATCTGTTTGGTCGAATGCTGCCAAATTAATATCAGATAGCACAGTCAGGCTTATATCTACAGCTATTCTTGCAATAACTCGCTTAGCTTTCGACTCACCCCTAAACCTTATTGTGGAGCTGAGCAGAAGGTTGCAAATTCTATAAATCAACAATGCCTGCAGACTGAAGCTCTCTACCAATACCTACGAAGTATCTATTGTCTTAATATTATTTACATAGTATAAATACGACTGCTACTTCGCTATTGGCTTATATGGCGAAATTTTATGATATGATATCCTTTATAACCTCTTTAGCGGGCTATGTAGGAATGTATGGAAGGTTTTTTGTTCTCTAGTAGAAGTTGAACGGATGGGCGATTTCGACAAAAGCCATGTCATCATATTTTATTACTTTTTATACTTTAATTATATTTGTCTACAGGTACGCATATGCCATGTCATCGTAAAGATTTAAAGGATGATGCAAATCTTGGTCCCGCTTTCCAATAGGTAGGTATGTAAGTATATTACATCGTTGGATAGGTATTTTTGAGTTGAATAAAAGTTACTATGGCGCCAAGTACCAAATCTTAGTCAGTTCAGAATTATTCTTTATTAAACGTGGTAGTTTTGGCAATAACCAAGTAATGCTTTTTACGTAATATATTACGTTTGTGTGGCTCTAACGAAGTCGTATACAGTCGCGACACGTGAGAGCTGGAAAGTACTAGTTACTTATTAGTTCACGACAATATTATTTTTCAAAGATATTATACCTGCATGACCGGACGACGTGTGTAGAGACATGTTCGCATATTGTATACTTTCCCATTCACCCATATCCCAGTGAAAAAAGTGGAAAATTGTATACATATTTAAGAACTCGGCCAGGCAAGAGTTCATTTTAGACGCAGTTAATTAATTTTTTTTTTTTTAATATATTACGGGTATCTTTATTTTATTAGTGAAAAAAACATTGGTTAACATTTGTTAACATTGTTTTTGGCTATTGTATAACTATCATGTTTGGTAAAGTATATAATTCTGAATTGTCAAGATTTGGAATTAGCGCTATAGTAATTTAATTTGAGCTCAAAAATACAACACACACACACACAGCTGCTATTGGAGGGTGAGACCAGATTTTATAGAAAGCCTGGCATCATCCTTTATTAACTTTATTTACTATGGAACTCCGAAAACGTATAATTTTATTGGTCAAGAAAGCGAAGGTATACAATAGGTTATATCCATTGTTGTTCACGACGAGAATATAGTTTTTGACGTTAGGTACTAAATAGGTTTCTCCGGGAATATAATTAATTACTTGCTGTGCTTATTTGATTTACTGGTTACTCCGCAAAGTCATAGGGTTTCTGATTTAAAATAAACACAACGAGTGGAATAGCTAACGAACTGGTACAAAATTTGTAGAATTAGGGTCGTGCTGGGGCTGCTTATTAGAGATTCTCGGCTCGTAAGGCGGAGAGAGGCACGTGGGAGTTGCAGCGGCATGGCCGGCGAACAAGTGTCGACCGGGCCGCTAATGAAATAACGATGCAGCCGAGGAGCCAGCCGCTGCAGCCGACCGGCGGCCCCCGACCAGCCTCTAATGATTTTAGCGAGCGGGTCGCGCGCTGCCTGCGCCGAGTCCTCTCTCTAACTACCAATACTATCTAGTAACTCTGCAATATTTGACTCCTGGACTTATGCAACTTTTCCCAAGAGGCATTTGCTATTGAATATACCTACGCTGTCGCCTGCAGGTATGTCAAAGTTGGGACTAAAGTTTTCTGATTGCCGGTATGAATCTATTCATACCGGCGATCAGAAAACTGTATTCAAGAATCTATATCAAGATATGAAAAGTATTTATTGTTGTTCCATCTTTAATTCAAATACACGAGTACAGAAGTAATACATAACATTACGCCTTCATTCCCAGAGTGGGGTAGGCTGAGCTACAGAATTACCAACAACTCTAAAAAGCCGGGCAAGAGCATGTCGGACCATGCTCAGTGTAGTTAGTATTGGTAGTTTTGGCTGTAAGGGGGGGGGGGGGGGGCACACACTTGAGTCTAACAAAAGTTAGCGCTTTAAAGCTTAATATTTCATAAACCGATTACTTAATTAAAAAACTGTTTTCACAAACCCTTATATTTTTGCTGCGGACAGACGGACGGACGGTTTGACTACGGAACCCGAAAAAGCTTGTTGATAATTCTGTAACCGCATTTTGCACAATCAGGCTAAGATGTTTACCAGTGTCAGTGACAGCTTGCAAGCCCATCGCCTAACAGTACTATTTACAAGCCCGAATATCTAATACACTAGTAGGAGGCCTTATTTAAACCGAGTCAAACAACGAGCTCGGAATTCTATATTTTTTCAGTAATATTTTAAACAAATGCGGGTATTACAAGGAAAATGGAAAAGGAGGGCTTTTTCAAAAACCCGAAATAAATATCTCACTTTTCCATTAAGGGCATAAAAGCAATTCCGCGAGAGCCGAATAATAACGAGGGGCAGCGCTGTCCGTCCATAGCCTTAGAATGTTATTTGCATGACGGCGATCGCACAGGGCGTCGCGATTGGCCCAATAACCGCTATTGTGTGGTGGTCCGCGCCCGAGGAGCGTCCCGCCGCCGTGGGCTACTGGGCGCGCGGCTACATGAGCCGCCGGCCCGCGGAGCCGTCCGCCTCGGTCGAAGCCGCCGACGCCCGTGGCTCGCTCGTGCCGCGCTCGGCCCCTCTCCACCGATTCCGACCAAATCGACTTGGCCCCTTGTGCAACTTCGAAATTGCATGCGCCCGAGAAAACTTCCACCTTTGAGAAAATTCCGAACGCTCTGACGTGCTCTCGATGTAAACTCGCAATAACCAGATACGTAACCACCGGGATTGCCAATCTATTCCCATATTATTGTTGTTGCCGAACACGGTGCGGTAGGCCAACAAGATGAGCCAACTTTGTACCTGCGAGTCTAACTTACGTTATCGAGTCATCGCTTTGGAATAACAAGTTGTATGTAATTATGTTTTCCTCTAAGCGCTAAGCTGTTGGTTGGCTGACTACATAATTAATGATAGTTTGGGGTTGGTGCAAATTTTGATATAGGATAATCAAGATCTGAAATCAAGATTTAAGATAAATATGTAATGTAAACATGTTGATTTTTTTAAAAATTATAAAACGCAATAAAAAAATGGAAATTAAGCCTTATGTTCAAATTACATTTTTAAATGATATGGACATTCAAAAAGGCATAATCGTCAGTTAACTTTATCTTAACATGTCTTATGTATCTTATAACTTTTACAAGGATGCCATCATTTATTCATTAATTACATATGTGCTAATGTAATGTTATGTATTGTAATGGTTTGTCGTTATTGAAGTTTATTTTAAATAATTTCTAACTTTAACATGAACAAATATACAGTTATAGGCCCCATCATGGCCAGATATTGCATTATATACTGACATACGAGCATAAATACACCATACACAGAGTTAATTGAATTAATAAAATTAGACATGTGATAATGTTACTTTATTTCAATTCGATTAATGTTGAATACAGCTTTTGTATGTAAGAAGCCTCTTTATATGTATAAAAAACTGTAAAAATTATATTATAATTGATTGTTAAAAGATTTTATCATAACAATACTCCTCTTATTTCATGCAGCCCTGCGCTTTGGAGCAGGGACCGGAACCGCTTAGCATTAAAGGGGTTTTCGATAGGGTATTTGATAGACTTGTTTTTACAAACCCCAAGGATGAGCTAAGCCTATCGTTGACATAGTCCAATGAAAGGGCAACCAAGCGATAGAATTAATTCGACTAAGCGCTAACCCATTCCCAATACCCTATCATCTGTTACCCTTTTTAAACTTAATCGAACGGTTTCAAGCTTTTTTAATCTCTATGCGCAAGTGTTTCGACTTATTATTGCACTACCTAACAATTGAATGGGTAGCGGCGGCAGGTGAGTAGCGCATGCGAGACGGCGAGGTGAGCCAGCCGAAATGTGCCGAAGACGGCCGAGGCTTTGTCATAGAGTCGCACTGTTCGCTACGTCAAACAATAGTAAACCTAATTATCGTTCCCACAAAATGTACATTGTTTTGTTTGGGATTTGCTTTGAACTTGTTTTTTTTTTAAGGCTGTAGGTTCAACTGACTTTGGTGGATTTTGGCGTAAAGTGTTTGTTTACTTTCAGAAATGAGTGATCAGGGTCGATTAAATAAATTGTATACTACCTACGTAGTTAGCTAAGTTCTTAGTTCCATGTGAAATATTAGATATTTTTTAAATAAAATCGTCAGTTAAAAAGTTTCGCCGACGAATTTTCAAAGAAAACAAAATGGAAAGCTTGCTTTGCGCAGGCAAATTACGATGTTATAGGTGGGCGCAATTAATATGGCGCGCGGATTATGCAATAATAGACTCTCTATCAACGGTGTAAGCGCTTCCATACGCGCATTATTAATTGTGTCGTGCTATAAACACGGTTAATATTAATAAATATTAAATATTTGTAAAATGAGAAGTAGCTTTTTAGGGTTCCGTAGTCAAACTAGGAACCCTTATAGTTTCGCCATGTCCGTCCGTCCGTCCGTCCGTCCGCAGCCTAGCTCAGATACTCTTTATACTAGAAAGCTGTAATTTGGCATGAATATACATATTAGTCACGCCAACAAAGTGGTAAAATAAAATCTTGAAAAACATTTTTTTTAGTGTAGGTACCTCTCCTACACGTAACGTGGGGGTGATTTTTTTTTCTCGTCTACCCCATAGTGTGGAGTGTCGTTGGATAGGTCTTTCAAAAATATTGCGGGTTTTTAAAAACAGTTTTCCGATTAAGTGATCCGTTTATGAAATATTCAGCTTTAAAGCGCTAATTTTTGTTAGAGTCAAATGTTAACCATTATTTAGCCTTTGTTCTTTTCGAGACTGTTGAGGAAATCAAAATGATTTACATACATTTTGTACGCTGTAAATCACTATTTACCTACCGTATATTATACGAGTATAGGGTTAATTAAACCATCACTGCGATCTAAATAATTTACTTACGTTTTTAAAGTGTAAGCAAGCTATTATTCACAAATTGTTCCATATATAAGGTCGATTATTTAATGAGACTGGTTTATAGTTAAGTACATATTTTTAGTGTAATTATGTACTAATTGTTCAATATAAGGTCAATTGTTTAATGAGACTGTTGATGATCAAAATGATTTATTTATTTTTCATATTTTTACAGTTTACCTATTGTTATATATAAGGTTAATTATTATTAAATGAAACTAGCTGTGATCAAAATTATATATTTTTTTATTTTTTTTTATGTTAAGGAGAAGGCACACGAACACTCAGGCCACCTGATGGTAAGTGGAATCTGAGATCCATAGACATTTGAATTCTCAAGACTATAATCCTAAGACCTCAAATGCGTTGCCAACCCTGAGGACTAAGATGGAATGCCTCTATGCTAGTAATTTCACCGGTTGTCTTATCCCCACACCGGAACACAACAATGCGAACACAGTTGCTTGGCGGGTGGTTAATGGTTAAGATGGTGGTAGCGATCCGGACGGACCCTGCACAGGGTCCTACCACCACTGAAACTGATATTGTAATGTAGAAGGTTAATTATTTAATGAAACTATTGTTGAGATCAAAATTATTTAGGTAGGTACTTATTTACTTATACATATATTTATACAGTGTAAATCATTATTTACTTAAGTACAGTTTTTTAAAGTGCATCCATTCAGCAGTCCATTATTAAACCAATGTTTTAAAAAAACCGGGCAAGAGCATGTCGGACCATGCTCAGGTAGGGTTCCGACGCCGCTTATAAATACTACAAACACCAAAAACTATCTCTAAAAACAACAAGTATGAACTATTTTACTATTTAAAGTTATTTGGTGCCGTCTTAGCTAATTTTCGTAGGTATAAACACTAGTCGCCTGTATCTCAAGAACCAATCATGTCTACTTAGTGGTGATAGTTTTCCTTAAAAATTCGTTATATGCGCTTTCATTCACGATTTTTTTCAGATTTTTATTATTTGTAGTTTTGGCTGTAGGGGCGGCACTTGACTCTAACAAAAATTAGCGCATTAAAGCTTAAAATTTCATAAACAGATCCCTTAATCGAAAAACTGTTTTCACAAACCCACAATATTTTTGAAAGACCTACCCAACAACATGCCACACTATAGGGTAGACGAAAAATAAAAAATCATCCCCACGTTACGTGTAGGGGAGGTAAGTACACCAAAAAAAATAATCTTTTAAGATTTTATTTCACCACTTTGCCGACGTGACTAATATGTATATTCATGCCAAATTACAGCTTTCCAGTACTAAGAGTCTCTGAGCTAGGCTGCGGACGGACGGAAATAATCAAAAATGTAATTATTTACCTAACGTTCAAATTAACAAGACATTAAATAGGTATTTACGTTTTAAAGCTTGCTTGATATATTTTTTTAGTTCTTCTTGAGAATCGTCCTGGTACGTTTCCATGTTAAAAATACTTTCAAATCAAACAAAATTTATTATTTAAAAGTCAACCAGCTCTCGCGTACACTTATAATAATAAAATAGCTTGCACTTTTTGCAGTAGGTACTTGCACAAGCAGCCATCCGTCACGCAGCCAAACGTCTTTATTATTCCGGCGGGAACATGAACTAAGAATTATTAAACAACATTATCATCTCAATCCCGTCCCGTCCCGACACGAACTTAAATAAAGTAGGCAAGTAACGTCAGGCTAGACAGAAATCGCCCAAATGCGCAAAAAAGAGAGAGGCGATCAATGGGGTAAAACCCAGTTAATGCTAAGCGCTTCAATATTAAACTACCGAAACCCTAATGAAATTGGTAAGCTCTATGGAAGTGGTTAACTAGTTCAAAGGGGTTCCCCTAACGTTAAGGTAACACAATCATAGGGTAACCACATCGATTGGGTAGCCAAATGATAGGCTTACCCTATCGATAGGGTTAATCAAATGAAGGGGTTTTCCGGTCCCTGCTTTGGAGCCGCCGCTACGTATTCACGAGTTTAGAAAGTTCAACCCACCTGTGTGTGCAGGGTAGATAATTCGTTTTCTGTGAGGCCGATCGGTACCAAGAGAATGTCTAACTTTTCAAAGTAAGAAATTCCTTTTAAAGAAGATAGTTTCAAGTAAAGGCAGTTTTATCTTGAATTTCGTAGCATTTCTCAACAAAAAGCTGTAGCTTTTTAGAGCATTGAATAGGTACCCAAAATTACATAGTTCTCTGTGTATTTATTCACCAATTAATTGTGTTAACGTGACACGCATTGCTTCCGTTATGAAATTAATGAACGTTTACATATTCATGGGAGAGATTGCACATAAAAATCACACCAAAAAGAATTTCAAGCGAAAGCCTGGGTTATCCAACATAATCTTTGAAGACGGGAAATGTTAATTTTCTGAGAGATGAAACCGGAATAGGAATTGAGGTTTGCAAGGCTGGTTAAAACACTAGAAGTGGTAGCACGGTTGAAAGGTTTTGATTAAGGATTTAAGCTACCAGTTTGTTACCACCTTAGCGCCGATAACTGAGGATAATGCCATTGTGAATCATCCAGTTGTACTTTCACACTTAATTTTCTTGGAACACGGTAGCGGTTAGAAATAAAGTTAAAATTAAGACGCGAGTTTATGGGGCGTTACGGGGTGGAGGGCGCAAGGTGGGAGCGCGCTGGGGCGGCGGTGTGAGGAGCCATTTGAATTCACCGCGCGCTGCGCCGTAGATAGCGGCAGGCGGAACACGTACTTCACTTCCACTAACTCCAACTATTGACAATATTAATGCACGCTTAGCAGGGCCGAGCAGCGCCGTGCAGCGCCTATCCAATATTGCAAAAATAAAACAATCCCACCGCATGCGGAACTCCATGCGTGTGAACACTCACAATCAATATCCGAACGAACGTGCTTCGCGGGAGGAACGTACTGCGATTTTTGATTCGCGACTCATTGTGGCGCACGACTTTCCCGCTGATTGGCACTAATTTATTCCATTCCTATGAGAAGTCTCCGGAAGTAACGCAAATATTAGACGAGCTCCGGCCCACGACGGCAGCCATTAATTCCAGAATTGAAATCTGGAATTGCGGCGGCGGCGGCAGCGAATTTACATTCATCGCGGTAAGAACTTAAATCAGGTTCTCCGTTACGATTCAGTTGCGATATTATTTTATTAAAATATGTAAATGATGCCGTTCCACGGCGCACTCAGGTAAGGACCCTACAATTGCGGGGGAGGAATATCTCTAACGACCTAATATTTTCATTACTGAGACTGTTACTCCTATCACCAAATAATTTCTCAATTTACATGTAATAATCATTCACGGTGTTTTACATTTATATATGACTTAAAGTTGGGAGCTTTAATGCAAGTCTCTTTACGCCTAAAGTAAGTCACCAGAATAAACTAGTTTAATTTTATGCGATGAACGACTATCTCCAAATATGGATAATAAGAAACCTTTCTTTGTAAATCCAATCTCTTATTGTCTTTACATTGCCTGCAAAAGGCATTTGATTGTATTGCTATAAGCGTAGAAAAGAAACCGCTTCTCCAATCGAACGTAATACATATGATTCAGTCTGATCACGCGGTCTTTCTATAAAGTAAGAAAAACGCTACCGGCATCTTCGAGTGATTCCAGGCACAAAGCAGTTTTCAATTTATCGGGAATAAATGCTTCGGTTGGCAGCTCAGACACCCAATTACCGCGCACAAAAGCTGATTACCACGCGGTGCGGGCGCCGAGCGCCGGGCGCCGGCGCCGGGCCGCGCCGAGCCGACTCCGACCCGGCCGCGTGCAGCGCTTGCAGCGAAATTTCGACGACTCGCAAGGCACTCTTCATTTACTCCAGCTCTGCGAGGCGCGGGGACGCAAACCGTTCCCTCTCGATTGAAATCAACGTCGCTAAACTGATATTGCATTTTCCAATTTAGAAAAGCTGTTTTTTTTTAAAACGTGCTAAACTACAAAACTCACATGAAACCAACGCTCAAGCTTTCTGGACTTCGTCCAATTCCTACGCTATTCAATAACAAAGCTAAAGAGGTAATGTTAATTTCTTGAAGATTTTAAGGCAAGTAAACTTCCACAACAAAGCTTTTAACACGTAACAATATGCTTATGAAAAATGTCAACAAGAATTAAAACTGGATGAGAATATAAAACTGCAGTCAGAATTAGAATCTGAGAATATAGATCTGAGGCAGGAAATATAAAATAACTTTTTATTAATAGACTTTGATAAAAATATGTTTTGAAAATATTTTTTAATAAACATAATATTGGAGAAACTTAATCAAATGTCGGCTATAGGTAATGCGAGCTGGGTGACCTGTTCAATGAAGACCTGTGTTGAGATAAGATCAGCGGGAGGCGTCAGCTCTGTCGAGACTGCCACCTTATTGCTCCGGCGCGCGGCGCCCGCGAGTGTCGTCGGCGACGCTCGCGCCGGCAGATGAACTCCCGACGCCGAACGCCCTGGGAAATCACCGGCGTCGCTCCTTCAACCAAATAGAAGGAAGCCCGACAACACGCCGCGCATCCCACGGCAGGACGACAGGACCCGCTGGAACCTACTTTACAAATATTGTATTATAGCGAATAGGCGAGGCTTGCCAGGTATCTTTATTCATACGACTTTTTTATAAGTTATGGTGGAATGCTTATATTAAAAATCATAACTATAATGTTTTTATTGGTCAGGAGTAAGTTTTTAAATATTTGAAATAGGCCACTAGGTAAAAACATTAACCTCAAACAAACTAACCAGGTAATAAAGTACCTGCTCCGGGCGTATACTACGCCGTAAATGTTCTAAGGCTTTGCTTTTCCGAACTTATTTAATTTACATTAAATGAAATTGCTCTTTACGCTAGTCGAGACCAAAGAGTCAGGACAACCAAAGCCGACTATGAAGCGAGCTTACCTAGAAGGTAGGTTTTAATCCCACTTTTTAAGAAAACAGCCAGCAGCATGTTCACATTTTGGCTGTGTGCATTGCATGTAGGTATTGTTATCAAGAGGCATCAAAACGGCGGAATATGAAAAATATTAATTTTGAGATCAGAGTTCACTTTCACATCTGTATTCTAATAAAATGAAAACAGAACTTTGATCACAATAAATGGCCCTAATTAGAGTTTAAATATGCAGGACAAGGGCAGACATTATTTAAACGTAGTTGTGCGCCCCTTACGTACTGCAGCAGCAGCTATTGTAGTCGGCCTTCATTAGCAGAGTAAACCTACGCTCTGGTTGAATTATGGCGGCGTGTCATACGCTTAAGACGTATGCAAACAAGATTTATGTAATTAATTTAGGAGCATTACTGATAAGAGCCGGAGAGAGAACACACATATGTTACAGAACACAAAGGGCAGCAATACGCAGTAGTGTTTCGGCTTAATGCTTGTACACCGAACTAAGAACTTTCGCCAAAAACTAATACTAAAAAACCTAACCTTGCGATAATAGGTACATTACTGCAGAGACCAGTATGAGCGAGCCTGCCTGGACGAGTAGGAGTTAAAAGGCTCATCGGGCTTTTATACTCTTATATACGATTCCTGGGTGGCTCCCACTTTTTGTACTCTTTTGTTTTCATTCCAATACCGAGAATTTATTAAACGCCTCTCGTTGATACATCTTAAATAAATATAATGATACAAGTGAAAAAATAAGACTAAGAATATGCTGTTATTCGTTAATGACAATGTTAAGTAAGCACGAAGACAATAGGGGCGCGGCGGTGCGAGGTGTAGTTACGTGGAGCGCGAGGCGGCCGGCGGGCGCACAAAAGCTGGCCAGGGCCCGAGATATTTACGTTTATCTTCGGGTAACGGCTTCATCGCAAGCTTTATTACGACATCCACTCACGTAATCCTCCGCAGCCGTCATAACTCCTCGTTTGCCGCCCGCCGCCGCTACAATGTTCTACACCGCTTTTCCACTAGCACTACACGGACGATGCATCCACCCCACCGCCGCAGGACCGTTGAAACGCTTAGTTTTTATAGTTTACGAGCAAACCCCTAAGCAGGATAAAGTTGGGTTGAGTAAAGAACTCAAATATTTGAAACAGTTCCTTAATACTTAGACTAGGTACAATGATAATTTAAGATACACCTGAAAATAATACATGTTGAAAATATTTTAATTTATTATTATTAAACATGCGGAAGTGCTTCTGTGTTTGTTCCGTATTCACGGTTTAACGCCTCAACCCATCGATGTAAACGAACCGAAAAATCGACTTTAACGATGACGGAGTATCGGCAAAAAGCTAGCATATTTACCTGGGTTATTTAAGTTTCCGGACTTTCAATGACTTTGAACAAATATTTTTTACGATGTAGTCCTAAATATATTGCCTGCATTGCAAACATGCCGCGACAAAAAATGCCACAGGGTTTTTCCATTAATTCAGTAAAATTTAAACTTGGTTCCTATAAATCAACGTGTGAAATAATAGGCTAAGGCACAAAGCAAGCTGCTTTTTAACCAGTCTCAGTTTCACGTTTGAAAAGTTAATCTTATATTTTTCTGTTATTTCCTCGATGGCTGCGGGGCGGTTGTATTAAAGCACCTACTCGTTGAGGAGCGACGCACGGCGGCGCAGACAGGCCAAGTTTTTGTCGGGGGTTAAATTAGTAAAGTTACAGAAATGCCAAAATCGGGCTAGATATGCATACATATTTGTAATCGAAATTCTCCCATTTTCTCAACAGTCGTAAAATACCGAAAAAGGGTAATCCGCAATCGGCTTATGACCGAGGGAGTTTTAAAACATTTTCACCTGCGAAGCAATTTCCTAAACCAGTTCGTCAAAAGGATTTAATACATTTTTGCTTATTCCGTTTTGTTTAAATAAGAACCCCAAGGTTTAATGAATCTCTAAAAGCAATCCACTTAGATGTATAGGAAGTGATCTAAAACATAATAAGTACTTAAACTTCGTGAAATAATGTTATCGTCAAATGTGGTTACGCTAAATGTGCAGAAGCTGAACAGCGTTGCAGAAAGCCCCAAATCGAGCGGGTGGATTTGGTACAGGGCAGCTTAGTGCAGCCGCCGGAAGTAGGCCTCTAACCACCCCCCTATAATAGCTTCCAAATTGACCCTTCCACTTCGGCCTGCGACCGGCACGCCGCCGCCGCTCGCGTCAGCATTATCGTAATATCTGTATTGTGACTAGATGTACCTGATACAGACGCTTTCCTCGACCCCATTCTAAACGACTTCCTGACTCAATCTCGTATGTGTGCTCGCAATTATGTCGCTGCTGTCGAGTAACACAAATTAATTTTCATACAAAGGCATTAACACGGCGTCACATCGGAAGTTTCGGAAGTGTTATTTCCTTTTATAGCAAAGGCAAACGTCAACCGACCGACGGGACCGGGTATGAAGATAGTCAAATACATAAAAGGGACGAGTTGCGCGAAATACTGGCATTGTAGGATCCTAAGCCCCGTTTAGATTAGATCAGACCTTCGAAATAACAGTGAATGAGGACGTGGATTAACTACGGTCCGGGGCACTCCGGCCCGTGCGCTTAATGGGGCACCGTTACGGGTAATGAGGGGCGCGGGCGGGGCTCTATCTGCTCCCGTACTACCTCTCATCGGGCATATTTTGTGATTACGTATTCAAATCACTGCCGCCATCGATTCAATGCTGCCCTGTACAGAAAAAACCATCCAGACGCAGTATTATGAGCTGTCAAAACCCTAAAAGTTCCAGGCTGTGAAAGGGACACACAGCTCTATTTCTTTAACTAACAATAATTTGGCGGGAGTCAAGAGCTTGTAGTACATAGCCCTGATAGCCAACGAGAATAACACAAATAAAAATATATTCAAGTTTAAAAAACAATATATCAGAAATATTTCGATTTCAAGATATAAAATCTGTTACATGTTACTTTTGAATTGCATCCACGTAAATATAGCGAAACGCTTTGAGACACCAATGTATCCTGAAACAAGACGAGCGCGTTCGCGGAATACATGTGTATGAAAGTTCTAAAATGGAGTCGTCGAGATAACCACGTATCGATTTGGCTTTATGCTGAGTCTCAGCGGCAGAAGCAGTAGTAAAGGTTGAAATTCATTTTTCAATGTCAGAGAAGAAAATTCATTAAAACTTTGAAATTACTAATGGCCAAACGGACGGAGTGAAATTCGCTCTTAATTTGTACCGAAACTTTTTTCACGAATTTTAAGAAACGGAACGACTTTTGAAGTGAGGAACTCAGGGAGGTGTTAATGATAATTGTTTTATTTGTTATTTATTACTTGAATCATTTGTTATTTCTGGTATATAAATATCTTCCTGATTACAGTATTAGTTTGAAGCAAGTACAGTCAACCAATTTGATTCCTAGTCCACTATGGACTGTATCAAAGTGACGTTGTCAACCAAAACATAAAAACTTATTTAATTTGGTTTACAACGTCACGTTGACATATTCCATAGTGGCCTTCGAATCAAATTGCTGAATGTACTTCGATTTATTGAAAAGTTCTTCATAGAAAAGGTGTGTAATAGGTCACCTGGAAAGTATTTCATAGAAAGTAAATGGCGAGTGGAGTGCTCATATTAAAAGTAATAAATCTGCGAAGGAGATGACGTCCCGGCGGCGCGGCGGCGGCGCTCGGCGGCGGCCGCGGAGGCCGACCCGCGCAACCACCCGATATTAGTTTACTTTTCCTCTCCAACTTACTTTATTAGTTATCCACCCGCAAGAGCTGCCGATGATAGTTTTCAAGTTATTGCAAGAGCACTAAGCCAGAAAGTCGGGTGACCCGGATAAACAAGTTTATTAATATTTCGCTATCATACACGCACGCAGCAATTTGGTTGTAATCATTAACAATCAAGTCAGTATCGGTGTGAGACGAAGCAACAACAGGAGTATAATTGAGTTACTCGTAGGGTCGGTTGCTGATTATTTGAGTAGCACCGAAATTTGTAGAAGATGTAAGATAAGGGGAATAATAAACGGGCGAGTTATTAACATAGATGCAAATGCGTCGTTACGGTGCAATAGCACGCGCGGGACTCGCCCGAGGGTTTGCGAGGCGGCGCGGCGGAGCGAAGGCGGCAGGCGCCGAGGCCCCAACTCCCACAGCACTCTCCGACTAAGATACAAGACTCACCAACTTCGCAGAACAATGATATCTCTTAACTGGCACGCTGTTTCCGACGAATAAGTACCTACTCACCGCAATGTGCACTTATAAATTACATTGGAGCACGTACCACTTTAGTAACGCAGGAAAACTTTGGCATTTTTGCAACTGTACCATGCGAACACGAGCAATGTAGGAGCAGACGTAAACTACTTAGTGGCACAAGTTTATATATAAAAGTTTGTAGCCCACTTTTATTGTATACGTTACAAAGCAAAACTAATTTATCTCAGGTGTTTTAAAATAGGAGATGTGTGAATAAATTAGCAGGTTTTGCTGAAAAAGAGAAACATATTTCGGATTATTTATCGGGATTGAACACGATGACGGCAAATCCGTGACAGACTAAAAACAGGTCAAGCGGCTTTCCGTTGACAACAACAGCTTTGTTAGGGAGGATTTTATTGGCACAAATATTGTCCAAGTCGAGTCGTGGCGCACACTACTCGTGATTTACCGCGCTGTTTACGCGAGCCTCCCCATCCCAAGCTACTGACATTTTTACAGCGCCACTTGCCCGAAAACCAGACATTTTATACATCACAAATCATCTTAACTATACTTTTATGAAAATTTCCCCACCAGCTAGAACGTTAACGGATACGTTAATGTTTTTTTCAACTTAATGAATTACGCAAGGGGTCGGTTCGGTAATTATAATTAGCACAAGTGTATTCAACTCAATTGTACCTACTGATACTAAAACTTCATTTGAATATTTAAGTAATTATAGAATATATCAGTTACTGTTAAACAACATTACAAATCCTTTGTTTGTTTTTTTTTGAGAAATTAACCTTTAAGGTACCTACCCATCTCCTTGGTTATTCATAAAAATAGCTATTAAACCATAGAGATGTTAACGGAGTTTACACGTTAACTTTTCCGTTTAAGTACAAAAGTAGTGGAGGCATTCTCATTGGAACGAAGGCCGTCGAGCGCCGGTCGTCATGACCCGCGCCGGGCTGTCAGGGGAGACAAGCTCACCTCGCGGGTCTCGCGACGCGCGTCGCACTCGGCGAACAATAATGACAACACTTGTTAACTACCTAAACCACGTGTAGTAAACAACTGAAACGCGGTTCGTTTCTTTTAATTACCTACCATAGGTACCGTTGTGATATATGGTTAGCGTGTACAGCGAATGTAACATATATTTGACTTTATGCCAAAACCCAATATGAAGGTTTTAAGTAAAGTTTTGTTTCGGCTTTGAAAAATGGTAAAAATTTAAGTGCCTAACTCACCTTAAGATACTGTTAACCTTCATGAAGTACCTAAGCAATACTAACCTTGCATTTAAAAATTGTTATCGAAAAACGTTAGATCAAGGTGAAGAGGGACAAAGTAAACGAAGTCATCCCATTAGTGAGCCTATTTCGAGACGCTATAAATTAAAGCCAAACAAGGATGCGCTGAAATCCGATCCTCAGCAGGCAATCGTCCTCAATAAATTGGGAATTTACCTTGGAAAAAATCAACGGTGATAAATTTTTCGGAGAACGTTTTTACAAATGAAAATTGCGTAGGTTTCGCTATAACAAAAGTATTTGATGACGCATCCACATTACGGTATCATCTCATATTTAATTTTAATTGTTATCGGTGTACCGGTAGGTTTACAAAAAATACACAAGTAGATAAGTTGGTATAGAAAGACTGAACTAACATTATTGTAAGCAGTGCGGTTAATGATGTAGCGGATTCTCAGGTGCGGGAATTGAGTCGAAGAGAGAGAGGGAGAATAATTGTAGTGTGATAGAAAGACGAGTAGGAAGGTTTTGCTAATCCTTTTATCTTAGCTCAGCACGCGGTGAGCCGGCGAGCGTGACGAGCCCGCGGCTTACCGGCGCAGGCGGGCGCGCGCACTTGCTCGACCATGCACCGACGCTGCTCTAATTTGCCCTTACCTTTTATCGCTGTCTTATGTCTTACCAGCTTACCGATTAAAAGGAGGCTATAAACACCGGCTGACCCGCAACCCACTACGTTGTACGAAGAAAGTATATAACCTTCCCGTTTCTAATAATTGATCGTCTCTTTAATGAAATTACTTTGAAGCGAAATACAATAAAATCATAAATCAGTTAAACCGTTTTAATACCGTTTTATACACCTACATTAATTTAGGTTGATGTACTTTATTAAAAAAAAACTTACTACAACCATTATAAAAACTACGTTCATTATATTTCTGTTTCAGGTTCTTAACGAAGATGAAAACTATTGACGCGAAAGCAATTCCCGACAAACCCGTTCAGGTAAATACAAAACAAGTTCTTCTTAATCACGGCGCGATAAGGAAGGTAGCTCCATTAAAAAGGTCTGGCGTGACAACAAATCTAAAGGAAAAATCTCCGCCTCTGAGAGCCCAACGGTGATAAACGAGAAAAACTTTGGAACTAAATGGAGCATTCGAGATGGCGGCGCTGCGCTGCTCTCGCAGAATAATACTTCTCTCCAAGAAATAACACTTATAGTCCGCGAGGCTTAAAATCAAATGTCCCCGTTCTCTTTACGACTTTCATGCGAACGGCGGAGGCGTGTCTTGAGGAATTGCGACACGAACTAATGCCAATTTTATAACTTTGGAATTTATATTCTGACCCTGTCTACTCGCGACGAATGCCTAAATCTACAGCAATATAATTAAACGTAATAAACCGAAGTCACTCGGTTAACTATAGCTTTATTCCCCGCTGTTAATTCAATTACAAGTCTGGGACTTCATGATAATTTAATATTGAGAAACGTCTTAATGAAATTCATTTTCATAATTATATTTACAAGCGTAGTACATACCTAGTCGTCGTCGGATACCACCGTTTAAAACACGATGGAGAGAATTAAGAGACCCCCTGGAACACGTACCTGTAAAGGAATACATATCATTAGCCATCAATAGATTACTATATTACACAGACACAAAAAGCACTCGACGGGAATCTATCACAACCTCACTTGTCTCGTTAATAATATTTGTCAATGCCAGACGTTAAATTGGTAAAGAAATATCTTTTCTCATTTTTGGATAAGGATTGCCAGCGATGAGGGGATATCCAATTCAAATAATCGAGGTTTTTTTTTAATTTGTTAAAACAAGTAGTGATAAAGGCGGAGGGTGGAGCGCTTTGTTTCGGTGCTGCGCGGAGGCGGCGGGTTTGCGACGGGAAGGGCAAGGGCAGATTACTCCAATTTACATTAATACGAGTTTTCCGGCGGCGGAGTGACGAGGCGAGCGCTCAGCGAGGTGTCCGGGGCCGTCGACCGGACCAAATCACGTGTCCCGGGAGAATATCCACCTCGCAACACAGGATTATGTTACACGGAAATAATTGTCGCACCGCGTTAGCGCACCTCCCCGAACATACTCGTATCTCGCGATACAAGGGTCGACGCGTTGTTTTTGGTTACTACTAACTTTCTCAATTTGAATAATTTCATTGTTGGGTACTTTCATAACTCATGGTAATTGGGCTACATGACTCGCCACTACAAAAGGTTTTGTTGTGACGGTTAGTTTCAAACACAATATACGTGAACCAGTGCTCACATGCTTATTTTATTATACCTACATTACGCCATATGAAAAAAACAAATTATTGTCTCGTTTGTTTATCTCGGCTGGAAATAAAATAAAATCGCAAAGAAGTGCTGTGAACTTCAATGTGAACGCCATTTCTCAGTAAGGAAAGATCTTTCTACACCGTGTTTTTTTTTATTTACGATAACTTTAAGGGCACGTTCTTCAAGTCAAATTACGCTAATTTCCCGAAGACAGACATATGATAACTCGTACGGTTATAAAGATATTCAATTATTAAAATTAATCAGTTAATCACGTTAAACTAATGTAAAAGGCTCTTAATTGATACCTAACAAATTTCTTTTAATTACCTATTATGAGTAAAGAGTTTTCAATTGTTAGGTCGTGCACCTGTCAAGTGTTTTCTTTACTTGTGTGTGTGTGTATGTCTCGCTGACTTGACGTATTTGACACTAACTATGAGTTAACTCTAAAGACCCTTTTAGAATGATTGAAGACACAACATTTAATTACTTTGTTATAAACAATATTTTTTTTTTTTGCAATATTTTAAAATCTAATGTACCACGTAGTTTCTATACGTGTACCTAACAATATGCCGAAGTTATTGTAAATCAAAAAAAACACGGTGTATATACATTCAGTATTTTTATACTAATCAAGTAATTTTGTAGTTTTTTAAGTAGAATAATATAAAGTATATTACGAAAAAAAGTAAAATGCGTCGTAAAAACAAGAAAAATAGTAAAGTCATATTAAGGCTGCAATTGAGAAAGCAACGAAGATTTCCATTTTAGCTAGAATTGTTTTCTCGCAATAATCTTATTAGTAACTGTTGAAAAAAGTCATGTTTTGCGCAAAAATCCAAATGAGCCCAAACTAGTTGGTCTAAGCGCAGAAGAGATAATGTTGCTACCTTTTGACTCTATCATCAGATCAGCTCTAGGAAATTACGAATATTTAATTGTGCCCATGAAAAAAAAAGGTTTATAAGAATCTTTGTTCTCTCTCAAACTACACAAATATAGGCACGTACGTTATGGGCAAAATGCTGCGTAGCAACAGTAATTACAATAACTATAAAAATACCAACTATTCAGTTAGGTAGGTAGGTTAGATAGGTATAGGAATGCACCGTGACAGTGTCGTGCATAGGCACAGGACATTGATGTTAAAGGGATGGTGGTGTCATCGGTATAACGGCTGCGATACTATAGTGCAAAGTAGCGGCGATCGGCACGTACGCGTCGAGTGCGCCGGCCACGTCAGCGAGCCAGCCGCTGAATGACGGTGACGCCGCCCGAGTGTCACACCATCAATTATGTACCTGATTGACGACTTAAACGAACGCTTCTAGCACAAAAGCACAATGTTCCCAGCAGATTTTAGAGAACAATAGGCCGTTTCGCGCTTTACAGACAGCGATTTGCTCATAGCGACGTATGGAACGTGCTCGTGTGCCATGTAACCGATTAATTCATCTTATACGCAGACAAACGGGAAATTATATCTAGAAATATCAATTCTAGCCAAGGATTTACTGCGATTGACACTAAGGATATATAAATCGTTCGCTTAAAATATAACTCTGACAACGTCGAAAATAGGTTTCGGGTACCAGACAAAGATATTTAACTCATAGTATTCTAAGATCTGAATTAGAAACGGCTTTCACCTATCTGTTTAATGTAATGAATTAAAATAATCTTGTATCAAATTCAGTATGTTAAAATATATTGCGAGAAGGTTATCTAAAAAAAAACTGTCCAGGCTATGATTAATTACATACATAACATAACGCCTGTATTCCCAGAGTGGGGTAGACAGAGCTACAGAAATACCAACAACTCTAAAAACACTTGTTAATAATTCTTATTAATAAAGTAGGCTAAGATGTTTACCAGTGTATTATCGACAGGTTGCACGCCTATCGCCTAACAGTAATACAAGCTTTTATTCCCTTAGTCGCCTCTTGCGACTTCCACGGGAAGAATTAATAATTTATAAATGACTTTTTATTAAGCATTGCACACAAGAGATTAACGAATAAATTTTCGGTGCCTATCGAATGTACAAACATTGGGCAGTCTTTTTTCTTTCTTCTCTTTGTTTTGTTTAACTTGTTTAATAAATAACTCTTATATCAAAACAGATGCTAATTCATTGCGAAAACGATAACATAAGGTTGCCTATAAAAAAACTGATTTGAATGACGGTTGACGAGTTTTAAAAGTGAAATTTTGATGCGAATGGAAACTTGCGACGAAGAGTTAGGTATCCCGTGAGATAGAAGAGAACGCAGCCTTGTAGCTGCGCGCGGTGCGACCGCCTGAGTGCGCATGCTATTTGTTCATGCAATAGCGCGATACATTAGTAAATACTGAGCAATAATTTGGAGCAACTGGTAGTAAAAGTAAGAATTTAAAAAATGGACAACTGTGTATTTTATAGGCTTCATACTTTCGGTTGGTATTAAATTTATTCTTTAAACACAGTTATGCAATGTTTAAAAAAAGTATTTTTTTATTTTTTTAATGAATCATAGCCAGGCCAGGTTTTTTTGTCAAAAAACACACAATTTTTCTTACGTACTAAATTTTATATAAAATATTTTTCATCCTTTACACAGACGGGTGAAGGTTGTGTCTAATTCGGATCCTCTTGTAATGCGTATCTAAATATATATTCTGAATAAAGAATGTATCAAAATTTGTTCTGATATTTTTAACCCCAATGCAATAAGAAGGTTGTTATAGGTTTGTATGTTTCATGATAATCGGTATAGGTGAGAAACTTAAGTAAAGGACAGAGCTAAACTATTATCGTTTGAAGTTTTTATTTTTAACTCCCGACGCAAAAAGAGGGGTGTTATAAGTTTTTGAGATATGGAGCTTTTAGGAGGTTAAAAGCCCCCAAAATAAGGGCGACACCTACTTTCAGAGCTGATATCTCTTAAACAGCCCAACCAATTTTTATGAAATTTTGCTAAGAACCATCCTGATGAATGTAGCTTCATTTCAAAAATAACTTGCGTCCAAATCCGTTCATCTGTTTGGGAGCTACGATGTCACAAACAGACACTCAGATGGAAAAGTTTAAAAAGCGTGAAATAAAAAAATCAATTATAAATTTAAAAAACCCCCGACTCTAAATAGTCTGTAAAAAAACCTGACCAAAGTGTCAAAAATAAGAAAATAAAAGTCGTCAAGCTCAACTTTACGGCACAATAAAAAAATAGGAGCTTCTCGGATCATCCAATTTCAAAAAAAAATCTTCAATTCATGACCACTCTAACGGTATACCACATTTATAGAATCACTATGAATTTTCTGTCAAAAAATTGTTTTACTCTAAAATAGTGGTTTACATCACGTTAAGTGAACGTTAAGTGAACTTCAAAGAACTAATTTTCACACTTTGTCGGATCATATATTTTTTTTGTTTGCTATGGGAATGCAAATCAGATGTTAATATAATAAGCAAACATAAGAGATAAAAAAATACCTCTTTGCTGCGACATTTAAAAAAAAAGATATGTAAAGAAAACTGTGAACTTTTGGGAAATATCGGGTGTACTGCCTTTTCGCAGAACTTTTTTTGGCCGAATTTCATTTGCCAACCAACGTTTCGCCGACAATTCACTTTGACAACTAACGATTACCAAAATTTTATATGACAACTTTTTAATTCGCAGAATTATTATAAAGCGTATTATTATAACGCCTTTACACTTTTGGCAGACTCATCATTTGTCAAATCTTTCACTTGGCTTAACAACTCTTGGACGAATAACGTTTAGTTGATGCAACATTTCCCTTTTCATACATTTGGCAAGATAGAAATAAGTAAGAAAAAAAATAACAAATTCTTTGGTTGGAAATTATTATATGTGTGCATGAGCGAGCAAGACCTTACTGGGCAAAACCGACTCGGCAAGGTTAGGTTAGAAGGCTATGGCGGGAGCGAAGCGCAGCGAGCTCCCGCCTTAGCCTTCGAGGTTATTTTTTTTTGACATCCCTTGAAAAAACTATGCTAATATTCTCCGTTTTTGGGGCTTAAAATAAGGCAGGGAGTACCTACTCAATAAAAAATTTGGTAAACAATAAACAACCAAATGAATATTATGCCAACTAAAACATTACACAACATGAAAGTAGGCATTTTGAAAAATAACATTATAAAAAACAGACCACATGTTGAGTTGGTAACTGTTAAGTTGGCAAATAAAACAAATACATTTGATAAGTTGGGAAATGAACGTTCGGCGAAATAAATTTACGCGAAACGTGAGTTGGGAAGTGATAATCGGCCATACAATTTTCTGCGATAAATAAGAGAACCGAAATATCGAAATAAAATTAAAAATAATATTAAAAAAAAACCGTGAGCAGGATGAGTGTTAATTAGCCTATAGTGTGTTGCAAGTGACCCTACCTAACCGCCGTATTCTTTTGGCACACGATCTGCCTAACACCCTGTATATTTAATGTTTGAAAACTTGAATCCTATAACTTGATGAAAAAATGCGAGGCATTTACAAGTCTCTATTAGTTGGTCGCCTATAAATCAAGATCGTCATTTTCCTTATAATTTCGTGAAATATGTTTCTATTCGACATATTTTACAGGTTTTGAGGTTATATTTTTAGGTGCAGGGGTGGGTACTCGAACAGAAATGAAATTTAGAGCTCATTCGACGACACGCTAGCCTAGTTGGTAGTAACCCGCCTTCGAAGCTAGGGGTCCTGGGTTCAAACCCCGGTAAGGGCAGATTTTTGTGTGATGAGCACGAGTATTTATTCCTGAGTCTTGGATGTTTAAGTTTGTTATGTATTTAAGTTTATATTTCTCTATATACGAGTAAGTAAGTTATTCGTTGTCTAGTACCCATAGTACAAGCCTAGAGCTCAGTTTGGGACAAGGTCAATTTGTGTGACATTGTCCTGTGATATTTATTTATTTATTTTATTTTTATATATTTCGTAAACTGAGTGATAAATCTGTAGAAGACTAGTAAAGGGCTCATTTCATTTTTCTAAAAATTAGGAAGTTTTTCTCGATCGGTAGCTAAGGAGGAGGTTCTCAATTCGTCGGGTTCTTTTAAATGTATGTTACCCGATAACATACTAAAAAAAATAAAAAAATTGTAGCAGTATGTATATTTTCTAGTTGGTCCCATATTCAGCACTTCACTGATGATGGGATCTTGGAGAAATCGAGGGAACTCCTCAAATATTATAGGAATACATAGAGCGATTTTAGTATTTTCAGCGTCAAGTCTAGCATTTGCATTCAAAAAGAATGATTCGGTGAAGTAGAACTGGGCCTCTATTCTATTGCGTGAAAACGATATTATATCGTGTTTGACGTGTTTACGCATCGTTTTTAACTCGGCCGCCATTATTATCAATGACATAAGAGTTATCAAATCGTTGACAATACGGAAACACGTCAAAGACGATATCGTTATTACCGTGTAGAATACCAGCCCTAATATTAAAAGATGTTTTCAAAAAAAGTGTACATCGTTAAGGACAAAAATTAAGGATCTTTAACTTTTCCATTTCGTAATGAAAATTAGTCGTACATTTAGATACGTTAATTTTTGTGACGAAATGGAAAAGTTAAAGTTTCTTAATTTTTGTCCTTAACGATGTACACTTTTTACAAAACCGCCCAGGTAGGTATAGGTAATAAATAGGTCAGTCCAACTGAAGTCGGCGTCCCACAAAATTTTTAACCAAAAGTCAGTCCAACTGGACTCCTTTTAAAATTATAACCTATAATTTTAAAAGGAGTTATTTCTTGCTTTTTGAAGACGGTTTTTAGTTTTTAAAACATTTATATTTTATAAGAGTATCTTTTTGCAAAAATAAAAGGTAAGTTTTAAAAAAAATTGTGTAAACTTTTAGGCAACTCAAAATAAATCATATTTCTAACGCAATAAGGATCAAAAACACTAACCATTTCCTAGAACTTTGTTTCTACATATCTATCTTAAAAATGGAGGTGCGCAAGTCGACTCGCACTTAAATTGTTTCGGTTTATAAATTATTTCATTACATATTGTAGCTTTAAAAAAAATACTGTAAATGTACAATATTTCATTTATTCATACTAATATTATAATTGTGAAATTAGCTTTGTCTGTTTGTGACGGTTTCAGAGCTAAACCACTTCGATTTCGGTGGAATTTGGTATGGAGATAGCATTAAAACCCCATATGGGGTAATTTTTACCGCTAGTAGCTATAAACGACTTCGACGCGGATGGAGTCGCGGGAAACAGCTAGTAGTCTATAAGTCATAGTACAGCTGTGACAAACAGATAAATAGATTACCAGACATGATATACCTGATAGTGTGGTGAATATAACATACTCGTTTATGCTATAGAACCCTACAAGTACAATAAAAATAAAATAAGTTAAAGTGGAAGGGAAACATCATATTCCAATGCAGCACATTACATACTTTTCACGCTTCGTAAAGCGCTGCGGAAAAAAAACAACTTTTATATTACGAATGAAAACAAATTTTACTCAAAGGGCAATCTCATAATGGAACCAGTTGGCTTTAGATGTGAGTGCGAGTAGGTGCATTACATTCGCGCTGTGGAGGCTTGGTGCTAACCGCCGGGTAGCTTTCTATTACGCTGAACGATTGGTAAAGAGCTCTATTACTATAAATAAACTAGAACGCTGCTCTTCTGTGGAAACAATACCATATTTAAGGTCACTAGTAGAATGACTCGGTCGCAAAATTACCGACTCGCAAAATGACCCCATCGCTTGTAGCCCACATCTCAAAATGTCTGAGTCGTAAAATGACCACATCGCTTGTAGCCTACTTCTCAAAGCGTCCGAGTCGCAAAATGACCACATCGCTTGTAGCTTACTTCTCAAAATGTCTGAGTCGCAAAATGACCACTTCGTTTGCGTTACTAGGTAGGTTAGGTTCGTTAGGTAACCTCAAATGCCCGAAGGGCAAATTTCCCAAGAATAGCAGCCCCGCCATGCGGGGCTGCGTCGACTTTGCTAAGACAGGCATAAAATGAAAAAAGCAAAGTGGTCATTTTGCGGCTCAGTCATTTTGAGATGTGGGCTACAAGCGATGTGGTCATTTTGCGACTCGGACCTTTTGAGAAGTAGGCTACAAGCGATGTGGTCATTTTACGACTCAGTCATTTTGAGATGTTGGCTACAAGCGATGTGGTCATTTTGCGATGTGGTAATGTTTCGATCTAGTCACTCTACTAGTGACCCCATATTTAGTTTCAACATAACACTTAAATTTAACTACATTGCGGAAATAACACATTATTTCGAAAACGTTTTCAGATTAGTGTACAGTAAAAAAAATAAGAAAATCGACCCCGCGTAATTACAAAAGGGCAATCTACTCGTAGTAGAACGTATCGCTTACAACTCTCTTCGGTCATTCTAGAAAATGAAATGGGAAAATGCTATAAATACCGTTGAAGTGATCTCAATTGAACAAAGTTTGTCTAACACTGAAATTTGAAGTGTAATTTACGAGCAGGGGAAAGTTCCATCTTATCACGAAATTCCACGTGGAGTGTTTTGTTGAGAATCATAATTTTATTCACTGAATAACAAAGTTTTTGGGCGTAACTACCTTTAGCGTGTTTAACAAATATACAAGCAAATACTATACTTATAGTAAGTACGTCTAACAACGTTCATGTTTTTGTTTATAAATCACGAATACTTTGTGCTCATTTGGTTTTTTGATACCTGATATTTTTTCTTCTTGTACATTTTAAAAATGTATGTATACCTACATAACATACAAGCAAGTATTTAGATTTCGCATTTTAGATAAAAAAGGTTTATGAAAAAAAAACAATAAGCCGTTTTTTGGTTAATTGGTAACCAATTGTAATTACATGTTATATTTCTTATCAAAAAAACCGGTCTAGTTCGAGTGAGTCTTGTGCACCAAGGGTTTTGAAATATAAATAATACGAATATGTACATAATGCACATGATTGACATGATCAAGTTCGGTTGTCTCCGTGCAACAATTTGTTTTTAGTAAATTGATTCAGTTCAGTTTTCAAAAAATTACCAAAAGTAAATGTATGTTAATTGTTAGAGTTGGAGGCAGAGAGGAGAGAAGTTGTCACAGGCAGCTAGGTCCAGATGTTGGTGGCACGTGACGGTAACGAGCGAAACGCAGCGAGACTCCGCGCGGCCTGCGCCAGCCGGCTCGGTCAGCGAGCGTAATTGGAAAGACGCGCAGCCGCTACTGCTGAGCGCGCTATCATTAGCGTCACTCACAATTTTGTACCTCACAGCTCCATATTTCCGATATGAATTTCAGCGTTCATTAACAGAACCAATCCCAACTCAGATTGCGGTGAAGTTTCAATGAATTGAAATGCGAGGTTTTCAGTTGCAAAGTAGGCTGCCACATGTATACACATATTAAAAATGTCCATAATAGGTAGTAAAATATCGAAATAATGTAAGGATATTTTTATTCCTGGAGAAGTTTTAAGTGCGAATTGTTGCATATTTATTAAAGACGTAGAGAAGAGAGGCTGATGTGTTTTGTTCTTGTAGGCAGAAACCTGAGAGTGAAACATTTTCCATATCTTTCTGGAACAAACATCTTGCAATCGTAAATGATTAACCAGTAAAATTTATTACCTCGGGGACTTTACTCTCTCAAATAAATTTTCAAGAATCAATCCTGACAAGTAATTTTGACATAATTAACAAGGAAGTAAATGGATAATTGAAAACACTCAAGAGATTCACACCATGTCTTTGTGCAAGTTTTAGTGGAGGACAAATCTCGGTTTGAGGCAGCTAAGACACCTGACAGATGACTTGAGAGTTGACTAAAAACACGCGAAGGGTCTCAAACTAGTTACTCAAGCTCAGGATTCCAAGCATCAATCGCTGCCAGTAAATTTAGATAAAACAAAATCTTTGCAATTTATTAATTAAAGAGGAAAAAACCAATACTTACTGTTACGTACAATAAAAGTCCTAACAAAATGCGAAGGCACTAAGTTTCTTGGTTTTGTTCTTGACAACAGGGATTGTAAAACCGGTTTTATTTAATACCTGTATTTACATTGTCAAATTATTACCGCTAAAAAATAATACCTACCTATATTCGAATTAGAGGTATTGTTGTCATTCCGCTGTTATTTTTATCGCTATGTATTCACTATTAACAGTATTAAATACCTGTATTCAATACCGCTATTCATTGTACCTGATAAGTGAGAGGTCAATTAGACTTTAATGAACTGTAATTTCAGACTTGTCTAAGGCGAGTCTAAGTTTTTTGTAAGAGCACCGAAAACATTTACATATACATAAACGAGAATATTGACTCTGACAGGTATTTACTGGTTATGGTTTTTAGGGGTAAAGTATCAAAAAGGGGTATTGTTGTCAATTGTCTAAACCGATAATAAACTTGAATACCGGTATTCATTATACCGCTAATCAGAGCTTTAGCGGTATAAATAGTGAAAGTTAATTATAACCGATAATACCTCATTTAAAGCCGGTAGTCAGAATACCGGTAACGATCCCTGCTTGACAATCATTGTACTTGGAAATTGCATGTTGATAGCGTTTGCTCTGAGATAAATCGGTTTGCATATACAGAGGTTACAAATCATGTATTTTAGTGAATTTTTTTAATGTTAAATATTTGTATGACTTATCCAAGTCTATATATGTATTGTTTTAATTTTAAGGTTTAGGATCCTCATAATATGTATACTATGTAAAATGTAAATAAATACATTTCATTTCATTTCAGACGCTGCGTAAAAGGCATCTATAGAGAAGAAAAAACCTGTTGATCCTACTTCCAAATGTTAAAGGGATATCTGATTGTTAGGTTCAACGAGTCGTAATAGTCTTAACTGAAATGAATAGAATGGCGAAATAGTACATTGTGCATCAAGTAAAAAGAATTAAGAAGGGGATAATTAACGAGAGTATTAGAAGCCCGATGCCGATGACTCGAGTTTGCTGACTCCTTACTGTCCGTGACACGATACACACAATAGTTTTCATCACATTTGCAAGGAAATAAAAACCGGCCAAGTGCATGTCGGACCACGCACAGTGAAGGGTTCCGTAGCTGGGATGAACGTTCATGGTTGAAATTCAATTATTTTTTTATTAAATCTCAAAAACTACACAGCGTATCTTGTTCAAAACAATTTTGGTTGGAAGTATTTCGTATGTTCTACTACTGTAATTTTTATTAGAATGTTCTATTTAACAGTTTAAAAGCTACCGAGCCGGACAGAATTTTTACGACTTTAGAAGCGTATATCTCGCCAACTGTTCACTTACGTAAAAAAGTCACTTAAAAACCTTTGTATCATTTTGGAAACCCTATCTAAAAACACCCCACACGCTGATGTAACTCAAAAAATTTTTTTTCGTCCCCTAGTTACATGTATGGAGTACCACTCCATTGTATGGGTGGCACTCCATAATTTTTTTTTTATATTTTTACTACATCATTGTATAGCGGTTCATAGAATACATCTATCCTCCAAATTTCATTTATATAGTGCCAATAGGCCCTGAGTAAAATGGCTGTGACATACAGACGGGCAGACGGACGGACGGACGGACAG
The DNA here is from genome assembly GCA_949316455.1 of Acleris holmiana. Classification (NCBI taxonomy): domain Eukaryota; kingdom Metazoa; phylum Arthropoda; class Insecta; order Lepidoptera; family Tortricidae; genus Acleris; species Acleris holmiana. The sequence goes on from OX438763.1 coordinate 16,154,294, forward strand.
ACGGACAGATGGACAGACGGACAGACGGACATGACGAAATTATAAGGGTTCCGTTTTTTGCCATTCGGCTCCGGAACCCTAAAAAACATTGACCAAAGAAAACAACAATCAAACAAATAAAACGGCACTCGACTCACTAAAAGACATTGTCAACATGTCAACTTTTTTCAATAAAGTACCTATTCCATAGATAATTAAGAACCGCAATTTTTATTCAAACTTGAAAGGCCATACTGCCAAATTTTACCGATTTTCAAAATAAAAATAATTGCAAATGTCTCTGAAATAATAGTAAAATAAAAATATAATGCAGTTAAATGTACCGTATAAGTTTTATATACAGTAAAATTGATTTATAGCCAAGTTTTGAAAAAAGTAAATATACCTTGGCTGTTTTTAAACCTTCATAGTCTGAAATGACGAACGATAGTGGATTCTATATTTAAAAACTAAACTCATTATAAAACTCCAAAAGTCCCCCGGGAGGTAAATCAGCTATAACTGCTCTATACGCATGCGTTTAATAACACCAAAAGAAATAAACATATATTAAGTTATGATAACTCCCTCGGGTGTTATAAAAATCCATAACTCCCCCGGGAGGTAAATCAGCTATAACTGCTCTTTACACATGCGTTTAATAACACCCAAATAAATCATAACTTAATATATGTATATTAAGTTATGATTTTGTGTCTAGTACAATAAAGTATTAATATACCCAAGAAAAACGTTAAGCACTTGTCATAATAAACTTCAAACTTAACATCAAATGACAACCATGACAACTTCAATGACATTCACAATAACAAGGTTCTAAGAATACTTAACATGTTTATTGGGTAACTGTACATAATTACAATGATTATTGTAATAATTACTAGAGTCAGCTTACACAGTAGTAATATTCTGCTTTTCATAATATAGTCTCACAGATTACTGCATGTTGGGTGACTGTAACCGCGGCTCGTAACATAATTTACATAAACGGTTATTTTGTTTAATCACAATAAATCACAGAGGCATAAATTAAATGCGCCGCGGACTATAAAAGTGTCACGGATTTATATAAGCTTTAATCACTATTTGGATCGTTAGCCACACAATATTTTTGTAGCTACGAGTACCTACTTTAACATTATTTACTTTTCTAGATAGTTAATACTTTAGTCGCTAACGAAAAGATATTTGCCATCATAAAAATCTATCTATTTGTATAAAAGGCACTGTCCCGGTTAAATGACTGACTGACTGCCAGCCCAAACCGTTGAAGATAAGAATTTAGAACTTTAAGAAAGAGGTGATTTTGTGATGCACGAATTGCTTAAGGGTTTTTTTTTCGAAATTCTACCCTTAACGGGAGTAAAAAGCGGGGTGAAAGTTGTTATGGACGTCATCCCTTTTTCGAAGTAAGAACGTAGAAATATTTCGTTGTTCAGGTTATTGCTGACAAACAAAAAATATTGCTTTCGGCGATTTTGGATAAATTACCCCTAAGGGGGGTTAATAAATCATTACTTTACTTTACTTTACTTTTTAAATACGGGGGAAGAGTTTGTATCGCAGTTTTGTCATTTTTGAACTAAGATATGTGAAATTTTGTATTAAGAAAAAAAGAAAAATATATATAAAAAAATATAGTTTATTCTGCACACATTTGGACACAATTTTAAAAACTTAAATTATAATTAAATGCTCAAACTCAGCATTATTGTGCCATGGAAACCATGTTTTTTTGCCAACAGTTTATAAATAAAAAAAAACAATTTTTGGCGATTTTGAAGAGACGACTCCTTAAGAGGTGAAATTGGGGGTAGAAATTTGTAAGAGAGTTCGGTCATGATTAAAGTGAGAAACGCGAAAATTGGTATTTCGGTGGATTCGGTTGAGTCCTTACGACAAAAGGTTGCGAACGTCGAAAAAAAAAGACATCCGACAGAGTTTCTTACAGGTTCTTCTCTGATCGGTCGCGATTTGAACCTGCAGTCAATTTAGGCTAAGTCGCTACTATGACGTTTCAAAAGAGTTTATTATTTTTAAACCTACTTGAATAAAGATTATTCTGATTCTGATTCTGATGCTGTATTTGACGAAACGTTACCCTAGGTAGTAGTGACCATGTCTACGAAGCTGGCGGTCGGTGGGATGAGCGTGCGCATCTAACTGTTACGTAACTGAGTGTTGGATGTTTGTAACCTCCTTACTTATAAACGTGGAATAAACGTGGGGTAGCTTATGCCATGCTTTGTCCTTATCTGTAATTGTGGCATTTACATCTGAGAGAAAGTGACAAAGCATAGCATAAGCTACCCCACAGTTATTCCACGTTTATAAGTAAGGGGTAAGTATTTAAGTACTTAATGTATTTCTCTATTTAAGTAAGTTTATCGTGTAGCGCTTTTGAACCTTATTACATTGTAATAAGGTAAAAAAGTGGATACATCTCTTTGTTGTCGATTGTACAAGCTTAGTTTTTTTTTTTTTTTTTTTTTTTTTTTATTCAGAAACAAACAGTCGTACATAAACATGAGCACATACAAAAGGAAACAGAAAATAGACCTATAGTTTCATAAAGGTACAAGTTAATACATGGCTAATACATTACACAAAGTTACTAGCAAGCATTGCAAACAAAGACGATTTAATCTATTGCAAAAAGCGCAAACAGATTTACAAGCAATAGAGGAAGGAATTTTACGTAATGAGAAAGGATAAATACTCGTATATATATATAAAATATGACGTCATGCATAAGGCATGGTACCTATGCATAAAAATACCAAGCAAAATAACAATTTAACCTAACATGCATAATTATAATGTTATAATTCTTTAAATAGTCAAAGACCACTCATTTAAATGCTTTTTTCAACTGAGTACATGTACAGTTGAAGATATCCATGTCTATAAATTTCTCATTGTTATTAAATAATTTACAAGCACGCTTAACAAATACATTCCCGGCGTAACAAGTCCTACTGCGAGGAATACAGAAAAGGTATTTTTTGCGACATTGGCGCTCTCGTCTTCGCGGAACTCTAAAACTTACTTTTTGTAATAGAGAAGGGGCGTCTAGCTCAGAGTGAATAATTTTGAAAAGTAAAACAGAGTCTACTGAATCACGGCGGTTGCTTAGTTTTTGCATGTTAAAACGGTTACATGTTTCCGTATAATCCGTATATGTTTGTCCAGTCCTAAAAGCCAGCGATTTAATAAATTTCTTTTGTAGATTTTCAATTCTATTGCTATGAATAGCGTGAAAAGGTTTCCAGACTGAACATGCAAACTCTAGATGACTACGAACGAAGCTATTGTATAGGGTTTTATACGTTAAAGGATTTTTAAAAGGTTTACCTACTCGCAAAATGAAACCTAATTGTTTATATGATTTATTTAAAACTTTGTCGATATGGGGGATAAAAGTAAGTTTACTATCCATTAGTATACCAAGATCACGAATTTCCATAACTCTTTTCAAAACGATACCTGAAATACTATAGTTGAAATTAATTATATTTTTCTTTTTTGTGAAAGTAATAACGTTACACGCGAAAATTGGTATTTAGACTACAAGACTGGGATTCTGCACGGTAATAACGATATCGTCTTTGACGTGTTTCCGTATTGTCAACGTTTTAATAACTCTTTATGTCATTTACAATAATCGCGACTGTGACAAACCCAATCTAAAACACGTCAAACGCGATATCGTTACAACGCAGTAGAAAAGAGGCCCTGCTTATAAGTAAAGATACTACCTTCAGCTACTTTGGACAAACTACTTGGGTTTGGGGTTGGGGTTTACTTAAGGGTAAATTGTAGGGTGGAAGTTTGAACGGGAGTTCGCTCATTTTTGAAGTTAGATCCATGGAAGCATTATGTCCGCTCCATTATAGCGCAACAAAAACTGTACCGAGGTGGCCAATTCCTAAAAACTATACTACACACGACTTCAGGGTCTCTATTCTGCGGGTCTATTATGGTCGTGTTTATCGATGTGGCTAAACGTGGATAAAACATCTGTTACTTTCTCCCCAGTATGTAAGTGCGAGAGAGACGGATGCTTTATCCACCGCGATAAAGGCGACCATAATACGGGTCCTGCTGCGTTAAAACTTTATTGCGTTTGACATGTAATAGTCTCGTTTTTAACTCGCCGCCATTACTGTCAATTACATAATTATGAAAAAATTAACAATACGGAAACACGTAAAAGGCAATATCGTTTAAACGCAGTAGAATAGAGGCCCTGTTTGGTCGAGATGAAAGTGACTGACGTACGGCTAAACGGGTTTATTACTTTGACGGCATTGCTTTAATGTTTCAGGTAATGCTGATGTGGAAGATTCCAGGTCATGTTGAAGTGAAACACTTCGTGGACGAAAGCCATCGACTCCATTGTCATTAGATGACATAAAAATAACGGACAGATAATATGTGTTACGCCTTTAAACACATTATCTTCTGATATTGAATCGGTTTTTAATACACTGAAGACTCAGAAAACTTAACCAATCATTTCGAAACAAGACAATTGTCTAACAAAAGAGGCCGTCGAAGATAAGAAGCTTAAGACGGAGCAAGAACAGACTGATGCAAAAAACGTGTTTCTTTAAGAGACTAAAGAATTTAGAAAAAAAAAATTTAAAGATAACTGGTCTTCCAATTACACTTTCAAATGTTGCTGGTGAAATTTTTTCGGCATTATAATAAAACTAAAAAATGAAATGTATCGTGTGTGTTTAGTGGTGGTAGGACCCTGTGCAGGGTCCGTCCGGATCGCTACCACCATCTTATCCATTAACCAGCCGCCAAGCAACAGTGTTCGCATTGTTGTGTTCCGGTGTGGGGATAAGACAACCGGTGAAATTACTAGCATAGAGGCATTCCATCTTAGTCCTCAGGGTTGGCAACGCATTTGAGGTCTTGGGATTATAGTCTTGAGAATTCAAATGTCTATGGGCCTCAGATTCCACTTACCATCAGGTGGCCTGAGTGCTCGTGTGCCTTCTCCATAACATAAAAAAAAACGTGAAGTAGCATAGTAAACATTTATTGTGTGTGTTTATTGTATACATTTGTATCTATTTATTTATTGATAATCATAGCAATTTTGGTATAATATACCATAATTTTATTTAAATATTTGGCTATTCGTTGTCATTAATTCGCAACCGATCAAAGGTCAACTGGAAGAGATCCCTTAAAGGGATCAGTTTGCCTTTGTACATCCCTGCTGTATATTTTTCTATATCATATTTGTTATCTCTTTTGTTTGTAAAATAAAATGTTTATATACATGCTACTACACGTATTCGGTTATATTACGTGCGTATAGACTCATGCTTCCCTCATCTGTCGACATTGTCTTAGTAGTACCAGCATTTATGCCAATCCCGGATTTACTGAAGAAATATTTATAGCTCTGCACACAAAAAATTCTCAATGACCTTAAATTGGCAAAAGTGATTTGATTTTAAATCACCTTGAAAAATAGTAACAAAAAATATTAAGTATGAACATTATAGTATGTGCAAAATTAGATACTCTGCCAATTTAAGGGTAAAAGCGAACAAAATAAATATTTAATGTGTTGTACAATTCTTATAAATAGTTTGAAACAGTATTACCAACCAGTACTTTGTAAACCTAATTATAAATAATAAGTCCTCCTCTCTCGTTGCTGTGCCGACAGGGTTCATAATGCACATAAATTTACTGTATCCAACCTGTGTACATTATGAATAATAATAAAGTATTGAGTGTTGACTAGGGCTATGGATATCCGTGATACCCGCCAATCCGTAGCTCCGTGTTCTTAACCCCGGCGGTACTAAGATCACGAATTTCACGAACACGGCCGCGGCCGGTACGTAGCCCGTACCTGCGTTCGCGTCTGGATTAACGTGACACTAAAAGTCTATGCTCTTAAAAATAAATAAATGAAACGGAATAAAGAGCTACGGATAAAAACTCACGATACACTTTTATTCGTCTGTGCATCTTATCTTCACTCGACGTCTCTGGCGGACCGGATCAGCGTGTACTTAAGGTACGTGAACCCGTGTACACGGATCTACACGGGTACACGTGACTTAATTACACGAAGCCGAAGTTAACGTGCCGCACGGGCCATAAAACCGTTGCCGTGTAGCACGGAAACGGGCGCACGGCTACGGGTACACGAAACACGGACACGACCGCGAGCCCTAGTATTGACTTGCTTGCTTTACGGACCTCATGGCCGACAAAATAAGATGAAATAAAGCAGCCATAAGATGAAATGAAAAAATAATATTATATTAGATCAAAGAAAAGAGTGAAGGTTTGGCTAGAAAGAAAGATTTACTAAATGAAAAGTATGATAGGAGTTTCTCTGACAACTTCCGGTCGAATATTAAACTCTTTTGGAGTTTAATAAAATCGTCTCGGGGGAAATCAGAGAAAACTAAGTTAATTGCGTTGAGGGATGAGTCTGGAGACTTTATATGTGAGGAAAGAAAAATGCTTGATAGATGGAAAACCTATTTTGAAAGCTTGTTTGAATGTGAAATTGTACGCCTTGAGCCAGAATGCAAGAATAAGGATGCAACTAGAGTAGATGAAAGTGTGATTAGCATGAGTGAAATCGTGAAAGCTTTAAAAATTATGAAAGCGGGAAAGTCTGCAGGTTGTGATAGAGTGTCGATAGAAATGCTGAGGAGAGGAGTTGGCGTGGTGGGTAGTCTGTGTACCGCCTTTTCAATGCATGTTTGAGTAACGGCCAAGTCCCGGAAGCTTGGATCAAGGCCGTTATCGTCCCGCTGTATAAAGGGAAGGGGTCACAGCAAGACTGCAAAAACTACCGCGGTATCAGCCTCCTTAGTGTTGTCGGCAAAGTATATGCAAAGATTTTAATTGAAAGGGTAGTGAATGTTACGAATGTCAAAATATGGGACGTACAAGCGGGATTTCGAAAGGGAATGGGATATACGGATCAGGTCTTTTCACTACGGTTCATCACAGAAAAGTTTTTGGCTGTCAACCAAAAGGTTTTCTCTGCTTTTGTAGACCTGGAAAAGGCCTATGATAGGGTAGATAAAAAAGAGTTATAGACGGTGCTGTCTATGTATCGAGTGAGCGGCAACCTGGTACAGGCTTTGAAGTCCCTTTATGAGGGCTCTAAGGCCTGCGTCAGGATCAATGGGGCATATTCGGCCTGTTTTAACTTTAGAGGTGTTAGACAGGGCTGTGTTGCCTCACCGTGGCTGTTCAATCTATTCATGGACAGTTGTATGCGAGATTTGAAAGAGTGTGATAAGGGTTTGCGTATGCAAGAGGTACTATCGGTATTTGAGTTGCAGGAGATGGTGACAGTGATGAATGAGGGATTTAAACGAAAGGGTATGAAAGTAAATGTTGCTAAGACCAAGGTCATGGTGATAGAAAAGGACGAAGAGATTACTGAGTGCGTGATAAATATAAATGGTGAACTAGTAGAACAAGTAAGTGAATTTGTGTATCTGGGTAGTATGATTACCAGAGATGGTAAGTGTGAGAAGAATGTTGAGAGGAGGGTGAATGCAGGCAATCAGATAAATGGAGCCCTGCACTCCTTTGTGAGCAGAAGGGGCGTTTCACAAAAAGCCCGATTGGCTGTTCACAATGGAGTGTTGGCCCCCACTCTGATGTATGGTAGTGAATGTTGGGTGTGGCAGGATAAGCATGAAAGTCGCATAAATGCAGTAGAAATGCGCTATTTGCGTAGTATGTGTGGTGTGAAACTGTGTGATAGAGTAAGGAATGTAAACATCAGAGAGAAGTGTGGTCTGAGAGAAAATGTAGTGACTAAAATTGAAAAGGGCATGCTTCGATGGTTCGGTCATTTGGAAAGAATGGATGAAAAAAGATTGACGAAAGAAATATACAGTGCTAAAGTGAGTGGAAGGGTCGGAAAGGGGCGCCATAGGCTTACTTTTTTGAATCAAATCGGGGAAATACTGGAAAGGGGCCGAATCTTAAGTACCCGAAACCGACGTGCATGCATGACTCGATGTATGAATGTGGAAGAAGCGAAAGAGCTTTGTCAGGATCGTAGCAGGTGGAAAGAAGTGGTCTCTGCCTACCCCTCTGGGAAACAGGCGTGATTTATAAGTATGTTTGTAAGTATGTTTATTTTTGTTTTCAAGTTTAGAGCCATGAAATGAAATTTGTCTATGTAGACCGCTCACTTAAAAAAGGCATGTTCTCTACTTTTTTGAAAAATACACTCTTTGAAGAAGCTCTGACTCTCCCCAGATGAAGTAGCGGGCGGAAAGCTAGTAATCTTACAAATAAATATTATACATAGTCCTCTTTTCTAAAGCTGTAACAGGTAACAACTGTAAAAGGGTTGTGTTAAAATTATACGTTCGATTTAAAACTGAATACAACAAATTCCTTTACAGCGATTATTCTAAATGTACTATAAATCGACTACCTTGTATATTGAGAAAACGAGATAACACCACGGGTGCCCATCGTACGAGTGATGTCACCATAATAAACGGAGCAGGTATTAAAGCTGGCCGGCTCTGTAGCAAAAGAAACCGTGTTGCGTAACTAAAAGCTAGGGCGGCGACAGTTTATGTGACGATTAGAGAGCATAGCGCAGAAGGCTCGGCCGTTCAATTTGCCGCTTCACTTGACACAATTCGACGCCTGACTCGGGGACAATCGCACTCGAAGCCCCGTCGACCTCCTTATCTCCCGGCGAGGTAATCTTTCCTTCCCTCGGCGGCAATAACTCCAAGTGGGCAGGATTACCTGCGAAGGGGCTCGGTAAGGAAACCACCTCTACAAAGGTTATCGATTTCAACATTGTGTGCACGCGTCAGATCTAACCTTTTTTTATTGCGGTTTGTCTTCGGCGAACTATGCGTACATCAAACGTAACTCATTTTCATTAGTCGGAATTTGAATTCGAATTTCGCAGTTATCGATTTGTTTAATTTTTCTAATGGTGTCTTAATTTAGGTGCCATAAAAATGTGTTATCCACAAAGACTAAAACCTGACCTACCATACGCCATTTTTCATCAAACGTCATTCAGGAATCTGTGGATGAAATATAAGCTAACTATGTTATAAATTGAATTACTAAAGAGTGAATTGTGGATTAAATTGCTTGAGAAGGTACAGCTTGCAAATAATTTCGTTGGTATGTAAATGCGCACACGTAAATTCCACTCCTGTCTACGTGCGGAAATTGAATCGTTCCAGAACTATGACAATAATATATAATTTTTAGGATAACTTGGCTGCCGCACCTTAATCAAATTCATATTCAGAACGCCGACGCGATGAAAATTTAACGATCTACTGTTGAAGTGGCATTGTATGGATATTTATTGTATAATCTGTTATCAACAGACCAAATATCGGTTGCACAAAAAGTACCAACTATCGACATTAATTAGACTGACAACTAAGCTTATTCGTAAAAACCAGTTATGCATTAAGGTCTGATTTTATTTAAACGATAGACACATTTTTAGGTTTTCGCGTTTGTCGCGTAAGATTTTTTATAGGGATTATGGACGGGTGTGGCAGTGTGCAAGCATCGGAGGTCATAGCAGCAGGGACGCAGGGATATTTCAATTTGGCCGGAGACGCGACCCGAGAGGCCGCGCGGCCGCTGCACGGCTCGCTGAACCGGAAGCCCGCTGCGGGCTTCGCCAAAGAGCAAACACCGCCTCCGCAATCTTGTGCCACGTGGACCATGCCGAACACTCGACCACGACAATCTACTAGTACAATTACCCACTCCACTACAGATACCTATATCTAAGCATTCGAGCGCCTCTTGTGCTCGACTCTATTCAATCGCTGCAATCGATAGCAGGAATGTTCTCATTCGATTGGTATTCGCCCGAAATTTATCCTTTGGTACTAACTCAGAATTACTAGGTGCACGCTGCAGTTCGGATGGGAGCATAATCGTCTCTAATTTATGCTTTGTTTGAGTTTTGCATGTTATGCTGATTCAACAAGACTGGCGTTGCGTAGCTATATGTTATCGGTGGAAAGCGGATCATAGGCAAACACTAATAGTGCGTGTTGAACATTCATATTGTACAACATTCATGCATATTTATATCAAACTAACAGTAATTTAGACGCCCAAAAAAGATTTCCTACAAGTAGGTACTTATGTATTTAAAACACTGGGATCAGTGAACGGGACTAGCCTTATTTTTGTTCATCAGCAAACTTTCTGCGTACAAGGAAAAGGAGTAAAAGAAATAAACTCTCTGCAGCAACCTAAAGCATTAACTTTGAAATTAGATTTGAACTGGTTGGCGGTGTGTCAGCAAGATATCCCAACTTATAGTAACTGGTGGGATGCGGTGCAAAACTTGACGATGTGAATTAGGCAAAATAATTTCATTAAACGATTTAATCATTATGTGGACCTAACCTACTTAGATCATAATAATAACAAACTCGATTTTATTTCGCAAAAGATAAGCAGATACTTAACGTATTCCCTCTACTCGTGCGTCCTGTTCACGGCCTAGTTAGTTCAAATCTGATGATTTATTGGCTAGCTTAACCTACCTATGTCTCCATTAGGTTTGAGATGTAATAATCATATATCTACTAGTAATCCTAATATTAATACTAATAATACTAGTAGTAATACTAAGTATTACTAGTAGTCCTGAATTGCATAATTTCATTTTTAATAGTAATATTTTTTTAAAGTAATCCTGAATTTCATAATTGAATTTCATAAATGCATATAACTGTACATATCAGAAAGGATGCTTTAAAAACGGAATGCCCGGGTGTTTCGTTGCTTTAAAAAACCATTTTATCCATATTTATTTAGCAAGAATTTGGCAAAGTTGGTGGCACGCCCTGCGGCCAGCCATCGCGCTAGTATTTTCCTCTCATTTTCTTTCTTTCGGAAAGTAACGAACTGTGTAATTACATTACAGACTCTGGAAACAGGGGCCCAGCCGGGCGCTGACGACTGCGCGCATTATGCCCGTTCCTGTTCCAATTTCTTACTTTCTAAACTGGAAATGTACATATAACGTGACCCCTTATTTGCAACGATTTCCAGACTGACCGTCACTGCGCAATGTCTATATCGATATGAGATATGAAAGTCAATTAGGGAGTCACGAGCTGTACAAGCTATAGATACTACTATTCTATAGAATACAGATAAATGTGCGTTCGTAAAACTACAATAAATCTCCAAGTAATATAAACGCGCTGTCGACAACGGCGAGCAGGCACGCGGGGCGCTCGCGGGTTGCGGGGTGCGGGGTGCGGGAAAGGGCGGCAATTTTTCTCTCCGCTGACAACATGATGTAACGCCAATATCGCACGCTGAGCGATTAAGCCGCGCACGCCGATATTTCAGACTTGCCCCTACTAACTGTCAAAGTGTCGACGAACGCTGCGAACGCTCGCGTCTGCAATGTATGAGCTGTCATACTTTTTAAATCTGATAAGTTAAAATAAAATAGGTAGTTCTATCTTTCTCTAGAGACTTAAAATAGGAAAGTGAGTTGCACTAAAGTTTCGTCATGAACGATATCGTAAAAACTATAATAGCAGAGCCGAAATTTAAAGTATTCACCTTAGAACAGGTTTACACATTGCGGTTTAAAGAGGCTCGTGTAAACATTTGAACGAGGTAAGTAAGGTAAGAATTACTGTAAGACTAGAATCGAATGCGGCAAAAAAACATTTCATTTATTTTTCGCTACCGTGTATATACTGAAAATCGTTTTTATTACCATAGTAAAACGTGTCTACTTGTAACTTATCGCAAAAAAAACTCAACACCGTATAAATGTGAACGCTTTAGAGATTTATACAACTACTAGTATACGACTAAATTGTGTATGTTAAGGATCAAACGATCCTACCTTTGGAACATACTTTTATTAGTCTTAAGTTTCTGAGACTCATAGACATTTAAATTCTCAAAACTAAAATCTCAAAACTGCAATCCTAATCCTGAGGACTAAGATGGAATACCTCTGTGCTAGTCATTTCACCGGTATTTTTATGATTCTTCATTCAAAGGTTAAACTTACACCTTATGAGAGTTATATATAATATAAGGTCCCCACTGAATACCCGGTCTTCTCGTAAGTTGATACTGGGTACTTACAAAAAAATCAAATAATAAAAAATGTTTATATCGTTAACATATAACTATCAAATCAGTCAAGAAAACGCGACACCGTCTGGTAAAAAATAACCCTCCGCAGCTAATCTCGAGGCAAGTTTGTTCCTGTCGCTTCACAGGATAGTTGGCAAGTCGGATCACGCAGGCTGGCAATCACTCGATAATAAACGTGGAGCCGAGTGTGCCGCAGCGCAGTACGGCGCACGTACTGCTGACGCCGCTGCCGAGTGCAACCTCTTCTTTAATACTGGGAGTGCTATAGAATCTACCTAATCTTAAACACTCGCGACAATGTACGCTGGACATCACAGACAAACGATTATCGTTCTTTCTTAATTGCACGTAGCACTCAAATAAATGATTTTATTTATTCCACTCCTGTTATCATAAATAACTAGGACTCCGCTGGAGTCGATGATAAACGACAGCAAGCCGGCGCCTCAGCGTCGGCCGTTGGTCGCGAAAAATACAACTGTCATCTTGACTGATGGTAAAATAACGTCCGCGTCATGCTCCGTTCTGCATGCCAAGAGCTATTATTGTAAGTTTTTTTGTACCCTGACCCTTATTTTCCGGATTACACAAAGGCTTTCAAAAGGTACGGCGCGACAAATCCTAGAGCCGCAAGACATGGCATGTCATGTCAAAAGCATCATGAAAATTTAAAATCTTAGTTACGTACCGGATAATGGTAGTTAAAAAATCAAACCTGCCTGTACAACGTAACTAACAGCTGTGGTAAAGTAGTTTGCAATCGTTGAAGTCGTGCTTCACTATTTAAGAGGACTGTGAAGAAAATATTTTCCATACAAAATGTGATAACATTTTTCTCCCCTTAAATGTTGTAGATATTATGAAAATCTCGGTCTGAACGTTTTCCTTTCCAAGAAAATATAAGTAATATTGAAAAGGAAAACACAAAAAAAAAACAAAAGCGAAAACGTAAGGACCTACATTTTTATAATATCTACAACATATTTAAAAATCGGACATACAACAACCATCGGAGTAACAGAGTGCGCATTTGTGATTTAAAATGTTACATACCTTCATATACGCACCTAACAAAATTATGTTGTATATAAAAAAATATGAAAAAAATGTACAATATGTGCAGATCATAATTGTTATCTTAAGCATGTCATCGACATGTACGTATTACAAACTAACAATATACATTCTGCTGTAACATTATCATATCAATTGCTTCAGCAGAATCTTGTTAAGAAAATCAATGCTCTCGCAGAAAACTATAGCGTTGCGAGTAATAAAACACAAGCCGATTGATTGTTGGTATTGCGGTCACGTTGCTCAGTTACTGTTTTCACGTCTGACGTAATAACGTTAGCAACAAAGTTATGGTATTTACGTGACCCGTTAGTCGGTAGCATGCCGCTCAGCCCCTGATCCTCTTTATATCTTTCACAGCAGCCTCCAGACAGAAATAATAATTACACTTGATTGTTTAATATAGCTAACACATTTGTCTTGACTATCACTCATTTATTTTTATGGCAGCTGCAACCTTTTGTGTCTTAAGTAAATTGTCTTGTTTTCACGTAGCGGCACTTTTGTGCCGGTACCGGCTCAAATGAGGCGTTTAAAAAGCAACATGTGCATCGAATATGTTTAGCTATTAGAGGAAATGCGATGTGGACTAGGAAGCTAAATTGTCGTACAAAAGATGGCCTTCAAGCATAAGTTTAAGTGAAATATGTCAATTCGAAAGCTTCCTAATGGCAGTCGTACAAGAAAGAACAAAAGCAAACCAATGCCTTTGATCAAACATGCTTACCTAACTAAATGTAATTTATAATAATAGTAGTAGGTACTAAGCAATGCTGCGGTATCAGAAATTTGGAATATTTATTACACGTATTCCCTAGTGAAGTTATATTAATGTTTTGATCAGAGAATCATCCGTCAGAGCTGCCCGGTCAGTACTGCAGCTTCACCTGTGATTGAAACTGGTACATATTTCACGGCGGCCGCGAATATTTCATTAAAAGAGCTTTGTAAAGCCCCGCCATGCATCACGAGGACCGTGTTAGAGAGAGCCATGTCGACGCCATGATCCACTCGGCTTAGCATAGAAATTAATACGTAACGAGTGATGAAGTGTGGCCGCCGATAAATCCCAGAGATTAAAAAAATTCATATTAATAATATCATCACAATACTGGCAACGGGTATAAACAACACTTTCATCTCTCAGAATTTCAGTAAAACTGACCACTATCGGCGTTAAAAGGTTTTATAATAAATCAAACACGAAAAATGACAGGCAAAGAAAAAGACACCTCATTTACAAACTTTGAGTTTCCGAATATGAAAGAAGATAGTTAAACTAAACCCAGTAAAACCACATTTATTATTAGCATTCGTATGAGGAAGATTCGGGTAGCCGATTCTAAGGCGAAAACTTAGTATGTACGCGAGACATGAGAGGAAGGCGCGATGGGTTCTGGGGGGGATGCACGTACACAACTCCAACAGGCAAATCCGAGTTCGCTGCGAGTTTATTACCCTAGTCATATTTGCACAATTCGAGTGGGTGTTAGCGGTCTAGGCGCGCAAGCCTCGACGACACATTTCACGAGCAGGAATACTTTCAGATTCAATTTAAAATCAAACGCTCAAAGCAGCATTTTTGCTTTAAATCAAACTTACAATCTACAACTACGAGTACGTGCTTACATGTGTAGAGCCTTGAATACTATTTAAATTATGTTACAAACGAAACAAACGTTATCAATGTACGTTACGGTCGGTTCTTTTTTACTTATTTTAATGGGTGTTCCGTTTTTTTAATAATAGGTAACCGCAAAATTAATTGTTAAATAAAAGAGACGCTTTTACAAAACGCGAGGCCAACTCGGGTGATTAAGTGTCTCATTTAAATGCAGTCTCCCGGCGCGGACGCGGGCGTCTCAAGCGCAAAGGGAGCGCCACTCGCGGAAAACGGAAGACGAGTCTCTTCACAAAAGGAAGGAGAGGTATTTAAATTAGCGTAGTCGCTGAAAAAGTGCACTAACAACATTAGCGAGTGGAACAATGGCTGAGCACACAAAGAACCGGAACATCCCGACTAACGTATCTAGCCGTCAACGAGGCGCGGGCTCACAATTTGTGCGGCGCACTACGTGCCCGTATTTACGTGCTCGGCGCACCTACACCGGCATCTAACAACTTTAAACTACTCAGGTATTGCAACTTTAAAAGGCTGCTTCCACGAGACCTTAAAATCGTCACTGCGCCCGAGGAACTTTATAATTAATTGTGATATCGAATTTCCTACACAGCCACGTCCAATTTATACGATCGGATAAAATATCTGACTTCGAGATAAGACAAATATAACAACAATTGAAACGATTTTAATTTAAAATACGTGAAACGATGTATTGAATTCGGCTGTAATCTATATTATTAATGTAATGAAGCCGTAAAATGATGTTTTTGTTTGTTCGATTGATTTGTTGTTTAGGGGTTCTCTCTGGAACTTTATAAGCTACGTTATCCTAGACTAATATACTAGTAAGCAATATTTAACTTATATGTATAAACCGAAGCGACGCGAGGGCGGCGGCTCGCTAGTATTATAGATATATACATTCGCGTCTCTGAGTGGAAAATAGTGAAATAAACAAGAAACGTTAAAAAGGCCTGTGCAAAAAATCATACATTATAACATGGGTAAAGTTTTTACATGGTTTATCGCTTTGGAATTGTTTTAACACTTCCAAAGTTCAAGCGATAAATACTCTGCTTAAATGGTGAGCCCTGAGCTACACTAGAGGTGATAAGCGTTATTAACTGCAGTTTAGCAAAGACCGATTAAGAGACGTAGTCAACTCCACGAGTGT
This sequence comes from Acleris holmiana, assembly GCA_949316455.1. NCBI lineage: Eukaryota > Metazoa > Arthropoda > Insecta > Lepidoptera > Tortricidae > Acleris > Acleris holmiana. Next base: position 16,170,331 of record OX438763.1, read on the forward strand.
GGTTAATCTTATCCCCTTATTCATAAATGCACATTAAGTAGCTACTTAGTATCTATGCCATAGTATGATTTGTCATTTTCTGCCAATTTATAAGGTTAAGTGCCAATTTCACCATACGATGTTAAATTCAATCAATGTTAATCGACGGTTAGTTCATACTTTTTTTCCAAGTGTTAACGCTCTAATGGTCTGTTAAGAGGTTAAGATCGTATGGTGAAATTGGTATTAAGAATAATTTAACAGACTTAATTTAACTAAGTATTGTGCGTTTATAATTAAAAGTTAGGAGGTAATGAGCGCACTATAAAATTGCGCGCGCCTCTTGAAATCTGTTACAAAGAGACCCTATTAAATTCGTAAATATGTATGTGTATTTACCGTTTCCAGGGCCGTGACAAATAACAAATGTTTGATATGGGATAAAGGGATTAAGTTCATGTTGAAAAGGCAACAATTATGCCGAAACAAATTAGGAACAACATTAATATATCCTCTGTATCCGGCAACTTCCCCGCAATAAGCAGAATGTATTAGTGTTATTTATCTTAGCTCGCGCGCGCAAAGTTTTAATTGCAAGCGCCGATACAATTTGCGTACAAATGAATTTATTCGCTGAATGTGTAGTGCGATCGTGTGCGGGCGCGGATTACCGCGCGTGCAGCGCTAATTGCGGGTAACGAGCAGCCGCGGCCCCTCGCAGCAGATGCAGCGCAATCAACAAGCGCTCTCGTCGCGCGGCGAACCGTCCTCCTACAATACCTAGTTTAGAATCGTACATCACCAAAAATGAGATACGAGGTTTTTTAACAGTAGTGACGATATATGTACATGCTCGGTATTTTAGGTGTGATATGTAATTTGTAGACTACATCCAATAATGAGAAATAATATCAACACTAAACTTGTGAAATCCTACTAATATTATAAACGCGAAAGTTAGTAAGTATGGATGTTTGTTAACTCTTTCACGCAAAAACTACTGGACGGTGTTAGGTGAAATTTGGAATGAATACAGTTTATACTTTGGATTAATACGTAGGCGAATTTCATATCGCTATTCCCTCGGGACCCGACTAAATTTAGACATACAAAACCTATTGATTTATGATACACAATGTTTTATCATAGGACATAATATTGACAGTACATTTTTGTTACTCCAGAACTTCTAGTGTTCAAAATGTACTGTCAAATGCTAGTGCGACCATTATTCTCATGTGATACCCTGCCGATGTCTTTTAGGGAATGTAGCTCTACTCATAGCGTCGTCCGTCTGTATGTCACAGCCATTTTACTCAGAGCCTATTGGCACTATATAAATGAAATTTGGAGGATAGATGTATTCTATGAACCGCTATACAATGATGTAGTGAAATTGAAAAAAAATATATATTTAGGGGCGGCACTCCATACATGTAACTAGGGGACGAAAAATTTTTTTTGAGTTTCATCGGCGTGTGGGGTGTTTTTAGATAGGGCTTCCAAAATGATACGGAGGTTTTTAAGTGACTTTTTTACGTAAGTGAACAGTTGGCGGGATGCAGTTGCGGGATATACGCTTCTAAAGTCGTAAAAATTCTGTCCGGGTGGGTAGCTTTTGAACTGTTAAATAGAACATAAACACAATAAACATAATACACTAGTAAACTTTTTAACCTGATTGTGCAAAATATGGTTACAGAATTATAAACAAGTCGTTTTAGAGTCGTTGGTATTTCTGTAGCTCTGCCTAACCCACTCTGGGAATGAAGAAGTGATGTTATGTATGTGTATGATGTATGTAAATAGAATATTCTAATAAAAATTACAGTAGTAGAACATACGAAATACTTCCAACCAAAATTGTTTTGAACGCTGATACGCTGTGTAGTTTTTGAGATATTGAATTTCAACCATGAACGTTCATCCCAGCTACGGAACTCTTAACTGTGCGTGGTCCGACATGCACTTGGCCGGTTTTTTGTTTAAAATGTTGTGCGGTGAAACCAAAATAAGTCATGTGAAGCCTTGCAGATAACTACAAAGGCGGAGGAGACTTTTATGTTAAGGAGAAGGCACACTAGCACTCAGGTCACCTGATGGTAAGTGGAATCTGAGACCCATAGACATTTGAATTCTCAAGACTATAATCCCAAGACCTCAAATGCGTTGCCAACCCTGAGGACTAAGATGGAATGCCTCTATGCTAGTAATTTCACCGGTTGTCTTATCCCCACACCGAAACGCAACAATGCGAACACAGTTGCTTGGCGGGTGGTTAATGGATAAGATGGTGGTAGCGATCCGGACGGACCCTGCACGGGGTCCTACCACCACTACAGACAGAGACTGCAGTTGCAAGTCAAATATGATATGGAATGGGTGGACCCACGCTACGAGCCATACGAAGCGGACTCCACATTTAACTAGGAAACTGCTGAGGAGTGAAAGATGAAACTTGTTTAATATACGTTTATTAAGTGCCACCACGACAGCATTTTCACAATAGTCTAGATTCTTCGTTAAACACAAATCATTTGATTTAAATACTTCCGATGTATAGTCGACCAAGAAATTCCATAACCACTTTTAGACTTTATGCGGTCGACTTTTCTTTGTAATGGGAAATATTTTTTACCTATTAACGCCCTACTATAACATCTATTAAATAGATACAACACCTTTTATTAAACCTAGCTAAGAAGCGTACCGATAAAACATGTTTCTTAAAAAAAACGGCTCCAAATAGGTCAATCCGTTTGCGAGCAGTTCTGATGATGGAATAAAATAGTTATGGTAATATAATATGAACAAGAACAAAAGATTATTAATACGTAACAACAGTATATTCATATGTGATTTGACTTAAATCTTATTTGCTGTATCAAAAGTTTTGTTAGGCAAGACAAAAATCTCAACATCATAATTGATGATTAACTAAACAGGTACCTAACGATATTTTTTCCCTTATTCATACATAACCATTTCAACAAAAAAAATATTATACGAGTACCTATTTAATATCTATTAGTTGATCACTGCGGTATCTAACACAAACCTACATTAAAACATTATGTGCACTACTAAAATCATAACCGTTCCTTTTTAGCTAGCTGAAGTCGGGTAAGAACAACTAATAATTCATGTAATTTTTCAATCATCACCATTTTAATTATTTCAACCGTTAATAACGGCTAATGGAAACAAAAAAGTTGTGTCAAAGCTCTTAGACCAAACGTTAAATATATTAAAATCAGCTCTCAAAGTAAAAGTTGATCCGAGTATAAAATAAATATATCAAACTGCCCATGGCAATGTTACATGTACAAAAACGACCGGTCAGTTTAAGGACAAACGAATCTCCAGCGGAGCGAAACAACAAAACGAACAAAACACATCGCATGCACGAAGTCGCCCGGGCTACAAAGCAGTAACGAGACAGTGCATTCGGGCCAACGGAACTGGCACAGCAGTCGGTATCCGGCCTAACAAAAGGGTGATAGCGTTACGTGCGTAAATCAAACGTCGCACAATAACAGGCCCTCCCGCGGACGCCTCCCTGCGCTCCTGGCCTGGCCCCCGTTCCTCTCCGCCGGTCCGCAGACATAAATCTGCCATACAGAAATGTGCTCTGCTCTGCCACTACTGTGACGGACGTCGCTGATGTCCATGCCAACAGGTTTTCAGTATTAGCTTGCTGTTCCGAATGAGCCCGACCAGCCGAACGTCCGTGCCGCCACGCAGTTATCTGCTTCTACGCGGTACGTACAGCAAACCCTTTTTATAGCAGGCCATTCATTTTTCGCGGAACACGGCCCCCAACGTTACGGGAATTTATCAATTTTAGTACCGTACCCGTACCGTGTATGCCGAAATTATCAGTATTTCATTACAACAAACGTTCTTTTATACCCAGGCGCTTCAGATAATTATCAGGAATTAGTTTTATACTAACATACATATGTATGTTATGTATTTTATATAACAAATATAACAATGCACTTTTGTATGGTAACAATACATGACAGCGCGGCATGCAGGTTTGCCAGCGAGTATTTAGCACCAGCGCCGTAACAGTCAGTGCGGGGAATAACATTTGTCGTCCGGACGGTACGATACCATCGTACTTCGCTCCATTCACTGCAATTAACGCTGCACAATGACCAAATAAATCTTCCCTGAATGCTCTGTTCGTTCTCGCATTCTATATCTACGTAGGCATTCGTCGAATAGACTTAGCGGCTTACATAGCACCGGCAACTTTGTGTTGCATGTCTCTGTAGTGTTTCGAGATAGATGAAAATCGATCGCGCTACCCACACAACGGGGACAATTAATAACTGTAAGTATGATGTCGGTTAAGGAAAGAGTAATGCGTGGGCGGGCCGGTGGCGGGGTGTGCGCGGTGTGCGCGGGGTGCGGGAGCGCGACGCCGCTGGCTAATCTCACCTATACGTCTCGAGCCGGAGAACAAACAAGGCGCGAGTTGAGATTACGCTGGGAATAAATCAATGTTACGACGCGTTAAAATATTTAAGCTGACGATTAATGTGGATCGCGCGGCGCGTCTTATCTGCGGAGCCGCGGCGCAGCTGCGCCGGCCACCGATCGGCGCAGGATTCCCCAACTGATTAATCACGACATTTAAAACAATGCCACGCAAACAAATGATTAACCAATACTTGTTTAGAAAACATGATGTACTAATATTCGGATTGTTTATTAAAACGCAACAATATAATCACATAGAATATGTTTAGATATGGTAATGGCACTCGTAGAAAGTACAAACATATTATAAGATTACAATAGTAAATAATGAGTTCATAAAACCCTTTTTCTCTAAAACCGCTGAAGCTATCGGGTTAAATTAATGTGCCAGTATGTAGCTTAAATAGTTTTTTTTTTAAGTTCTGGTACAGCTTTAGTTCTCCAGATGTTTTAAGACTTACCAATCGAAACCATTTTATAAACACTAGTAAATGTCTTGGAATGATCGTGCAAAATGTGGTTACAGAATTATAAACAAGTCTTTTTAGAGTTGTTGGTATTTCTGTAGCACTGCCTACCCCACTCTGGGAATGGAGGCATGATGGTATGTATGTATGTATGTACTATTTTATAAACTTTCAGAACTTTATACTCGTATCATCTATAGTATGTATGTATGTAAGTTCTTTATTGCACAAAAATATAAATATTACAATTATAACACTAAATTAATGTACAAAGGCGAACTTATCCCTAAATGGGATCTCTTCCAGCTAACCCTGAAGCAAATGAGTAAGGACAATGCATGGGGTTGGACACATACAAGTTTGCACAAAAAGTAAAAAGAAATGATAATACTCATAAATAAATAAATAAATTTTAAAAAAATTAGCAAGTACACAAACTAATATAAACGTACATGTATAATACACACATATATACATATATATATATATGTAAATATATACCTACATAAATATATAAATAACAACTCTAGTCATTATAGGAATCTGACTTCACGACTCATTCAGCCACAAGGTTTTTAAATTCCTCTTTAGAGAGACTACAGAAGGGGACTGCCTTAAGGACAACGGAAGTTCATTCCACAGTTGGACACCACGGACTGTGAAGGATTTGGCATAGATACGTGTTTTATTAGACGGAACCGCAAGGGAAAGAGGGGGGGGGGGGATATACTCGTAGTCATAGAGATAAGTAAACAATAAACCTGAATGTTATTTTTATCAACCTATCAAACGTTACCTTACACGATGATACCATACCACGACGGTTCCAGTAGTTCCTGAGTATAATGGTCGTGACATACGGACATACAGGTAGATTAAGAACAAGCCAAATGGCAAAAATGGAACACCCGAACTTCGTGAGATAAGATTGTATTGCGGTTGATATAACATTCAGTCTACCGGCAAACAACTGAAACGAAATGAGACACTACAGGGGCTTTATTCTTATTTGGTTCAGCCCATCTTGGTTGGATATCGAAATGGTATGACTAAAGTTTCTACTGTAAAGTGAACTTAAGAGCTGTCATAACGTCAATCATATGTTTACGATATCTCAGCTAGATGGGCTAATACAATGTGGAAGAGAGGTCCTGGGGTCAATCGTACGTGACAATAATGAATATAATACGTGTAGAGACAAAATAGCACAAGGCTGATTTTATTTTACGATTGGAATACTGCTACGCCGTAGCAGAGCTACGGATCATTCGTAACAATACTACAGGGGCTCACTTCTACACGGGCTAAACCTTATGGCTTTTGACCTGTTATCGTATTGTATTAATTTTGCTATTCAAACCGTTTAACGGTACCTCGCTTTCTTATCGTATATCGTTTGTAAAATGCTTTTAAGTGTCAAAATGACAGATATTGTTTGACTCAACGGCCCTCAGCGTTATTGCTTTCAAGAGTGAACGGTACTATCACTATTCAAAATGTACCGAGGAAGCTCAATGGTATTGCATTTTATTTGCGATATCGTTGAATAAACAATATGTTTTATTCTAAATGTTATCGCAGCTGTGGTTTAAATCTGATTTAACCCGGTCAACGGTTTGTGTACTTAACTATAACGGGAATCAAACCATTGAACTCTAATTTCTTTTTTCCGTTAATTAATAGGTCCTCTGAATGACCAAATGTTCGGATAATAGACGCTGTCCTCTAATTATTTAACTTTTTCTTGTATGGGAGTCAAAAGGCAACTGTTCTGACCAACCAACGTATCCAAATGAACGAACGAACGAATGTTGCGAAGAGGTGAAAGCTCGGTATAAAATGTAAAAAATGAACACAGGACACAATTATTGACTTTCGGAGTACATATCTCGCTAAATAAGTCTGTAATCAAATAAAAATATTATAATAAATACAAAATATTGGTTTAAAAGGCCCCTTCAAAGATTTCTACGTGATGTATCACGTTTAGTTTTTTATTCTGCTTTTCTTTGTATTTTCTATGATTGCCCCTAAGAAGTCTTAAGCTGTTAACAAAGTACATATACGTACCTGACAAATTTTGGGCACATCGCCCTAATACATAAATAGAAAAAAAATAGTTTTGAGATACGGACAGAAGTCAGACAAACTAATGGACATGCAATTATAAGTGTTCCGCTTTTAAATAACACCAAAAAATTATGCAAGCCCAATTAATGCGATACAAAGATAACAAACTTTATTATCAAAACTCAAGTAGGTACCTATATCCAGATGAAATGGGTTTTAGCATTCTACGAATTGAAAGAGCATTAGCGCTGAGAATATTTCCATGTTGTTCGCCATGGCAGGAATAGCTTCGTTCATGCCAAGTTAGATCACGGCTCGGAACTCAAACACGCAACCTAACTACATCATATTACGAGTTGGGTGAGGAGTAACGCGCGGCTGACATCTAATTGGAAGCAAACCAAGGAGCGAAAGTTTCTGTAATCAATGGAGCGGCTTCGTATGGTTAGATACGGAGCTAATTTACGAGGATACTTAACCGGAAGCTTATCGTATTCCGGTAATGTATCGCGAAATTGCCATAGAAGTTTTACAAGGGCTCGTTAGGGGAGCTGTAACGATAACCGCGCGAGATAACTGTTTCTAATCAGACGTAATGACGGAACCCGCGCCGCCGCGCCGCCCGCCTCCTTCCCCACCAGCCTTTATTTAATTTCATTAACAACGCATCAAACAGGATTTGCAGCTCAAACAACTCTGATACTACCTTACCTTTGATGTTACTTCTAAGATAAAATAAAAAACAAGAAACTTTAGAAAGTACTTACAAAAACTTTGCCATAACAACCTTCTAAAGTCGATGGATTAAATTTCTCCGACTTTTTTATACTGCAAGAACTTTCCGAGGCAGATAGGATGGGTGCTCCTGATATAACGATATACTGCGGAAGTAATAAAATAAAACGATTTTACATCTCAAGGGGGAAACGAACGTTTTTGTCGAATGGGAAAAGTCGCGAGCGACTTCTCATTTCGCGATAAAATCTGGAACGTTTTACGGCAATCTTAAATTCGATTACCGTTAAACAACAATCTCAGAACTGAAACGAGTTTTTCACAAGTTTTATATTAATTTGTCTTAGGGAACCGGCAGAGGTAAGATAAATAAACGTTACTGGCGCTCACTTCTAAGTAGAAGTCTAAACTTTAGCCAGCAAAAACTGAAACTCGTTCTAAGAGAAATAACATAGCAAGCGTTCCTCGGATCACTCCGCGTGCTAAGATTCCTTTTAGTTGTTTCCAAGTGGCTGAATAAATCCGGGTCCAAGAGCATGAACTAATAGTGATTTAAAAAGGAATCCTGTAGGGTCCGCGTGCCGAGGCACGTTCGGCTGTTTGTAATATGCGGCTCGGACCGACACATGAAAAAGTAGCCGACGGAGGCGGAGGTGACCGCGAGGGCTGCTCTGCGCCGCCGCATAATGAACCGGTCACGTAGCCACATTTCGTATTATTTCCCTGGGACGCGTCGCGTGACTTGAATAAATGTGGGCGGCCGGTGCGCGGCCCGGCCGCGGCCGCTCCGGCGCCGCTCGCGGACCCTCCGCAAATAAACCGCTTTACGCACGACTCGCCAGCAGAGATTCATTATTCTTACTCCCACCAATACACTTCTGCAAATATATAGCTGATGCTTATTATCTTTCTTGCAGACTAAAAGGAAAAAAACATTTATTCGATTCTAAATCATACGTATAACTACTATAACGAACGACCGATATGCCGCGATAGACTACTTTATATGCCATTTGCTCTCGGCTTAGAGGAATCCATTATTTCAAGAATTAAAACTGGAATTTAAAGCGATTGGTTCGCGCGGCGCTTTTATTTGAATCTCTGGCCATCCGTCCTAATGTTCTTATCAAGGGGATCTTTCATGTACCTATACTAGTAGGTATTATAAAATAGTAAAAGGGTTTGGGTAAAAGTATTGTCATTTGTAAAAGAAGTATATTAAAACAATTATACCTGGGCGTACATTTAGTTTATCCTCCTAAGGCCTCTCGTACCAAAAATTGTACATAATACGTTCATTAGAAAATAGACCTTTTGCAAAGGAAATAAAATAGGTTTTCCTTTATTTTTATGAGGGACAATCAAACTTGAAAATTGACTCTATTGCATTTGTAATAGGTTCATATTCCATTGGCAAATTTCGTTGTATGGTGGGTCTTAGGAGGTTAGAGCCTATAAATTGCCAGTTGGTTAACACTATTTGTGAAACTATAAAATAAATAAAACCTAGAACAGCACCTTACTCTGGGCCACTTTCGGATGAAATCAAAGACTTAATAGAAAAGGGTAGCAATATTCTAAAAACCCCGGAGCAAGTAGGAATTGAAAATATCAACACTTGTATAATCATACTCATAAAATCTAATCAGAAAACAGTTAAGGCAAAGGAAGCATAATGTCGACTCTTAAGACTATAAAAAGCCATCGAGGTCCTAAGGTATTGAGGTAACAGCTGAAGCGAGGCAAGCAGCAAATTCACAAGCTAACTACAGAAGATAATACCACATCGGGATAAACTCCCTCCTTCTAGTTGTAGAGAATTTCTATGCTAAGTTTGTATGCCTCAAAAACACCCAAGCCAAGTACAGTTTGTCAGGATCTCAGGCTCTTCTGAAAAAACATAAAACAGAAGACCTACCCGACATTAGCCTCTATGAAATTAAGCTCGCGTTAAAACAGATGAAATCAGGCAAGTCACCAGGCGAGGATAACATCACTTAGGACAACTACGCTACGGAGGCAGACCTATCCTGTACAGAGTATAAACAACCTTTATAGTAGTTGCCTCTATTGATTACGAAAACGCTTTAGACACCGTAAACACTGAGCCGTTATTCACTCGCTTCAAAGATGTCATGTTGATTCGCGTTACGTAGAAGCTAATAACCCTTTATAAGGTCCCGTTAAGTAAAAATACTAAACCAAAATGAAATACAGTCATGTGGAAGCGCAAGCGCAAGGCTTTATAGAGTAATAATAGATGATGTTATATTTCAGGAAAATACAATTAAAATTGTATCGTAAAATGTAGGTAGTAAAGTTCGATTTCAGTTTATAGTAATGTGGTAAATATATAGCCTCTGCCTTATAAAGGGTTAAAGCAGTAGACCGAGATGCCACGTTGCAAGTAAAGCTACACGAACCCACAAGACATTTACAGGTAAAAAGAGGGTTTAGGCTACCCCAAAACTCTTCACATCGTTTCTAGAAGACATTTTCAGGATTCTCGACTGGTCAAATAGAGGTCTCAAGTTCTCAACATCAACAGGGAACGCCTAACACACCTCTTTGCGGATGACATCGTGGTTAATGCCGAGAACTTAGACGATACGGTGTATGGTCGGAGAATTATATGACGTCTCCAAAATAGTGGGTTTAAAAATGAACACCGACAAAACCAAGATAATGTACAAAAATAGCACCTTAAACATCGTCACTGTTCACGATCAAAATGCTGGCATTGTTGAGGAGTACATTTATTTGGGCCACACCTTAAGTCTGAATAAAGGTGGTCAGTATAAAGAGATAGAGCGCCGTACCCGCCTGGGCTGGGCTGGTAAACTGGCTGATGTACTTAAGGGAGATGTACTTATGAACCTAAAGCGCAGAACATTTGAACAATGTGTCCTGCGCGTTATGGTGTATGGCGACGAAACATAAACGCTCACGTGGCAGATCATAAACAAGCTGCAAGTAAGACATGCAGCAGCTATGGAACTTCGGATTCTCTCCCCGCGATCGAATAAGGAATTTTTGAACAGTTATCCGGAGTTGAACCAAACTAGTGGACATCGCTAAGACTATAGCTTCGAGGTAGTGGAAGTGAGCGGGTCACATATGCCGTAGACAGGATGGAAGATGGGGCAAAAAAGTCCTTGACTGGAGACCCCATTCTGGGCGCCGAAATGTGGGCAGGCAGCCCATGAGATGGACCGACGATCTGTTCAAAATAGCCTGTAGGAACTGGATAAGGAAGACCCAAGACCGTAGAGAATGGAGTGCAACGGAAGAGGCCTACACTCAGCATTGGGTGGCAACAGACTGAAGAAGAAGAGAAGAAGTAATCTTAAAACTTCAATGTTTAATATCTCAGCTCCGATATTATTAAACGCCTTATATTTTATCTATTATGTGTATTCAAAGGTTATCTTAATCATAACAAAAAAGAATACGTGGTCGCTCAAAGAAAAAGACAATTCTTTTCATATAAACTTTCTTTTCTTTGCTACTAACTACATTATGCCTGACTAATACTTATGCTATAAGTACTTCATTTCAAATCAAGCGAAGCAAGGGCGTGACGCTAGTACTCTTACAAAGATGATCAAAAGAATCAGGTATTAGAAAATGATGTAACAGCTTCATTAACAAAACAAGATGGTCACTATTTTATAAAATATATACCTACTAATACGAGTATATTACTTAACAGTGACATATCCCCGGAGTGACCTAGCTTAGATTTAAAACTCCACATGAAAATGCGTTCAGTAATTCTCGTGCAATGCCACTACAAACGGAGGCTTCTCTATTTGTAGGTATAGTTTTAACATTCGATTCAGAAATGTCTAGTTTCATAATATTAAACATTCCTACGTTTAATAAATTTACCCAAAACATTTCATAAAATATATAACCGCAACCCGTTTCAGTAAGCACATTCCGTTGGCAGCTCATGTGACTAATTTAGTCGTCGGCGAGTTTACGCATATGCTGTAGATACACTGATGCAATAAAGACGTCACATAAGGCGCAGACCACACTCTCCGGCGGTATTAGAACCGTTAAGCACTTTATTGTGCGGCAGGCTCGCTCATAACTACCCATTCTCCCGGGGACAGCGCCGGACAACAAGCGATGTTATGTTTATTTCAGATAAAGCCCGAGTTATAAAGCTACCCGTAGGTACGGCCCCTACAATAGATAACTTGCCCAATTTGGAACTAAACGACGATTAAATAGTAATTATATGTACATACATATTATTAATATTTACGTACGTCACCATTCGAAATGTTTTAGGAATTATATTAGAGCACACTACCTTGGATTGCCTCGAAGTGCAGCATGATGAAGGGCGTTGAAGCCGTTGTTATTCGTCAGCGTCATGTCAGCTCCATGCTCTAGCAGCAAATTCAGCATATCGTCCCGTTTCTTGGAGATGGCATCATGTAATGGCGTGTCACCTTCTGAATCCTGAAATAGTACGCTATTATAAATCAACTAATCAACTAAGTTGATTTCGAGGAGACCGAGGAGTTGTAACCGGGGTGAGACGTGACAAATCCAATTTCTCTGCACCTGGTAGTTTATCGGTTACTGTATCATAATTCTAAAGTATACAACCAAAATTCATATATTTGTTTGTGTTTTTGTAATTGCGATCTTACAGCATTAACGATTCTGATGAAAATCCTGGGATGAGGGATTTTTGGGCCAAGCAAGCCATCTACGGAAAAACTCGGTTTCAACCCGAACGACGCTTGGTCTTCCAGGTGCTTATTGTTAATCCCCATATTCCGAAGAAACATAGATATAGATGTACTAACTAGACGTTTATAATATCGCTCAAGTAACGTAGAGCTAAGTAAAGTAAGAGACCAAGCAACATGGATTTTTTTATTTAAGATATGTGCAGATTAAACCCTGAAAGGTAAGGGTGCAGGTGACAACAGTATCGGTGCCATTAATCTGGTGGCATCTGCTCTTACAGCATTTGACTTCTGAATTATAAAGCATCGCTCGTCTCCAGCACCGCGACTATTTTCTAAAACATCAAACCGCCCGAATGAATAATTAAGGCGTCGGAAAAGACGTTTAGGGCGTGGATTATGGCGACTTGCATATTTTATAAGCATCCGAGAGTGGTTAAGGCGAGCAGCGAAAGGCGAGCGAGCGGTGCCGGGCGGCGGCGAAATCAGAAATGGTGTCGAGTTCCGTAATATAGGACGAGCGGCGCAAAAAGCGCGGCCACCGCGTCATTATGATAATCACCGCGGCTGCCGCGCGCCGCCCGCGCCGCTACGGTGCCGCCCGAGCCGTTTCGCTTTGTGAGCGAGCATTAAGAGAACCGCGTTGTGCTCTGTCATTCCGCAATTAATTTGCAAGGGGCTGATGAGTGATTTTCGTTTCCCTATTTACTAGCGCAGATACAAATAAACACATTCGCAATCAAGAGAATGCTTATATTTGGTTTGATATTAATATATCTATATTTATAGGGGAACACTTATGAATGGAAAAATACGAATTCTACACCACAATTTCATTGGCCATCAGTCAAATGACATTCATGTACAGGGGGTAATTCAGAGCAAGCTCAACCGCAGACGCAGAGTAATTTAGCACAGAATAGCAGCATTAAATATTAACCATATTGGGTCATAGGTAGTCATTACAATCAGTAATTCATGGCATTCACGCCGTGCAATCCTGCCTGCATTACGCGCTAATGCTAATATTATTGACATATTCGATGAACAACGGCTATAAGTTATGGCCACGCTGTGTGTAATCACCACGGGTGCAGACTGACGCTTATGTTTATTTGTAGCAGTAGGTATGTATACGTAGCAAAACTAAAGCCTATCTCTATAATGGACAAACAGAAAATAACAAAGTAAAAACTAAACCTAAACACAAAAGGTATGTACAAAGGAAAACTTATCCTTTTAAGGGATCTCTTCCAGTTAACCTTTCAGCGATTGAGAGATAAATAAAACAGCAGATGGATTAACGTACAACCATTTAAATGACAGAAGATAAAGATAATGTTTATCTGTGTGTTGTATGTTGTCCAATTGATTTCTTGATAACCAAAGTACACGAAACGTTCAAAAGTATTTCATTAAACCGGTAGGAGTTGTAAGGAAGCCGTAGAATGTTTACGATCTTCTTATACTTTCATTCGACGGATCGTAATGAGCGAGTAACGTCGGCTTAACGGGTTAGTAAAAGCGCCATAATTAAGTCAGATCGCCGTCGTGCAAGGGAGCACTAGGTGCAGCTGCGCCCGCTAAAGCACGAGACGAGGCCGTAACAAGTGCCGAGGCGAAATAAGAATTTTGATTTACGCCAAAGGTAATTTCCGCAGGTGCATATAAGCTGCAGCCAAGCGACACATCCGCACTAAAATTATGGCGCTTTACGGCACAATCATAACATTCCGCATTGAGAAAATTTTCATTTCAACCGTAACACGTGCCACTCCCAATCAGCACTTTACGATATCATAAAATTTCTACACGCTACTGTGGATTGTTTCTTTTAAGCAGTAGTGTCGTAACGAGGAGCTTGAATTAATTATACCTACACTGAATTATTGCGGCGCCCCGGAAACTTTAGCAAACGATTTCTATTCTACTATACATTTGGAAATAAAACTTTTGGGAAACTTTCTGTGCGTAAGTTTACAGAAACCCTTTCAGGTGCTATTTCAACCCTACTAACTTTTTCCCCAGTGCAGACCTGTTTTTAGGGTTCCGTAGTTACACTAGGAACCGTTATAGTTTCGCCATGTCTGTCCGTCTGTCCGTCCGTCCATCCGTCCGTCCGCAGCCTAGCGCAGAGACTCTTAGTACTAGAAAGCTGTAATTCGGCATGAATATACATATTAGTCACGTCGACAAAGTAGTACAGTAAAATGAAAAAAACATTTTTTAGGGTATTTCCCCTACACGTAACGTGGGGATGTTTTTTTTGTCTCGTGTGGTGTCGCTGGATAGTTCTTTCAAAAATATTGTGGGTTTGTGATGACAATTTTTCGATCAAGGGATCCAATTATGAGATATTAAGCTTTAAAGAGCTAATTTTTGTTGGAGTCAAGCCAAACAGACAAACCTACAAATACTAAAAATCAGAAAAAACCTTAAATGAAAGCACATATAACGAATTTAAAAGGAAAACTATCACGACTATGTAGACATCATTGGTTCTTGAGATGAGAGGCGATTAAAGTGTTTATACGTTCTAAAATCATCTAAGACTGCACTAACTGACTTTAAATAGAAAATTAGTTATTACTTGTTGATTTTATGTTAATACTTAACGGCTTCGGAACCCTACACTGAGCATGGTCCGACATGCTCTTGCCCGGTTTTTATATAGATTACTTAGGTCTATCACTTCCCAGACTAGTGTGGAAATTCAATCCCCATCATTTAATTCTATCTAATAAAAAGTTATTTACTTTCAGAAACAATTTCTGTTCTACTGACTGACTGACTCATCAAAACCTATAGGGCACCACCCATTGACCCAGAGCCTTGAAATTTCGCATGGAGGCAGGTCTCACAGCACAAGTAAAGGTAAAACCGGCCAAGATCATGACGGACCATGCTCAGTAAGGGTTCCGACGCCGTTACTCCAAACACAAAGAACGATCGAACGTCTTAGATGATTTTTAGTAGGTATGAACATTTTGGCCGCCTATATCTCAAGAACCCATCAAGTCCACTTATTCACGGTAGTTTTTCTTTAAAGTTTGTCGTGTGTGCTATCATATAAAATATTTTTAAAAAAATGTTCTTACATGTAATTTAATATTAATGTAAAATTTAATGCAGTAGTTTGGGACACTCGTAACTCTTCGAGCTTAACATTTTCTAAACGGTCGCCCAAATTGAAAAAATAATCATAACATGCACATAATCAATTGGCAATCGTTATCAACTTTTGTACTTTCATTTAATAATTTAATATAACGTATCAACAACGTAACACTTATATATCTTACTCACATTAAAAGCCATTTGCTTAGTTTGACTTTTAAGTTTGTGCTCGAGGATAGTCCGATTTATCTTGAGAAAAATATCTCATGTGTATATCTCCACAAAGTGACCGCAACTGTAATAAGAACATCATTTAAGTGTTCAACCAATCTAGCTCATTAAAACCTACGGGGTAATTCCCGATGACATCAACGTATGATGAATTTGGCATCAATGTAGGTTTACAAACAAATACTAATACCCTTTCTTTGGAAAAATAGTAAAATTATAATCCCTTATTAAAATATATGAAAAATGAAACACGTAACACTGTGTAATGTGCGTGTTAGTTGTTTAATTTAACAGAAACGTATCAAGTAAACCGATAACGACTACCTTCAAAAAAGTAGTGATATATTTATTTATTTATAATTTACAATATCAGGCTTACAGTAAACACCAAGTTACCTATTACGTTAATTTACATTATTACACAAAAACAACAAAAAATGAAAAAATATCATTAGAGCAGAAAAATATCAATATTTTTAAGCAGCAATTGCCAACTGTCAGCAAATACGTCAGTATCGTGGACCCGACGAGAGGGCATTTAACATTTCGGCATTTCGTCGGCGAGTTCTGAGCGCGACGAGTTCTGCAACCCTCCGAAGCTACAAAGACGCCCGGCGACGAGCACCGGCCCGCACATATTGGTCAGGAACAAAGAACTGCAATCGCTCCAGAGCTGATGGATTGTCGATATTGTTTCGCAGTAGCAAACAAAAGTGCACTCTTTCGCCTGCAACATAGAGTGGACAATCCGAACTATGCCTGTCACGAAAAGCGAAGGGAACAAGAACGGATAGTACCCAAACATTTTTTTATCTAAGTATCTTGCAAATTTCCGTTGCACTGTTTCCAACAACATGGTGTAATTTGACTCCATAGGATCCCAAATCGTACTATTATATTCCAGCTTGCTACGCACAAAAGCATTGAATAGCATGGCCGGTACTTTGAGATCCTTGAACGACGCTGCAGTCCGCATGATTAACCCTAAGGCTTTGCTGGCGCTTACGCGAAAAGCGACTTGTTACTTTGAGCCCAACTCGTTGCAGCATGAATGTTATTCTGCAGGACCTCGCAATCTGAAGGTGCATCAATAGCGTAAAAGAGGTTCAAATCATCAACAAATAGGAGACATTTAGCGTTGCTTATCACTGACGGCAGATAGTTTAACATTATGACAAACAGGGTCCGCCCCAGCGTGCTCCCCTGACTTACGCCAGATCGAGTATAATACTCCCCAGATGAGAATCCAGACAGCTGAACATACTGCTTCCGATCTCTTAGGTAATTAGCCGGTAACTTTAGCATACCAAAAGAAAACCCAAAGGCCGAAAGCTTCCAAAGCAGCACATCATTGTCGACCCGGTCAAATGCCTTTTGAAAGTCGCAGAAGGCTGCGTCGACTTGCCGAGCCCTATCCATACTCTGGAGTGCATAATCAACGAAGTTTATATGATTAGTGCAGGTTGAACGCTTAGCTCAAAAGCAATGCTGGGCATCATTAAGGCCAGAAGAGGCTTAAAGTGAGATGTGCCGACATATTATGCTTTCAAAAACCGATATGATATCCCACCAAAAACACGAATGTAAAAAAGGCTAAGTCCTCACGTGCCACCAAAAATAGCGATATCTAAGAGGGTGCCAAGTTTGGCACTAGATTGTTTACAGACAAGTCGATTTATTGACAAAAGGAATATTTTGAGCTAAACTTGTCACGTTTCTTTAATAGCCTATTCCATGATAATGTCATTTACTATTAAAAAACTGTTAGGACTCAAAATACATTTATCGGTAATAAATTCATTTTACTGTAAATTATCTAGTGCCAAACTTGGCACCCTCTTAGATAGCACTACTTTTGGTCGCACATGAGAACTTGGCCTTTTTACATTTATGTTTTTGGTCGGATGCTATTTACGATCGATCAATCCCAAACAATTATGTAGATATGAAAATGATTTTGTTAGAATATTTATGTAATAGAAACAAAATAATTCGCAGAATAGGGGAGGCGTAAGCCGTTACCCGCGTTTTCCACACATAAAAATAAAAGGGCAAGTGGTTCGCTTCTCTGGAAATAACAAACACAAAACAACAAGGTAATTACTCAAAGATAAGAACAACGCGGCGCGCCGGGAACTAAGGCGGGCGACCCCGCGAGGCGAGGCCGGGCGCGGGACGCGGGCGATGATGGCGAGCCCGATACGCGCCGCGAGCCGAGAGTACCGACCCGACGCTAAAAATTCGTCAGCCTTGATTAAAATGCCAGGCAGTCGTCGCATTATTGTTGACGAACAAAGGGTGACTGGTTTATCAGCAGAATTAATGTAAGCATTAAAAGTAAGTGCTACTCATGAAAAACGACAACAGATTGCCAGAGCGGTTCCGGAGGAATATGAACATTTAATTACAAGTTATGCCCGGCGATTATGCTCAGTACTTCAGTAGCACCTAGAAAACAAAATGCGAAGAAAATTGTGTAAAATGTTCCGTGCTGGGATAATAATATCATTTCACTAAAATGCATCATTAACCTTCTTTAATTCGCGAAGCAAACAAAATAAGGAACATTATCTTGGATATACTCGTACCACGCACAAAATAAAACTTTTCGGTACCCGGCAGCATCCAGGCGAGGCTTCGTCATTGGCGAAGCAGAAAGAAAACAACTAATTGTTAAATTCCAACCCATTAAGTCGGGTATTACGGGAGGATTATTCACGGGCCATATAGCGCGGCATCAGCCCGCGCCGCGCCGACTCGCCCGCTGCAGACCGAAGCCGATCACGCCGACTTACCCCGGCTAAAGTGACGCAACATGTATAGCGAGCGCCGACGGCAACCAAACGACATATCACAAAAACATCGTACACTTCTCTCCACAGCTTCACCGTGGTCTTCTGTTCTCCGTATCATGACATAATATTGCTACTCGTGGCAGGTCAACGCTCTGCTAGATATAACGCCGTAACTTTACCGCAAACATAACGCTTATGGCGTCAGCTCACCCGCCGATTTACATCTAAATCTCATTTCAATACAATACATTACGCACAACGAACTAGAATAGCTCGCTGAACACTACCCTATTCATGACTAGAGCAAAATATTTTCTGTCATTGAATAACAACCGAATAACTTTACTATGCTACCACGAGCACGTTAATTGTAAACTAAGCCGTTATATATAAAGATGTATTTTCGTTTGGAATTATACTTAGCAATCGCAGAAATTTAAATACGCTCGATGCAATAATAACGAAACTAAAATCAAAGACAACGACATTTTTTACAAAGCGGCATTAAAACAAAAAGTAACGGATAGTAATGATTCAACATGGACCGTAATGTGGAAATTTGCCAGCACCAAGCATCCGGCAAACTTACACAATTATGAAAATTCGAAACAAGATTTGACGCTACGAATGTCGATATTAACTGCAGTACTAACATGCAGCAATTAGCTTATTTAATTTAGTGTTACAGTATTCAGGCAATGGGCTGTAATTAATCCTATGATAAACCTTTGCGTATACCGATCTAACATTTGATGATCGATACAACGGAATTAAGCTTTGAGGACGTGGAAGCTTCACAGTTTCGGGACGCTCATTCAGCGTCACTATATTCGGAGGACAGACATAAATATATATTATAAGTGGTTATTCATTCACGAGGGCATTGTGACGCAGCTTTGAGAAAGCTTCATAAATCCCACAGTCCATTAGTGGTTCGATACCCGTGGCACGCAGTTCTTTGTTATTCCACCGGAGCGCAGCCGCGGCGAGAGCTTGTGCTTGCGGTAGCGGAAAACGTTTAATGTGCTCTGCGAGGTTTAGCGCCGAGAGCTGCCAGAGCCGTGCTCCTCGCGTTCATCCGGCCTCTACCTCCATTCACATTTTAAATTCTTCCGTTTCAACCGTGGAATTAGATCTGAAATGTGTCTGAGTCGCTTCATGCTTCGCTGGCACCGTGAGCTTGTATTATCACATTCCCATTTGAGTACATTTCTGAAGACAGAATTTGCATATATCTGTCACGTAATAATTTATATTTCTATCGACGGTGGATCGTTACCGTTAATTAATACTAATTGTTTTTGAAACTGTCATGTTATTTTCTTTTCTTTTTAGTCTTTACTTATTGTTAAATCAATTCAAGCGCTGAAGTAACCGTCTTACGCATATCACTAATAAAATAATGATAACCAGTACGAATGGATACAACTCTATCAACAATAGTATAGGTATGAAAACAGCAGCGTCGGGTATGACTGTCACTGTTCCAATAAAAGTTTGTGTAAATTCAGCAATAACACAATGGCGTTTGGGGAAAAAGTATTTATTGGAAAAAAATACCAGAGGTGAGAAGTTCACAGATTCAAATTACGAAAAGGGCTTTTTCTATCGCTGCGGCTAACGCACAGGTGGCAATAATGAGGTACAAACCGAGCCTGGGGTAAAACGTCATCACATAAACGAGCAAATCAAAGAAATGTATACTCAGTTCGTATAAATTCAGTTAGAATTCAGACAGAAAGATATTTCTTTCGGTTGGCGATTCAGCCGCATGGATATCTGACGCAGATATTTAATAGTTCGGTCGGATTTTGCGATTGAATCCCTGTAATGAAATTGCTCGCGCGACCTAACATTTATGTGGCTAACAAAGCAAAGCGGAATATCTCGTTATACTGGTGGATATATTTCTGGTGGACACCACCCGTGACCAAAGCCCGTGCAATTGTTTCTTTTTATTTAAAAAATCTAAACGAACGAGCAAAACTTTATTGATATTATTTATTGTTCACACAGCGTAGGGCAATTTATTTTGTGAAAATTATATATTTCTAAATGTTGAAGTAAAATGGAAAATGGAGAGTTAAATAAAATTCGGTAACGTTACTAGACGCAACTCCACTATTTCATAAATGTGGAAACTTGAATAGGCAGGTCATAAATATAAGAGCGAGTGGCGAAGAAAGAAACCATAAAATTTCAGGTGACGCCGGCCCTTCCATAAATTTATCGACAGGTCGTGGTAACAGGCAATAAGGAAAATATTTATGAAGTAGAGTAGAGACGGACCCGATTTTCATTAGCTAATTATTAGGGAAAATATTTTTGTCTCGGCGACGATGCTCGTCTGACAATTTCTCGGTAGGGTTTTTGTGTTGAAAGGTTTCAGTGTTGTTTGACTTTAGGCTATAACATTAATTATATGTATTCAGATTTTAATTAAAAATAAGTTGTTTCAATATTGTTAGTTGGGTAATAATAGCCCTTTAACGTTAAGAACGAAATTGGAATCAGGTTTATGAGTGGCTGACTACGGATGCACGGCTACGATCCTCTGTTTACAAAGTGCGCATGAACATGAACAACAAAATGAGTCAGTTTCCGGCGAGCATCTCATGCGTGGCGTTTAACAGAGCTATCTCGGTCCGAATTGCCGTTTAATTGAACGCCTGTTTCAGCCATTAGCACGGGACAGCAGCTATTGGCAGCGGCCAGACGGGCGCGGTGCCTCCTCTACAACGCTACGGCCTACGAATACGCGTAGCACCGCTACACTCGCACCTTTGCCAACCGCTTTGTACAAATAATTATTGTTACAGGTAAATAGATGGGGTATTAAAACATTTAACTTACATTAACAGAATTCACGGTAAGCAAGACCAAATAACGAAAAGTCGTTATTTAAAATAAACAGAGCGGCGAGCGCCTCCTTCTGTTTCACCGTGAAAGCCGATACCTTGATTGTCCTCAGGCGAAACGGATATTTTAAATATTATTTTCGGGTATAGCATTCGTTCTCAATGTGACAAGACCAATAAATCCCTTAATGGTGTCGTAAAATTTCGGCGGTATTATCTTGGGAAAACCCGGCTATTTTACATTCACCTGCGAGGTTTCCCTCCACGTCCAATTTATGTTAGTGGGCACAAAACGAACGCTGACAAATGTGAAAATAAAACGAACATACGTTTTATCTGTACGCTGTTGGAGTCGGCTTTCCCGCTCGCGGCGGTGCGGGCGGCGCGGGCGGCGAGGGGCGCGAGGGGTGCGCGGGCGCGGGCGGGGGCCGGGGGGGGTGCGGCTCCGGAGCCGCCGCTGCCGGCGCTAGCACCCCGCGCCCGGTGCCGGCAGTTCGTATGACGAATAACTTAACACTACTTTACAACGCACTGAACTAACCAACCCGTCACGTGATCGACACTTGTCTGATCAAAATTATATTTTTATCACATTAATTAACACAAGTAATTAAAACGGGGTTCATAAGCAAAGCGCATTACTACTTTAAACCATTATAAAAGCATTTAACTGTGCAACTGAAATTGAGAACAGGAACATAAATTATTTTATGAAAAGTTAATTTGATCCTACCAATATAAACAGGTCAGGGCCTCTATTCAGGTGCGTTAAAACGATATCGTGTTTGACGCGTTTGAGAATCGTTTATGTCACAGTCGCCATTATTGTAAATGACATAAGAGTTATCAAAATGTTGACAATACGGAAACAGGTCAAAAACGATATCGTTATTACCTTGTAGAATTCCAGCCCAGGTCAGTTTATATTGATGGTGCCAATTAAAGTTTCACTCTGAAAGTTAATTGAATTAACACTGATTTTAGTGGCTCTTTTTGAGAATATGGATGTTACGGTGGCTATCCTCGGGATAGTCATCAGCTTACCTGGGACAACTCGGGGCAAGTTCTAGGGATTTGATATCGATAAAAAAGATGTCGACGTAATTAAATTAATACATACGATTACTATAAAGAGGTTCGGTGTCATATCTGATATCGAGCCTGCAGGAACTGCAGTCTCCTCAATTGACGCTAGATGACAGCATTGCAATAATAAAAAGAGTTAAAGCTGATTTATCTAAATTGTACGTGAACAACAATGAGTATTTTTACAAAATGTTAAGGATGGTTCTAGAAAAAATACTAGTTATGACACCGTGAAAAAAGTAAACAGTTTTATAAAAGGTGAGGAAATTTCAATAACCAACATGAATGACAAATTACCGCCCCGTTGACCACTGTGGACTTTGAGAGAACGTTTAGCAGTTTAAAGTGGATATTTTTATCTAACCGACGAATATAAAAAAAAAATTGATTGTATATTATGAAAACTAATTGAATATAAATGGGTCATTCTTCTTATTTACCGACAATTGCCTGTCCTCATTTTACCATACGTTATCAGTTAGAGTATTGATTATTAAAGTTTTAGTGTTTGAATATACGTCCAAACATTTATTCATCTATTAGTACTAAATAATCTTTCACTTTGTTTTTCATAGCATCGCGTGACAGAGTGGTAATACAAAATTTAGTCTCCTCTGAAAACGGCCACACTGTCACAGTATATTCTGAAAAACCACCATAAAGAAAAAAACATTATCGCCACCAAAATAATCATTAATTAAAAATCAAATAATTTCATCAAATAAAAATTCACGCAACGCATTTTAAAATCAATAATTAAAACCATAAGTACCAATAGTTGAAAAACGCAAAATATAGAAAAATGACGATGCATTGTCGGTAAAAAAGTAGAAAGACGACTCAAATAGTATTTCGATTTTGGCAGTAACATCGATATATTTATTTGTCTATAAAATATTTTGCTACATCACTTTCGTATATATGCCCGGAGTTATCCCAGGTATGATCATCAGGCCAAGGTCATCCCTCGAGCCATGCACGTAGGTCCGGAAGTCATGCCCGCTTCCCTACATTACTTCCGCGTGGCTGGCTTAGGTATTGTACGTACTTAACTAAACAATACATTTACATATACGATGTTAAGCCAGTCGGTCACCGATAACTTAATTAAAGTCTTATTTAATAGAAATAGTTTTCGTATTAACTTTGTGATATAGTTAATTTTAATTGGGGAATCAAAAATACTATATTAAACCCTTTTTCTTTTACACTGACAGCATGTCCTCACAATGGTAGATTTTCTCAAGCCGTAGGATTCCTCAAGATGCAAAGCCTGCGCAGCAGACATTTATTATGGAAACCTCTTAAAAGCATCCCTGGACTTTTCAACCACTCGCGTAGTTCGTACTTTACTTAAGTAGTGTACGTATATTCACGCTGGTCGAAGCTGAGTGGAACTTTTCCCAGGTTGGCGTATGTAAAAGGAATTTTTAAGTGACAGTCATTCGATAAAATAAGTCTTTGATCCTTCTGTAAGTAACATCAGCAAAAGTGTTCGGTTGTAGGATCATTTTGTATTGTAGGTGAAATACATTATTTACGTGGTTTCTTTTTCAAAGAAAAAAATAAATTGGGCGTTTTCCAAAAAAAATACCTATAGTTAAGGACAAACATATTTTTATATACTGCCCTCATAAGCCAATAGGCGGTATTTCAAATTAAATAAGCATAGAAGATTCAAACCTCACCTGTTAGTAATATGGTGGTACTTACTACAGGAGTTTTGTCTGAGATGCCTCTATTTCTCTTAAAGCAGTAATAGTTCATTTTCGTGACGTAATGGAAAAGTTACTGTTGTTCATTTTAGTCCTTAGCTGTAGGTATTTTTTTGGAAAACGCCAAATTGTAGTTAGTATTGACGTTTTATCCGGCATTCGTACCAGAATTTCAGAAACTTATTCAGGCCCAACGAATGTTCACAGTAATTTAATCCCTTTGTTTAACAATATAAACGTGATTAATTTAATGTTGCATCAAATATTATCAGGTTATTAAATTATCACAATACATCGCAGACACTATCCGATATTATTCGAGCTGGCTGCTCCAACATTAATAATGTTTCGGATTAATCTGCGATAGTTGCGAGGCTGCAAAACCGCTACCTACAACAAATTTCTCGTAATATCTGTTGTGAAACAAAGCCAATTTTTACGAGAACCGTTACTAATAAGCATTGTTGAATTTGTGATATATGTTTCACCGAAACAAATAGCAATCAGTTCACGTCAATACTTAATATATGATGGAGTATCAATGAGTTGCCTTCGGGTAAAAAACAATTTGTCAGTGTACAGCATATGCATACCAGTACCTACCATTAATATTATGGTTTATAATGAAGGTTTGATAATAAGGACACCTTGCTTCCGCAATTAGTGGCATCGATTGTTGTAAATAGTGTTGATAAGTAGTGGTCTTGTAACGTGTTTCAAGTAGTTAGGGCACAACTTGGAATACAGGCCGTGTCCTAGGAACAGGCGTAGCGACTGATCTCAGGCGTACTTCGGTTGTCTTATCGTTGACGCTAGTCCCCGGGTCGCACACGGATTGGATATTCAAACAAAAA
This sequence comes from Acleris holmiana, assembly GCA_949316455.1. NCBI lineage: Eukaryota > Metazoa > Arthropoda > Insecta > Lepidoptera > Tortricidae > Acleris > Acleris holmiana. The sequence continues at coordinate 16,195,441 of OX438763.1, forward strand.
AAACAATCACTACTCACAACATGTATTTATTACTACCTTAATTGAAACCCGGGCAAGAGCATGTCGTACCATGCCCAGCGTAGGGTTCCGAAGCCGTTAATGCAAACACAAAAAACTATGACAATACCACAAGCATAATTAAACAAATTTTCTTTTTAAAGTTATTTAGTGCTGTATATACACTTCAGTCGCTTCGCCTGTATCTCAGGAACCAGCAATCAAGTATAGTAAGTAGTGATAGTTTTCCTTTTAAATTTGTTATACTCGTACATGTATGCTTTCATTTAAGATATTTTTGGGGGACACGTAACTCTAGCGAAAATGACAATTTTCGAGATCAATATCCTAAACGGTCCCCTATAATAATATCCTAAACATTAAGTTCCGGGGTGTGCGTTTTAGAAATTAAATAACACAAATAAGAGTGGTGTGTTAACTCGATGTAATAATCGGAAGATAGAGGGTTACCGTGACAATGATACCTCACTCGATGTTATATGTAATGTAAAAAAATATGAAATTGCCTTTGTTTTACATGTACGGGAGGTTCCAACGTTTTTCAATATTTTATTTTGCATTTTTGTCGACGTCATTAAAATGTATAATTGTGCCAAATAACACCATTGAACTCGTAGTACCAAGAGTCTATGAGTAAAATCGCGCGACCACACTGACAGATGGACATGGCGAACTATAAGAGTTCCTTGTTGACTACGGTACTACGGAAGCCTAAAAAACCTAATAGAAAACCAGAAATAAGGAACTGTAAATGATCATTTACATTTAATTTTTGAAATCAACCTTAAGGCTTAACTATTGTTACAGAAAATAAATGTTCAAAATCTAACTTCAGTTTCATGAACAACATTTTAGTTTAATAGAAATGTCTGTAGTATGCCGGCAGCCCCTCGCGGGCACTTACCTACTTATCATCTCAATTGTTCAGAGGATGGCAGACGGTTATTTTGTTTGCTAATGCTATTGGCAGCCGACATAATCGCGAAGCTCTTAATTTTGCGAAGGGAGGCGAGATAACAAAGAGCGACAAGTAACATTTCATACAGGTGCGCGCGGATATATAACGTCTCACGGTAAGAAGCCATAACCGCCGTAGGTACAACTTTGCCCGCCCCGAACACTTCTGATAACTGTGCATCTCATATAACTTTGTTCACCTCCTCAATTTGTCGGTGCAAGTTTTCTTTTCGTAAGGTAATGTTTAGTTGTTATCTTTTCATACAACCTGGGTAATAAAGCATGGTTCATTTAGAATTGGCACGTATAAATTAATTTAAAAAAATGTTTCTTGAATTCTTATTTCAAAAGTGACAATCACGGTTTGTTGACAACCTTTTGATGTTTAAATGGTGCATAAATTATAGAGCTGGATCAATGCGTTTAATAGTTATCGACGATGGAACTTGAAAAAACGAAAGTAATTGTAAACAAATACTTTGAAAATCCATCATGGTCTGGGTCGAAGATAGCTAAGGCACTAAATTTCCACAAAAGTACTTGTAGAATTATAAAACGATACAAGGAGACCCTGTCTTGCCGCAGAAAGACACAGATCAATCGTAAATCGGGTACCAGGGATAGAGAACTTAAAAAGAAAGTGTTAAGAGCTGTTGAACAAAATCCAGGGCTGTCCGATTACGATCTGTCCCGTAAATAAAAAAAAAAGTCGCAGTACTGTGAGACGGATTCGCCTTCGAGCTGGTTATAAGAGCTATAAAGCTATTAAGAAGGCAAATCGCACCATGAAGAAGAACCTTCAAGTTAAAAAGCGAGCTCGCTTGTTGTATGACAAAGTTTTAACGAAATTCAAAGGGTGCTTCTTGATGGACGACGAAACGTATGTTAAACTCGATTTTAAGCAACTGCCCAATTTTCAAGAAAAGTATAAGTTTGTTAAATTGGAGAAATTCGCAAAAAAGTACATGATATGGCAAGGGATCTGTAGTTGTGGCTTAAAGACCAAAATTTTCGTTACGTCTTCTACAATGACGTCAGATGTTTACATGAAAGAGTGCCTGCAGAAACGAGTTTTGCCTTTCATTCGAAACCACCGTCTTCCTGTGAAGTTTTGGCCAGATTTAGCAAGCTGCCATTACTCAAAAAAGGTACTACAGTGGTATGAAACCAATCAGGTCGATTACGTGCCTCGTGACATGAATCCTCCAAATTGTCCACAGTTTCGACCAATTGAGAACTACTGGGCAATTATGAAAGGGAAACTCAATAAGAGTGGCAAAATGGTCAAAGATGTAAATTCGTTGCGATCTACATGGAATCTTCAAGCCAAAAAAGTAGATAAAAGTACTGTTCAGAAGATGATGGAATCTATTACGAAAAAAGTTCGGAATTACATACATGGTTTTGACAACTGAATATTTTTAGTATAAAATGTAAAATAATAATACATATTTTACAATTTATAATACTAAATAATTTATTTCATTGGTTATTTTAAATTTTATAGCCTTGGTAATATGTACCAATTCTAAATGAACCATGCTTTAAATGATACCTGAAGATTCCTGTCTACATCACTATTTATTTTACGTTTATATTTTTTTATTACTTTCTCCACTCAGATCCAAGCGACAAGTCGCAAACAGCATAAGCAACTTTTCAAAACAAGGGATTACTCGTAAAATACAACATTAATTGATCAGTAAGCACGTAACATTGATATTTACATCGGTATTTATTTAGTCAAGTAATACAAAGGTGCTTTTGCGCCGGGTGAGCTATTTCCCATAGTCCCACAGTAATTATACGGAGCTCCTCACAAAGGGCCCGGCGAGCCGGAGCGACGCAGGAGCGGCGCGGGTGGCGGTAATGCATTGCCGATGTTCGCCTCACGACTTAACGCAAGATCTCTCCAGCAAACTTTCATCAGGTAACAATTTAACCGCTCACTGAATCCTATTCCCGCGTCCGACGTGATATTGAAATGCTGGTCGGTTGGGTAAATATCAGCGGTTGATATTTGAATTTAAAATGTTTACTTTTCGCTGTAAAATGGACTATTTAGCTTCATGTTTGAGGTAGTAAATTTGAATGGGTACGCGGGGGAGCACATAAGAGGCTTGCGATTAGAGTAGTTGCGCCGCGCGACGCCGACGTCGTAATGAAGCCGTAAACTAGAGGAATTGCCGCCTCCGCCGTGCTACAGTAAGACACTGCTGCTCTTATTGTACCTCATCATCTCTATAAACGTGTAACTTTCTCTTAGACATTTTCTACAAGAATGCCTAAAAAGCGTGTTATACTTTTCAGGTGTATTATTACGTATGAATAAATGTATACATGAACTTGAATGTACATGTTTCCGTCTCGGTTTCTTTGTAACCACCAGGCTGTAAACGGCTTTACAGTTATTTAGAATGCGTGATATAACTTGACTGGTCGTTATCCAAGGAGTGATATTGGCTACATTTTGTAATGTATTGAGAAAACAAACACCCGTTTAAAAAAGTAAAATAACGTTTTAAATAATTACTTAAATAAAGCCTTGAAGTTTCCTATATCACTAACTATACTTAAACATAACTTAGTTGTGTTCTTCATTTAAGTCTTCCAAGATACTAATAAAAGTTAAGTTACACGTGGTCTGGATACATCTCTCATTAATAGACCCCGCTATCGGAGGTGCAAATTGGTAGCTGTCAAGTTCTTAGGGATGAGTAAAAATATCTATAACGTCGATATCGATGTTCTTACTTTTTCTGTACAACTAGTTTTATATGTATGTACCTATACCATTTTTTGACTACAATTTAACAACGTTTTTTGGGATCCATGATTAAAAATGAATAGATAAGATATTGGGTTTATTGTTAATTATATCATGACTGCACTAAGGTTACTGCAGAGAAACTGGAAAGAAAACTGATCGTTCATTAAGAATAAGATAATCAATATCCCTTTTGGTGGACATAAAAGAGAGATTCATTGATTTTTTTTAATTTAAATCATTTATGAATGGTTCTTGCTATGAAGATAACGATAATTTGTTAGTAATGATGAAAGATTAAAGATTTTTATTTATAGTAATGAAAAATATTTAGCACATTCATTTTGTAATTATATAATCCTGTTTTATAAAATAAACAAGTTTAATTAAAGTCCTAGACCCTCATTATGGTAAAGAAAAAATATCGACATATAGCTATAATTATCGACATAGCTAGTATTTCAAAATAATTTTAACGCATCCCTAAGAACTTGACAGCTACCAATTTGCACCTCCGATAGCGGGGTCTACTCATTAATTACTCAGAAACTAATTATGATACTATAACAGAAAAATAAATCTATCAAATTGTGTTCTTAAAGGTTAGTATACTATGTGCAAATAGATCAACTTCATTAAGCGATTTAATATAAAAAGTGCACGAGCGCCTAAAAAAATAATTTTGAGCATAAATTGTGCTACAATGTGGGATACTAAAGATAGATTTGGAACGTGAAAGGAGACAAGGAACCCTGAAATAAATGGGGTCTAGTAATATGATTGGTAATAATTTTGAATAAGAAGATGGTACCTATCAAGATTATTCAAGATACATATCGCTGCTTTTATGCAATAGTGCCACAAATTGCGTTCCGAATTAAAATGCAACAATGACTCATTTTGATTTGTGGCACTATTGCATAAAAGCAGCGATATAACGAACCGCAGACGAGAGGTAGTATCATAAGTAGTAGTAAAGACCGGATCTGTAATCTAATGACTTACAAAATATTTTTGATCCCTTTCTATTCGGAACCTAAGAATGATTTTGAATTTTGATTCTTATATTCTAAGTATGCAGTAGAACCTAAAGTGCGAAGTTTATTGGTAAATAGATCTCAAGCAAAGACATCTCCACTTAATTTCAAATTCCGACTCCTAATGCTGCAGGTATACGTACCCGTATAAAACAAAAACAGCAGTGCTTTATAAGCTTGCTTTTACTTTCACTTGTCATTCTTGAATTTGTTTAAGGTGCGAAAAAAAAGAAATGAATGGAGGTGTTTTTGTTACAGTTAAAAAAACCGGGCATAAGCATTGCGGACCATGCTCAGAGTAGGGTTCCGAAGCCGTTAAGTACATACTATAAACATAAAAATCAACAAGTAAAAACTTATTTTCTATTTAAAGTCAATTGGTACCGTCTTAGATGATTTTAGTAGGTATAAACAACAAGAAGCCACAAACACTTAAGAGAGACTACTCTACTGATGCGACGAAACAGCCCGTGTCTGGCACATATCCGTCGCAAATAAATCCTGGTTTATTACAATACCACTATCTGTGTTCGCGAGAAATGTGAACTTATTGCAGGGCTGTCTTAGTCAGGCAGCTCCAGTGGCAACTACCTGTCCGACATTTAACTTTGACCCTAACAGCATTTCTTGATTGGATTCAAAATTATTTCTATAAAACTATTACGACAATTAATTTCCCGAGATAAAGTATAGTTTTCTTAGCCGCCCTCGGTTTTGCTTTAAGAATAAAACTGAGTTGTTCAAACTTTGTCCAGGCCTCTCAATGTCCCTGTGTAACTATATAATATATGTAATTCAGATACTAATTACGTAATCAAATTTATAAAGCGCTGTAAGTTACTAAGTAACACATCAATCGCAACAATCCACAATCGTACAAAAAAAGGGGTCTTGCTTCGCTCTGAATGAGGAATTTCTAGTTATTTTATGTTGTATGTGACAACAATCCCAAGATTTTTCAATTAAAAAGCCCTCCGGATCATTGTTAAACACTTGATACCTTGATTGTCATAATTATAAACATTTCATCATATACAACACTGAAAAAAAAACCAACTAGGTACCTCATCAATGCAAGGCAAAATGTCCCAATTCCATTGGCTAAAAAAACCTGTCAGATTTCGATGGTAAGTGGATGAGAATATTGTTCCAAGCGGAAATGTATAGCATATCGGAACGAGTGGTAAGAACGGCACAATAGGGAATTGGTAAAAAGCAGATTCGGATCACGGCGCTATGTAAAGCAGTTCAAACGAGTTGGATATTCGGGTGATGGCCCCTGCGCCGCCTGGGTGGTTACCCGAAGTACTTTTTTTTTAAATCAGGCGTCTATCCCTTTCGCCCTGGAATTATATCAAGACGGATAGAAAGGGACGGACCTAATGTAGCTTCCAGTTTGATTTTGGTAGTAGAGCCCCCGAGAGCCGGCCCCGGCCGCGGTCCGTACTTATAATCTAATATTCGCAATTTACGAGGATCGCGGCGGCGCTCCGCTGGGAGCCGTAGCACTGTCGCCGCGCCGTACCTGCGCCTGCACTCACCCCGCCGCGCGCCGCCAACTCCATTGTAGCCTTTTTATGACGCTCATTTAACACATTACAATAACGGGCTCCAAATATGAAATTCAAATTTATTACATTTTTAATCGGATTATCTAGTACATTTGCCTACTGTCTGATGTGTTTAGGTAGATATTAAAGTATGTTCAGAAGGTTCTGATGTTGTTGTCAAATTTTATAAATATTATAATAAAGTTATATATATACGCTATATCCAGTTAAAAAGGCAATATATCCACTGTAAGCAGAGTTTAGAAGCGTTAGCATCCGGATCTCCTCACACTTTGGTAAATCTCCAATATCCGCCCCGATCGGATTCCGAACTACATCCTGAACTGTGCACAAGTAAATATGCTTCATGCGCACATTGCGGCACTGTACTAGTCGTACATAGCCATTTAAGACTGCATCGATACAATATTGATCGATATTATTCATTGTACAGAAATAACTCACTCATAGGTAGGTTAATTGAGTTATATCGTATATCCTTTAAATTGTGTATTCATTTGTATAACCAGTCTTCGATTTCAAAACAATACTTCAGTTTATTAAAATACACAATAATAGTAATGAGGGTGCCACTGGACAGTCCGAGTTTGCCTTTGAAACAAGTTACTTAAATATATTCCATTATTCAAATATTATTACCATTCTGGTTTAAACATATTTATGGATTCGTGTTAGCATACTCGTTAAATTGTGTTTATATAAACTAGGGCTATATTATTTATTACATATAAACACTTTATTGTACAAAACACAGAAATTCAAATACAATATCCACAATTAAAAAACACAATATTTTATGTCTAGTAGTGGGCGGGTATCGACTGACATTATAATGATTGATCGATGACTGTTTGCGTTCAATATTTTGTATTATTTTTTAAATAATGTTTAACTAACCACACTAAAAACACTGTTAATTTTATTTCCATCACTAACTAAGATTCGATAGAAGTTAAGTTAAGTAACATCTCACATCTTTGTTTTTATCTGAATACCATGTTACAAGTTTTATGTCTTATTTTATTACGTTATTGCCACATGTTTTTGTTCTTTTTTATATTTAACGGTAAATATTTAAATTCCGCCGACTTATGCAGCTCTATTTTACTCGACAAATCTATATTGCTTTTGTTATGTTATCGTGTTGTCAACGTTTTGATAGCTCTTATTTACTGGACAGTAAGGGCGGCCAATTTAAAAACAATACGATAACATGTCAAAAGCAATATGGTTTTAAAGAGCAGTGCAGAGCCTGGCCCTCTATTCTACTGCGTTAAAACGTTATTGCGTTTGATGTGCTTTAGTATGTATATATCAGGGGACAATCTCATACAAATCGTCCTAAACTAAGCTCTAGGCTTGTACTAAGTGTACCTACTAGACAACGATTAACATACTTATATAGAGAAATACATACTTAAATACATAGAAAACATCCAAGACTAAGGAACAAATATTCGCGCTAATCACACAAATATCTGCCCTTACCGGGATTTGAACCCAGGACCGCTCGCTTCGGAGGCGGGGTCACTCCCAACTAGACCACCGTGTCGTCAAAGTATCGTCTTTAACTCGGCCGCCATTACTGTCATGTAAATAAGAGGCGTCAAAACGCTGACAATACGGAAACACGTCAAAGGCAATATCGTTTTTACCGTGTCTCAGCCCTGCTTGTTTTTTGCGTCGTATAGTACTGCCTCGCGAATCGCTTACGTAAAGGTCCGTCGTCGCTGAGAGCATTCGCGTGTAATGAGCATTCGGCGTCGAATGTTCATGTGGTGTGAACCACAGTAACGCTCGGCTCAACGTCCACACCACTCGAAATTTCTCAGTGGGGACGCTCCTTTAGACACTGAGTAAGCGCTAGCATAGAACGCGTAACTTGTAGCGCTAGAAATGCGTTGCGCGCGAATCGCGTAGCAAACCGCGCTTTTCCGCTTTAACATCACTGCCCGCCGCCAATACAAATACTACGAGTGCTACGCTGTACGCTGTAGCTGCATTTTTCCGCTACGTAGCAAAAATCTGCTTCGAACAATGAACTCGATATCGAGTAGTTGTCGCTGAATGTGTTAAGAGACTATTTTTAATGCCAAATTCGTATGTACAAATAAAAGCTTGCGTTGAATTTAGTGTGCTACCAACTCATTAGTTTCAATTAATGATATTTATTTGTGCTCAGTAGCCAATCGCCATGAGTGCTATCGAATTTACATTATGGCGTGTAACTTTCTGCAGGGCGTCTATTCTACTGGGATAATATACCATATTGCCTTTAACGTGTTTACGTATTATCAACGTTTTGATAACTCTTATTTACTTTGGCGGCCGACTTAAAAACAATACCAGAACTAGACAAAGACAATATGGATTTACTAAAGTTAAATAGAGGCCCTCTGGTCATGTCATGTTAATCCTAAGCTACTGATTTGTACTCGCCTCTAAAAAACTACAAAACACATTTCGAAAGATAAAGATGTTTGTATTTTTAAGTCACGTCAATTTGTAAACGAAGCGATATTTTCACTATCAAATTAAATAACGCACTGCATGACCAAAACGATTGTTACCACGCAGCACGCATAATGGGCGCCCGCAGAACACATTTACTTAAATTTGAAGTCGGCAGTAAATTACGTAACCGTTAAAAGTAATCAGGCTGGCCGCGGACCAGGGAGGGTCCAAAACCAAATGCCTTTTACGAAACAAATAAATAAACTGCAGTACCGCATCACCCTTTCATAAAGACCTATACTTATTTACAGCCTATATAAAAACAGAAATTAAAGCAATTATTTGTAATGAATGAGACTTTTGAATAAACATTTAAGTAATTATAATTACAAACCGTTATTCTTGCCAAAGGTTTCCGCACCGTTTAAGATGGTTTGCTTACTGTATGATTCTGTCGGTTGCGCTGATACCCGAGCCCTGGGCGGGGTTAGATCTATAAATTACTGGAACGACATTTCGTTCCGCGCCAGATAAAGCTACGCCGCCAAACAATGCGCTACCCGGACGAATGCCTGGCAAAGAGAGCCGTACGTCTTTATGAACTATTCTCTCGGCGGACCCAGAGATTGTTCTTAAACTTCCTTGAGCTCTCCCACAATACTACACACATGAATGCGTGTACATCAAATAATATAAAACATAATGTTTGTACTCACAAACAGACTAACCATTGTTTACGAATAATACTTGACCTGAATTTCATTTGATTAAACATATTTTGAATTCCTCGAGCTAAACATAGCCACGCTAATAAATAGATTCATTTCTGCTGGAAGTCACGACTGTACTCAATTTTGTTTCAGAATTCACGTTCAAAGGCGAACGTTTCTCAACTTCCAATAATTTAATAAAGAAAGTTTATTGGAGTTCGGAAAGCGTGCGTGGCTGGCAAGCTCGCCACAAAAAGCCGAAAACTTTGATTCAATTAAAACAGAAAGTTGAAGGAAGAAGTTACGAGCGGGACGAAAGTGTTCGGTGCGGCGCCGAGCGGCGGCGCTGGCCGGCCCGCTGGCGGAGCGCCGAAACTCGGCGCCCCGACCGCGGCGCCGCATGCTTTTGCCGCACTACAATCACTAAATCAAAAGTTAAACCTTGCGGTTTCGCAACTCACGACGCCGAATTGGGCGTTGTACGCTCACGATCTCGTCTGTATATTATTCCCATTTTGATAATTAAATTTCGGCAGTAGCTACTTCAGTTAACTTGACACAGCTAATCGTTAAATGTCAATGAAACACTGGACACATTTTGCAAGCAAAAAAGTTTCGGGTCCGGTGGGACCCGGCCGAGCAGCCTGCGAAAGTCGCTGTAGGGAATAAGGGGTGACGAGCATTGTTATGTAAATTGAGGTCGTTATTTCGCTACGAGTGAGGAAAGAGCGCGACAGCGACCGCCCTGCCTCCGCGCACCGCAACGCGGAAGACGTTTTGCATAATTGGTAATACAGTAGCTACAAGAATGGAGGAGAATCAACTGCGCGCACAATCTTACTTGCAATGCTCCTGGACCGATCGTGGAACAAGTAATTAAAGAGCAAATGAGATCTCATATCTCGATTATCAGGATCTTAAGACCGTCTGCGCGGTCGAAGATGCATACGCTACTATTTAAAACCCAGCTGACTTTCATGCATCACTCAACCCACTGACCCATTCACTGTTCAAGACAAGTTAAAGGGGTCGAAACATGACGACCCTATAGTCTAATACTATAGAGAAGTTTCTATGGTCACCTTAGGTGTTCATCGTCATGACTGACTAAGTTTAGTCAGACCAGATATTATCAATTAAACTTTTTGTCTTTCTCCTCGTAGTAACCGCGTTCTGCTGGTACTGGCTCAGGTCCACGAAACATAACCCGCCTTAGAAAGGGTTGCCGTCATTGCCCTCAGGGTCTATAAAGAAGAAGAGATCGAGATTCATCGTGATTAGCTTTAGTTTATTAGTTAAGCTTGTAGTACTGTTAGGCGATGGGACAACCCTAACTGTTAACTCTACTACCCCACTCTGGGAATAAAGGCGTGTGTTATGTATGTGAGTATGTAGTCAATCACAATAGGCACATAAATAAGAGGGAAAGCCTTTGCCCAACAGACAGGCTGGACCTGTTGAAAGTTAAATACTAACATTCTATAATTGAATAATATTTATGACCTTAACGATGAAACATGAATTTATTATATTGATATTAGACATCCTTTAGTCGAGAAGCCACGGTCTCAATAATTAATTATTATTATAAGTTACGATCGGTTAACCTATGTTGTGATAAATGGAACGAACAAAGACAAACCTTTGATTGTCGTGCGAGTCGTTTTTTTAACTGTAGTGCGAAATGCGAAAACCCGTTTTTATTTTACACAAATTGGATACTTTCGATTCATTTGCGACAGCTCTTGTTAAACGACTTATGCTTAGTACGAATAGTCTTAATTGATTTTATTAAAATATTTAAGTATAGGTTCACCGAAGTATAAATACCTAATAAAGGAAGGTACTGTGAAAGATCTTGTCTTATAAATAAACCCACACTTGGTAACACCATATACTATTTAACATCATCCCTTCTTAGACCGTACGTGTTGGTGCTTGACCTAGGGCCCTTTCAACCGACCTAAAAAGAAGAAAGGGGTTCTCGATTCGATTGTTTTTTTATGATTGTTACCTCAGAACTTCGACGTTTATAAATCGATTCGATTATTTTTTTCATTCCATCGCTTATACTTTTAGTTTGGCCCCTGTTGCGAACCGGCTTCTATGCGTCCGGGAGGAGACGCGCGGGACGACACGGCACGTGACGTCATCGCGAGCAAGCGCGGCGCGGCGCGGCCACTCGCCTTAGCAACAGTTACGAAGACGGACGAGCTTTCGATTGTTTTAAATTAATAACTGTTTGACCGGGACATAATATGTTTAGACGGGATTATACCAGCCCCTATTTTTATACAGTCCGCTTGTTTTATTTTTACGTCCAGTAGGACCCTAACATTGGTCCTTTAGGATTCTCACCGTCTAAATTAAAAAAAAAAACCGGTCAACGCCACGTCAACTTTCGAGCACTTCAGTGTGGTCTTCAGCTATAGAAGATACCTCAAGGAGCCTTCTTTATCATCATCCTGTGGAGGACTTCGCCAAGCAGCCGCACACGCTCGAGAACCACGTCATTTGGAGATCGAACGCGCGACGGACTTTGGACTACTGAGCCGCGTGTCATCTTAGAACAAAGGAAAGAGCGCATCGTCTACGGATTCACCTGGGGCACGGTTTGAATATTTGTGAGTTCGTTCCAATTATTCCTTTTATCTTTCCCCTCCACTTAGATTTTTTAAATTACTTTAGTGATGCCTTTTTTATAACTAAATCTTCTTTCAACTTCTATATCTTCAAACCTTATACACCAAAGCAATTTTTTATCAGTCTACCAAAACTGAATATAATTTTTCATCGTTATTTAAAATCAACCTTTATAGAATTTGCTTAAAGCTCATTTTTGCATGCGCCATTAAAAAACCGAATAACGGTAACTTGTTTACGCAAATCGATCTTTCCTTATCTTGCCACCTGGCCGGTCTTTTGTTCGCATTTCAAGGTCAACGCTCGCTGCACTTTATTGCATTAATACACTTTATTTATATCGTTACATCTTGTTTCTACTGCTATGGCTGATCAAAAATTAAATAAAAAACGCGCTAGCATTAAAGCAAAATTGACCATATTCAGTAAATACCTACAAGTGCTTCAATCTGGCGGTCAACCTAGTAGCTTACAACTGCTAGACTTAGAAAGCCGCTTTAAAAAATTCGATTATACGCTCAATACGATAAATTACAGTGCGAAATCGAGGAGCTTTCGGTGGACGAGGACGAAGAGGTGGAGGAGCGCGAAAGCTTTGAAAACCAGTACTACGAGCTGCTAGCGGCGGCCCGCAGTCTGCTCGGCGCTCGGCCGGGTCAGCATCCGCAGCGCGAGCGCGACGATGGATCCGTGACGAGCTTCGAGGATGCACAGGCAGGTGCTTTGAAAACCAATTGTGTTAGATTGCCCAAAATTAATTTACCTGTATTTCATGGTCACTATCAACACTGGCTTGAGTTTAGGGACACTTATCTTTCTTTAATTCATTCAAGGCAAGACATAGATGACATTAATAAGTTACACTACCTTCGAGCATCTCTTAAAGGTAGTGCTCTATTAGTAATTGATAATTTGGACTTTAAAGCAAAAATTATGACTCTGCGTGGAAGTTATTGTGTAGCAGATATGATAATAAGAGACTGCTTGTTAATAACCACGTCAGGGAACTTTTTAACGTCGACCACATGCGAAGTGAATCGTGCTCAGCCATACGTCGCCTTATAGACGTCACTAATAAAAATCTTCGTGCGCTGTCTACCTTAGACCAGCCCACTGAGCATTGGGACACACTCATAATATACATGATGGCAGAAAAACTGGATAGCGTGACTCACAGGGAATGGGAGGAACATAGGAACACCATGTCCAACCCCCCTTCTTTAGACATATTCATTCAATTTCTTAGCAACAGAGCAGACTTATTGGAGACATTGCAAGAAAGCAAAGGTAAAATAAACAAAACAGAAACTAATAAAACAAATACAAATTTACTTATAGCAACAAATTATCAAAAAATAAATAATACTTCTAATACTAACAAAAAAATTAATTCATTTCACAAAAAAATATTTACATGCCCATTATGCAATCAAAATCATTTTCTTTTTAACTGTGAAACATTCAGGGCCCTTCCTATTGAAATACGCATACAAAAGGCTAACGAGTCGAAAGTGTGTCTTAATTGTTTACGACCAGGGCACTCGGACAATACTTGCAATCTCGTCCCTTGTAAATATTGCAAAAAACGGCACAATACCTTGTTGCACATACATGAGCCGCGAGTCGATCCTGAGCCTGCCATAGCCTCATCCAGCAACGTCAATCATTTTGCTAGCTCGAACGAATCAAAACGGTTAACTACTCCTGGGCATGTTTTACTTTCCACAGCGATCGTGAAAGTGGTGGATGAGCAAGGCGCCGTGCACCCGGCTCGCATGCTGCTCGATAACGGCAGTACAGCCAACTTTGCAACAGAGTCGCTCTGCGGTAAGCTGGGTTTGTCTCGGCGTAGTGCGAGCTCCATGGTGACAGGTATCAATAATAATACTTCTCATATTACACAGTCTTGCAGCCTTACTATTAGATCTTTCCATAATGACTATAGTTTTACTGTGGACTGCCTTATTTTGCCACAGATTACTAAAGTTCTACCATCCTCATACGTAGACATTAATAGCATTCCTATACCTATAGGAATTAGTCTAGCGGACCCTTCGTTCCACATACCGTCAGTCATAGATATATTAGTTGGTGCAGAAGTCTTCTGGTCCGTCTTGAGTAATAACTCGATTGACTTAGGTAAAAATCAACCGAAGTTATACGAGACTAAGCTGGGTTGGTTGGTGTCAGGGTATGTCACCCGTCGTAAGACACCGTCTTCGTCCTCTGTTTGTCATTTCGTCAGTGATGAAACGAATCCAGACTTAACACGTTTCTGGGAACTTGACACCGTCGCTCCCGAGCACTCCCTGTCTCCCGAGGAACGTGCATGTGAGGAAAGTTTTTTAAAAAACACCACTCGGAATGATGACGGCCGCTTTGTCGTCACGATGCCGCTGAAGGATGATCCTTCGGTCTTAGGCGATTCTTTTCAAATGGCTAAATGCCGCTTCTTATCTTTGGAACGCAAATTTGAAAAAGAACCAATCTTCAAAAACATGTATATGGAGTTCATGCGGGAGTATGAACGCCTCGGTCACATGACCGAAAATAATAATTCTCCCAGATGTCTTCAACAAGTAAATTATTACTTGCCGCACCACGGTGTTATCCGTGAGTCTAGCCTTACTACAAAACTTCGTACAGTCTTTGACGCTTCGGCCAAAACTAGCTCTGGTTTGTCTCTTAATGATATCCAGATGGTTGGCCCCACTGTTCAAGAGGACCTTTACTCTATTCTAATACGTTTCCGTCAACACAAGTACGTGGTAAGCGGAGACGTAGAAAAAATGTATAGAGCGATTGAGCTTAATCCCGCTCAACGCCATCTTCAACAGATCATCTTTAGGTATGATTCATCAGAGCCTTTAAAAACCTACACTCTTAACACAGTCACGTATGGCGAGGCATGTGCGCCATATTTAGCAACTAAATGTCTGGTTAGTTTAGCATCCAGTGCTTTCGACAGCGACGTGAAGCAGTCTCTGCAGCGCGATTTTTACGTTGACGATTATTTAGGCGGATCATCGTCTATTGAAAGCACTGTAAAGCTTAGCAAAGGAGTCATAACCACTTTAAAAACCGCTAAATTTAATTTGAGAAAGCTACAATCAAACAATCAGAACATTCTTCATCAAATTGCGCCTTCACACTGCCAGTCAGACAATGTCTTAGATATTTCTAAAAGTGATATTAACATTTCATCAAAGACTAGGATTAAACTGGATTTGTGATTTAGATATCTTGTCATATGCCATCAATATCGAACTTCGTGATAAAATTACCAAACGCCACATACTTTCTGTAATTAGCCAAATTTTCGACCCCCTGGGACTCGTCGGACCATGCGTTGTCGAAGCAAAAATAATTATGCAGAGGTTGTGGCTCGCACAATGTTCATGGGATGAAGCGGTCTCTGATGAAATAAGAAATCAATGGTTGTCATTCGCCAATACTTTACCACATCTTAATCACTTAAAGATTCCTCGTTGGGTTCTTACAAATGACCCCATATTTCATGAAATTCACGTATTTTCAGACGCTTCAGAAAGAGCGTATGGCACCTGCCTCTACATTCGCTCTATAGACACCTACGGTTCAATCAAGATACATCTTTTGACCTCAAAAAGTAGAGTAGCGCCGATTAAGCCAACGACTACACCTCGTCTTGAACTACTCGGGTCTCTCTTAGCTGCAAGACTGTGTACCAAAGTATTGGCCGCTTTAACACTAACAATTAGTAAGTGTAGATTCTGGTGTGACTCAATGATTGTTTTAGGGTGGTTATCTACATCACCGACTCACCTTAAGAATTTTGTACGAAACCGTGTGCATGAAATTCAAGAGAGCACAGAGGGTCATACATGGAGCTACGTACCGTCGAGGGACAATCCGGCGGATCTTGTTTCTCGCGGGCTGAAGGCTGACCTCATTAGTAACTCATCTTTATGGTGGTCAGGGCCATCTTTTTTGTCAAGAAATGACACTGAGTGGCCGAAAATGCCTAGCCCTGACGTGAAACAGGATCTACCCGAGTTGATTACTTGTTCTCTCGCGCTTGATAATACTTCTAATGCTGACTTAATAACTAACCTAATCAAAAATAAATCAAAATTAACTAACCTACAAAACACGGTAGCATACTTACAAAGATTTATTAACAATTGTCGTCATCCGAAAAATAAATCAATTGGACATCTTTCGGTTAAAGAACTTCAAAATTCATTGCAAGTGATCATACATAAGTCTCAGTTGGAAATGTTCCCCGACGAATATGCAATTCTAAAAGCCGGCAAGGCACTTCCTATCAAAAATCGATTGACTTCTTTAAGTCCATTTATAGATTCTAATAACGTAATTAGGGTTGGCGGCAGACTTGACAATTCACCTTACTGTTACGATACAAAGCAGCCAATTCTATTATGCAGCAAACATCCCTTTACCAAAATTCTATTTCATCATTATCATTTAAAATATTTACATGCCCCCCCTCAGCTTCTGGTAGGAAATATTAAGCAAACTTATTGGCCGTTAGGCGGAAAAAACCTTTCTAAGACTATCGTCAACAAATGTATACGATGTTTCAGATTTAAAGCTGAAAGTGTTCAACCCATCATGGGCCAACTACCGGCCTCCAGAACGGAACTTGAGTTTCCCTTTTTAAATTGTAGCGTTGACTATGCTGGGCCAGTATTGATAGCAGACCGGAAGGGCAGAGGCTGTAGACTCATAAAGTCTTTCCTGGCAATCTTCGTTTGCAATTCGGTTAAAGCCTGTCATATCGAGCTCGTGACGGCTCTATCTAGCCAAGCGTACATCGCCGCTTTAAATCGTTTCGTTTCACGACGCGGCAAGCCTAAAAGTATCACGTCCGATAACGGAACCAACTTTGTTGGCACTTATAACGAGCTGGCTCAATTCCTCGCACAGTCAGACCTACAAGGTCACATAGCTCAAGAAGGCGTTGAATTTAAATTCGTTCCGGCTTATACCCCACATTTTAACGGCTTAGCAGAAGCAGCCGTGCGCTCTACAAAATATCATCTCAAGCGCATTTTACAACTTACTTATTTAACGTACGAAGAGATGGCTACATGCCTCACTCAAATAGAGGCTGTACTAAACTCTCGCCCCCTTACCCCTCTTTCCACCGATCCTTCAGACTTTTCCGCTCTCACTCCTGCTCACTTCTTAATTGGACGATCACTTATATCCATTCCTCAGCCTCAGGTGCCTGACACGAGTAACATCAATCGTCTCGAGAGGTTCAAAAGGATCGAGCTTTTAAAACAACATTTTTGGAGTCGCTTCTCATTGGAATATGTTACTCTACTTCAGGAGAAAATGAAATGGCGGACTTCAAATAAGGAGCTGCAACTTGGCTCTCTTGTCCTCGTCAAAGAGAAAGCTTTACCACCCTTGCTGTGGTCTCTAGGACGAGTCACTAAGCTCTACCCTGGCGGCGATGGAGTTACCAGAGTCGCCGAGTTAAAGACAATGAAGGGAACCATACGTAGGGCTTTTAATAACATCTGCCCCCTTCCAGATCTTTGAAGTCTTCAATACACTTCAACCCGGGGAGCATGTTGCGAACCGGCTTCTATGCGTCCGGGAGGAGACGCGCGGGACGACACGGCACGTGACGTCATCGCGAGCAAGCGCGGCGCGGCGCGGCCACTCGCCTTAGCAACAGTTACGAAGACGGACGAGCTTTCGATTGTTTTAAATTAATAACTGTTTGACCGGGACATAATATGTTTAGACGGGATTATACCAGCCCCTATTTTTATACAGTCCGCTTGTTTTGTCGACCGATTGAACTCCTCAAAAATTTGCAGGCCCACATATACACTTGGGAGCAAAGAAATCGAACCACTTACTACTGAATTTCCATAGAAAGTGGCTTGATTTCTTTGTATAGAATTTTTGATGTTTTATTTAATAACTCGACCATTTATGTCACAAAAGTATAATTTGGTAAAAAGGAACTGATGATGAAGACAAGTCAAAGGGCACCGGAACTACTTAATGGTACCTATTTCAAGGGCGGCGATAAGAGATCTCGATAGTTGAGTGACTATGACGAACCGTATTTAAATGGTGTAAATATACAGAGTGTTTGGTCGCTAGGTGCAGAGGGTTATAGAGGTTGCCGAATCTCTGAGTTAAGGAGTAAAAACCAAACTTAGGGAGCACTCTTAATAAAACTACACGCACTGTATTATATTTTTAACTTAAGGACTTAACAAAAACCAAAAATACCTTAAATACGAGTAACTTGTTCAAAATTCCTCTATTTATTAAATATAAAATTAATTAATTTAATTCAAAAATCTCGGCAACGTGAATAAAATGTGTAAGATTGTTTTTTTAACGTGTCCTGTAATATTTATTTATTTCTAGCCAAAGCTTTCTAAGTTAGGTTCATACTCCTTAACTCAGAGATTTGGCAAGCGATGTAAATGACGGATAAAAAGCAATCAACAGGATTTTTATAAAGTATTTTTTTTATAACATTTGTTTTTTTTAACGGAACACATGTTTAATAATTTTGAATACCTCCATTTTGTTGTTACGACAACAAAGACGCTTAAAAATTGTTTAATTTGATCCAATGAATAGACACTGAACTATCAAAAATAAATATTATTATTTTTTTCAAGGTAACGCTTATTGGGGCACTATTAGCACGTAACTATCAAATTCTGGGTATATTTTGTAAAATCCTTAAATATGTCGTTTTCAAAAAAAAATACATAGTTAAAGGCTTGATGAAAACAAAAATCACGATCGCGTCCTTTGTGTAACGAAAGTTAGTCAAACAAACTATATGGGTAACTCTCGTAACACAAAGGAATCAGTTAAGTTTTGCTTTAATTAAAGCCCTTAACTATGTAACTTTTTCTAACTAAGCGTCCCAAAAATTCACTTTAAAAAACTACCGAACTTAGTCTAGCCCATATATGGCTAAAAATGTCCTAAATACCTCGACTATTTATCACCCCTTTAAAGGTTTAGCGCACCTAGCGACCAAAAACCCTGTATACACTATGATTTTCCCGAGGCGTTGCTTGGGAAGTGGGACTGGGTCATTCTTCTTTTTTACCGACAATTGCTTGTCCTCATTTTACCATACGTTATCAGTTAGAGTATTGATTATTAATGTTTTAGTGTTTGAATATACGTCAAAACTTTTTTTTTATAAGTTTGTTTTTCATAGAGTCGCATGTAGGGAATTTGATCCCGAGCCTTTTTCCTAAACCCGGGATTTCGGGATTGTTGACAGACAATCCCGGGATACCGGGACAGTCCCGGGATTGTGATAGGATATGAAAATTTAGGTAATTGTGTGAAAATCAGCTTTATACTTATATTTTCATTAACAGGACAATTAAATTTCCTTTAAATAATCAGTTAGAAGGTAAAAAAATAAAGCTTAACAAAATTCACTTTAATATTTTCTTAAAATAAACGAATTACTTCTGTTATTAAACTGTGAAAACAAAAATCAATTTACATAAAATAAAACGTATTCTTCTACGAGATAAATATCAATTATCAAATTATAATGAGATTTGGTTAAATTTTAAGTTTTGTTAGGAAAACAAATTTCACCTAAACATAAATAGAATAATTTTAACACAAACTAAACTAATAAAATAAACATTCCAAATAAATATGTTAAATTTAGTTTTAAATGTCTAGGTTAAACACTTTACGTATTATTTATATTGCGAAAATAAAATCTAAGGAATATCAATGCATCCAATGTTTCATCTCCAAGTCTACTTCTCAGTTTGTTACACATATATACAGATGCTGAAAAACCCGCTCGGGCTCGATGGAGGTAGGTGGAATAGTCAATAAATATTTATATCATTTTTAAAATTTTTTGTTAATCCCGAAAATCTCGGGATATGTAAAATTTAATCCCGAAAATTTCGGGACTAAAATACGCACGGGATCCCGGGATCCCGAGAGTCGGGATCCCGGGACCAAATTCCCTAGTCGCGTGACAGTGTGGTAATACAAAATTTAGTCTCCTCTGAAAACGGCCACTCTGTCACAGTATATTCTGAAAAACCACCATAAAGAAAAAAACATTATCGCCACCGAAATGATCATTAATTAGTCCAATAAATAAAAATTCACGCAACGTATTTTAAAAACTAAAATTAAAACCATAATTATCAATAGTTAAAAACGCAAAATATTGGAAAAAGACGATGTATTGTCGGTAAAAAAGTAGAACGACCCGACTACATAGCAGTATATTATGATCACTAAAAAGTAATTAATTAAAATATTTATCTACTTATTGCAATACGTCAGTCAAACTGAAGTGGCGTCCAACGATATGTTAAACCAAAAGCCGTCTTCAGTTACACTGACCTATTAAGATTTGTACATAAATTAAATATTTGTTTTTGAAGGCGGTTTTTTAGGGTTTCGTACTCAAACATTGAACCCTTATAGTTTTGCCATGTCCGTCCGTCCGCAGCCTAGCGCAGAGACTCATAGTACTAGAAAGCTGTAATTTGGCACGAATATACATCTTTGTCACGCCAACAAAGTGGTACAATAACATGTTTTTTCTTTTATGGTACCTCCCCTACACGTAGCTTGGGGATGTATTTTTTTTTCTCGTCTATTCCATAGTGTAGTGTGTCGTTGGATAGGACTTTCAAAAATATTGTAAGTTTCTGAAAAAAAAAATTGATCAGGGTCCGTTTATGAAATATATTAAGCTTTAAAGCACTAATTTTTATTAGGGTCAAGTGTCCCGTGTTATTACAGAATAATAGGGTTTTGTTTTTTTTTTGTATGAGTGACTAATATATTCCAGGTAAGTATTTAAATTTACTTATCTCGGGACCTGAACGCAGTCTGTGTTAATAAATGATTTCTAAAAAGCGATCTTTGTAGAGATAATGCTAAAGACGCTTTTTTATTTCAAGGACGAGCACTCAGGCCACCTGATGGTAAGTAGAATCTGAGACCCATAGACATTTACTCGATTTGACGACCAAACATCATATCGTGTGTTGTCATGACACAAATTCGACATTTGATAGTTATGACCACCGATCACCGATGCGACTTTTCGCAAGTAAAACTATCATGTCATTGCAAATGCATACAAGAAAAATAATATCAAATAAATTAGACAAAACGAAAACTTGTTTTAAAATGGTATTTAATAAGATAAAGTCGTTGTGCACCGCGAAGGCTCTGCACGACCCTGTGCGCTCACAACGTAATACCTCTAAGCGGCTAAATTTATCGGCCCTAACTTGCGATTCGATAACGAGCAGGATTCAGAATAAGACCCGCACTGCCTTACCAAGTTTAATTGCATTGGTTGGATAGCTGAGTGTGATAGCTCGTATAAACCTCCTCTAGCAAATACTCTCGCAAAGCTAACGAATCTAACGGAATACAGCGTAGGAATCGAGCGTCGGTGTTGCTAACATAAAAAACTTTCGCCTTAGAGTTTTTCGTACAAGTTGTTAATCAATATTCTTTCAGAAGCAGCGTAACGTTACTAGTTACGTATAAAGTAACTAACTACTTACATAATTAAATGCGTTATCTTTCGGTTACTATGTAATTAACTACCGGGAATAAAAAAAACGAATTCCTGCTACATTCTGTTTGTCTAAGAATTGTAATCCGCGGGCCCGTTCCGCCTCCACCAATAAAAATGCAAAACAAATAAAGCCACTTTTGCAAACATAATGGCATAATAGTAAGGATTTTTGTCTTCTTTCAAGGTCTTTATTCCTCCATAGTTCTTAAAAAAAAAAACAAGAAACATTTACAACCTTTAAAGAATTTAGTAAGCGCTTTGACATAAATACAAACATACCATCACGCCTTCATTCCCAGAGTGGGGTAGGCAGAGCTACAGAAATACCAACAACTCTAAAAAACTTGTTGGTAATTCTATAATCACATTTTGCAAAATCAGGCTAAGATGTTTACCAGTGTATTTATTAGTGACAGATTGCAAGCCCATCGCCTAATAGTACTACAAGCCTTTATTCCCTTAGTCGCCTCTTTGTCTTTGTCTCGCTTTGAAATAAGTTAATATAATTATGTTGCGGTTACACTTAGCATTTAATTTGAATGGAGTAGTCGTATCGCTGTTTTCTATAAGCTACGATCCACTTTAGACAGTAGATACAGCGCGACTAGTACATAGTAGCTACAGCGTGACTACATAACGGCTACAGCGCGGCTACAAAGCGGATGTGGCACGGGTGGGGCGCGCGTTCGCCTAGCTGCTTACTTACGTACGTACTATCAAGAAGCAGCAGCATTACAGCCACATTAATGTAAAGAGGCTCTTGATTAATAGAGAAAGATGCAACGTTTGGGCAAATAATATGAATGGTACCTACAGTCAAGCACGGAAATAGGCGAGCAGGCAAGATCTTAGAAACATCTCCGTATTTGGATAGTATAAACGATTTTACTATATGAAGATGAGTCATGTACCTTAATAAACATTGTTGCATCCGTCATTTAGCAATGACTAGGGTAACATTAGTATACTTATGAGTGCCACTGGTTCTTTCTATTTGTTTGGAGAAATGTCGACGTTTCCTCTCACGCTCTTAAGTTATCGTTGCGCATGAAGATACATTCGCAGACTAGGTATGACAATTAATTTTGCGCTTATTATCACTTCCGACATTACCAGCCTAAGTAATATGCCTCTGCGACATGTCTTGCTTCCGTATGGGTACTTTGTTGTGCGAGGAGTTAAGAGACGTAATTCATCGCGCCTTTATTGCTACATCTTGCAGCTCCTGTACTTAATCTACTAAAATATAATTTGACTGAATAAAAGAGTAATGTAACAGATATGTAAGATAATAACCTGATTTTCGTCCGACCTAAACGCCGTAGGAGATCATTCACCAAGACATAATCGACTAAATTTTCCCCAGTTTTGG
Organism: Acleris holmiana; assembly: GCA_949316455.1. Classification (NCBI taxonomy): domain Eukaryota; kingdom Metazoa; phylum Arthropoda; class Insecta; order Lepidoptera; family Tortricidae; genus Acleris; species Acleris holmiana. Next base: position 16,218,559 of record OX438763.1, read on the forward strand.
AAGATTACGAAAGTTCTGCCCATCATATTCATATTTTCAGCCAAATTATCCAATATAATAAGTTTAAAAAAGAGTAAGAGCCGACTTTTAAAAGGAAAAGTTCTTGGAAAGCACGTAATGGCTCATCCCACGATTCCTGCGCCCGAGGCAGAGCAGGCGGGCCGGCAGCGTCAAATAAGTTTCTAATTGCTTATATTACCAAGTTATATTCGCTCTTAGAAGTAATTAAGGCAGGAAGATAAAACCGCGTCCACGTATTATAAATAGTTAAACGTAAACACAATTTTTACCTACTCAGTAACATCTGGAGTCCTTTCTTGAAAATCGGATTTAGAGTGCACGCGCGGAAACTAAAAGCACTTTGATATCTTTATAACCCACAAAGGTGTGTACCTTTAGTGGCGAAACCCATTGAACCGGAGTGTTGAAATGCAGTCAAGGGGAAAAGTCATGAAAAATAGCGTCCCTTCTTATTGCGGCGTAAGGTTCTCGAAGCGAGGTGACAAAACGCTTGCTTGCCGCGGTGGCTGCGCGTAATAAAAGTGTCGCACACGTCCCGAGTGCCGCCGCCGCCTACCTGCCGCCCGGCGTGCGGCCACCGCATTCACCCGTAGCGAGAGACCCCGCTCTTTCCTCCACAACAAGAAAACCTTTTATCATGCTCCGGTGATACAACCAAAAGTCAAGTAGAACTTAGAACTATATTTACTTAAAGTTCAATTGTTGGTCAGTATGGAGTAATAAAGGAATAAACGGAAGCAAACCTTGGAACTAGTTTTTATAAGCATCTTATAATTTTTTAATTAACAATTTCGTTGGATGCCTTTACGTTTAATTAAAGGTTTCATACCTACTACAAAGTTCACAATACATACTTTCATATTCTTACTCTTATTACACGACTGCCAAAAAAAAAGTGTAATGTTTTCATTTAAAATAGCAATATTTATATGTATATTTGTAAAGTTCTCGAAAACTGCTCTAACGATTTTGATGAATATTGCGGAATAGGGTCAAAAATCGGGCTCTCAAGTCGTCATCTTCAAGTAAGTTCGGGCTCAGAGATATTTGATATGTATAGACGAACTTGTGATTTAATAGTGTCTTCTACATACACCCGAGTAGAACTCGGTCGCCCAGGTACTGAGGACGATATAGAAGCAAGATGGGCTTTACCCAAATAGGAAAAGACCCTGGTGTCCAAAAAATGTCTTGTGATATTTAATAACATAACCTACTTGTGTCTTTGACATAAATTCTTTACTAAATCCAAGATTCTCTGACAAGGACGCTTAGTTTTCTTCAGTATCAATGGCAAACTTGACTTTGAAATAAGTATCTAAGTTTTTTGTTGAAACAATTCTAAAGAATGTCTCTAGAGTTAGTCTCAATCTTTTAACAAATATGCTTTTAGTTTTATGCTGATGTACAATACTTCTAACAAAAAATACGACTTTTAAGTAAGTCCAAACTTAAGAGCTTGGAAAGAAACGCTCTGTAGGGAGACGCCTAAATTTACAAGATGTGAGAAAAATGTGTGCCATTCTTGCTTTCAAGTTGGCAATAACGCTCTGGATATGGAGCGTGCTCGTGGCGTTACCGGAGTCGTAAATTAGGTACGTACAGCCGCCGCCCGCGCGCTCAGCCGGGGATCATTCAATGTCCGACACATCTCCGCAACACTTATTTTACTTCTAAATATATGATACCTACATCAAGCCAGCTATTTTCCGACCACCGCGCGGGCACGTACACTATTAAACCACGCTGCGGATTAATTAGCCAATAAACACATTATTAAACTTCTTGACTAAAACTCAACTTTCTTAAAAGTCTTGGATCACACATAAACAAGCGAGAAATTTTCACCAAAGCACAGAGAGCATCGCAAAATAATATATTTTGCAGGAAAATACAAACGCCCAACTTAAATTCAGTGCGAGTGTTTACGAGACAGGCGCCTGAAATAAACAAACCGACAGTAAAGCACAAGCACAAAGGCCGGGGTACCGGGAAATGGGTGCTTATTCTCTATTTCATCACTGCGGACTAACAGATGAGACTTTAGGGGTTTGCAGGAAGCGATTCAAATGTTATTGAGAACGTTCCGCACTTCGCTATGCGCCACGCTGTGCTGGAGGCACGTTGCATATTAATAGCGTTAGAGAGTCGGAACATTGTGCAATAGGGACACTCATCATCATCACGTTAAAAGCATCCTTTCACACCGACGTCGCACACATCACTTTAACTCAACTATACAGACAAAAATACTTTGCGATCTGAGTGCGACAATACTAGACTAGACATGTATATTCAGATTACTACAGATTTCATATTTCACAACTGAAACTTGGCATTTTATACAAGCTCTTTATTAACTTACAATGTTTGTGGTATACCTACGTAACTTTGATGACAATAAAATAATATGGCATCATCGAGCTGGTCTGATGACGTAGTCGGAAGGTGGTGACAGGATCTCCGGTATACTTAAAGTAGACCCACCGTGTTTGGACTCATTAGGTCGGTCTTGCTAAACAGTAAATGACTTAGCAAAAAAAGTACAATAAGTAAAATAGCTAGTCCCAAAATATATTTTATTACAGAAACTTTTAAAAATAATATAAGTATTTTATTTACACCTGCGTAAAAAACTAGCAGTAAAGGGTTGCAATAAACGGGAGAGGGTGTAGGTCAGTGTGGTGTGAGTTTGCGGCCGGGGGCGGGCGCGCGGAGCGACCAGCCGCGGCTTTCAGTGCGAACTACGAAAAGGCAAAGTTACGTGCGGCCGAATCCCTCACCAACACGTGTTCATTTCGTGAAACTCGACTGTGTTAATAATATCATGCTAACTTTTTCTAGTGTCTACAAGGAACATTCTGTATCGTCGCCTGTTAAGCTCTTAAACACATAAATCGATCAATCGTCGTTCGATCATGGTTTGGTTATCGACCGATCTTCCATCTATCAGCCGAAGTTACTAGATTAGATTGGTCGATGTACATCAAATATTAATTAACGTTGATCCACACCGAAGGGTTGGATAATACATAATGATTACTAATTGCTATAATAAACATTCACGTCAGGCAAGGATTAGATATTAACTGTTAATTACGCCATAAAATCGCTATACAAAAATTTAAGCTCCCCTAGTCATACTAGGTTTCGGTTGTTATGGCTTCTTATGTACCTACATTCAATTACGATTACAGATTATTCTTAAACTTAAGGTCCGTCTGATATCAGACGATCATTGATTTCCATGTAGTTAACAAACATACGAACAGGACACATTACAACACCAAAGAAGAGAGAATATAAAAGATGGCTCATTATTTATAAATTAATGAAACAAGCCGGCTTGTAACAAATATTTTAGATGAGTAAATAAACAAAGCTAAAATTTCGGCGCGGCGAGGGCGGATACGAATTAAAACATTACAATAGGTAATTCCCTGGAAGCTAACGAGCGGCTCGCGCCATTATCACCCGCCTATGAAACTGGATTATTATATTATTAGTATCGTTTTGTGACCACCTATATAATTATTGGAGGAGTAATTGCTTTGTCCAGCGGAGTTTAATTGCATTACACGAGTCTGCCGGTAATTAAACCAATGAATTAGCTAATGACAACCAATTGTATTACAAAATAAAATTTGTTCCCAATTATTTAAAATCCACCGCTGCTGAAGCCTGAATTCAATTTTATTTGATCGTTACATTTAGATTCCGAACAAAAGGACATCATTAAACAAATTGGATTAACATCATAATACAACACAACATATAAAGTAAAAACGGTTTAAGCGCAAAGTCATTGCCTAAAAGTCGGTTAAAAAGTAAAAAAAGAAACTTAGTTTTATGAATGCCATTTATTATCGATCACTGGACGAGGTCATTATTTATTAAATTATTGAGTGTCAAACGCTGATTTTACCTACACTATGCAGTTTAGTCGATTAAATGAAATAACATACATAGAGTTGTGTATGTAATTTCATTCAAATGTTGATTTTACCTTTATTGTTCAGTTTAGTCAAATAAATGAAATTACATACAGAGAGTTGTGTATGTAATTTCATTTAATTGACTCGACTTCTAGCTTTTCAGCATAATTAAAACAGAACGCGTATAGAGACAGTATAAGAGAGCATAAACCGTGACGTCATAAAGGCAGCGCATTAGGCGGCCGCTGCCAGAAGCTGTGCATTATCTATTTGGAGCTATTTTAATTAGCATTGCAGTAATAACAAATCGGGGGAGAAGTTTTTGTGGCCTCTCAGGCGACGTCTGCGAGCCGGAGGCCGAGCCCGGCCGCCCCGCCGCCTCCCCGCTGCAGCATGCCGCGCTGGCGCTGCCTAACCGATTGGGAATACTTAAAACAACGCCTCTCTCACTTCACTTATAAAGTTATGCGTGCCGAAATTCTAAGTATTACACATTTTTGGCAAACAGCCCGAATGTTAAATCGCCTGAGTGTTTTAAAATGGTTGTTTCGGCTCTGCTTCACTCGTTTAACGTTCTAAATGTACGGTAATAAAAATATGTAATTGCATATTGCGGTACAATGTCTTAACGAACCGGAACTAGTTGGACAAACATTCACGCTCGAAGAATAGGCGATTACCTCAAATTAGCTATACATTTTAATTTGTGATGTATTTAGAATAAATAAGCTCTAAATAATAGCGAAAATTGCGTATTCCAAGAGGTGCGTACGAGTACGTTACTTCGTAAATACACACACTTTTTAAAAGTACGCAACACAACATTTTTATGGTTTTGTGGAAGCGTCTCTGAGTACACTTTGTGCTGATACTGATTATGCACTTAGTGCTGATGATCCCGTATACCTACGCTTATACATATACGTTCAACTGGCGGCGGCTACAGGTTAAATACCTACTGTTAGCTTTACCGCTCATTCCCCAAATACCAGAATTTTAAAATAACAGTTTCTTAACATTTGAATTAAGTTATTGTTTCATCATCCTGACCTAATATTTGAAAGCTGGTGTTTTGGAGATCTGGTATTGAGAGTAGTCTGATAATTTTAAAGGGAGCCCGTTGCTTCCCATTTTTTTTGGTCATGATGTCATTGTATAATTATTGATAGTCATAATTTTTTATATCGCCAACACCGTAAACTTTTCAGAATTCCTTATATATCTAAAGTGTAAACAAGGTAAGGTTAGGTTAGGTTTGATTCATAAAATCCTAAATAAGTAACAGCTTCTTAAAAAAATACGTTATAACTTGCGATAATTATGACTTAAAACTTATAGCTCAAAATAATTATGGCAGACAATATAGACCAGATTTGAAATTCTGGTATCTTGGGAGTGAGCGAGCTTAACTAGTTAGGCCAACACGAAAAGACAACGATATATGCCGTTTGCAATACAAACAAGCACGTTTCACAAGAGGCCGTACACTCAAGTGGCCCTGGTGTCCCTAAATAAATCCGGCCGGGCAGCATAGCCTTACAATCGCTCCACGGTAGCTCTTGTTTCACGCACCGCCTGCGACTGTAGCGCTAGAACAATACTCTGCTCTTGGCACATTTCGTGAAACCTGCCCTGTTTACCTGCTCGGTTTTATCTCGAAACTGAGATTGCGATTTCGTTATTGTAAAACTTCACGGAGGTATTGAAGTTTCTACAGATAGGGCGAGGAAACGATTTTCCGACTGAGCACAAACGCAGGGGATCCGTAGATCTTACTCAATTGAAACAATAGGAGAGGCATTCAACTGGTTATATAGCGATGTGTCAACACAACAAAATTTAAAAAAAACTGTTTTATTTACATATACGCTTTTGTTAATTCACTTAATTGAAACACGAGCGGGTCCGAGCACGATGACGCGGCGCGGGGGCCTCGCGAGACACGTCCCCCAGGACAACATTACATTTCGCTATAAATTTCATCCACAGCCGCCCCGGAACTCGCTTCCACGGGTAAATCTTTCATATAAAAAGCCCTTTGTTTTCACTGGCTCAGATAGGTATTTCCAATCGAAGAGACATGCTGCAGCGTAACGCTTGATATTAAAAAAGTTTTTCTATAAGGACTACAGAGTCCACGGAGCGGCCAAGGATTCCATTGCAATTAAACGTTATCTTTTTACTTCTGTTCCTCGCCGTCTGGAGAGATTTCTTTATATGGCAGGGTGAAGCAATTTCTTGCGGTTCGTGAGAATCGATACCAGCAAAATATTGCGAATTGGATACGTGCGCGGAACAAATATTTGAATTCTCAGGTTGTGCTGATATAAAAATTGCAGCGCTTATAATATTTTCGCCAGGGTCGAAAGACAAATATCTGCAGCAGGATGTTAAATGGTAAGTATTAATCCTGTCTTTAAAAGCTTTCTAATCATAAAATCTCGAACCATAAAGACAGGTGCTTCTCGCAAAAGCACCGTTGATCTTTATTATCCATCCTCGCAGTTTACAAAAGCCGGCAAAAGGAGTTAGAATAAGTATCCAATCTAAACAGGGACAGGGAGGCATTTGTCCGGCAAAATGTCGCTCGGCGGGTCAGGTGGCACACGTTGAAAGCATTGAAAGCGTTCATAAATTTGCACGGTGCGAGGCTTAGCCGGACGCAGGTGTCGCCAGGCACTGCAGGCTACTAGACCCGCCTACTACTAAGAAACGTTACACCCTCATTATTATATTCCGTATTGCTAATGCCATCTACTGCTGCCGTAAATTTATGTTTCTGTTTTGTTTTGAAGACATCTGATATTTCATGTTGATTCTTATTTGCTATGCAAATGCAAACAACTTTGAGATTATTTTCACAATCGGAATAAAAGATCAAACACGTTTTATAATTCTTTTCCGGTTTCGTGGGAGCTTACTTTATCTCGTCTTTGATGTCCCGTGATACAGTCAAAATATTTGTTAGTGGCTAAAATAATTTAGATGATGAACAAATAATACTTTAAAGCAACAGACAAAAAAGTTAAACCTTCACAGTTAAATAAACTACAGTTTGAACTCGTTGTATTATTTATATAACACACGCAGGTCCCAGCATAACGTGATCAAAGTTCAACGAAGCAACGTGTAACGGGTAGAGGTAGGATCGACTAACGAAGTAAACAATCGACACCGACGATCCGCGTCCGACGAGTGGGCCAACAGAGCGGCCAAGACAAAGAGCTGATCAATCTGATTATTTTCTCCAACCTTACCAAATGAAGCACAAACAAACACGGAGATTTGAACACGTGAACGAGATAGAGTTTGGCGACCAAGTCGCGTCACAATAATAAGAGTGAAGATTGCAAATTCAAACAATCTCATTTGTATAAAAAATACCTTACTTACCTAATAGGAATAAAAGCCAGGTAATTTACCTACGAAAATAGGAAACTATATTGGAACTTGTTGATAAAACCCATTGTAGCCTGGATTTAATATTATATCGAATAAATGGATGGATTTAATTACTTGCTTTATGGCCTTGTTACATATTCAACATACTGTCGATCTCGACGTACACAATAAAATATTTTGACAAAAACTGATGAAACACAAAGTTTCTAGTTCTCAGTAAGAAAACAAACAAAAGTTGCAAAATCGCCGAGTTCAATTGCTCGGTTCCGAGATGTTCGACATGCTTTTGAATGACAAGTCCAATTTTCTGATCAAAGAATGCCCGCGCGGAGTTCAGTTTGTTGAAGCTTTGTTCACTATATTTGAACGTAGGCTGTTCGAAAAAGCAGTTTCTGAACGAACGTGTGTCTCCGCAGATACGAGTATACCAATTCATGAATATATTCTTTCAGTTTCTTTTCCATTTAACATAGTGAATTTGTGCTGGAGACAAAACCAGTTAAAGAGGAAGAATTATATTTTCTGTTTTTATTTTTATAGTAAATTTAGATTAAGTTAATTTGAAACTGACAAGAAGATAAATACACAAGAATAAAACTGTTGGAATAAATTATAACAACGATCGAAAATATGTGTCAGTTCTGTCACGCAAAATAAATCAGTAAGTTTCAGATTTATGTGACCCTTGGTAAGTGGGAGTAGAACAACAAAGGAGATATTGTGGTACGCCTACCACTTTACTCGCACGAATAAAGCGATAAAAATAGTTGTGCTGGGTTTTAGTAGATTTACAAGGGAGCCCGTTGTTTCCCAAAATGTTTTTGGTCATATTGTAATGTTGGCATAATTATTGATAGAATTTCTTAAATATCAAGGTGACAAGGTTAGATTATGTTTGATTTATAAAAGGCCTAAGTAAGTAACAGCTTCTTTAAAAAATACGTTATCGCTTGCGATAAATATGACTTAAAATACATTATGCCTAAAAATAATTATGGCAGACAATAAAGACCTGAATTACGGATTTGGTGATCAGGGAACCGATTTTTGACTTTCGAGCGTTCGAAAGTTTCAATCGAAAGTAACCAAAAACAATAAAATGGTATTTTTGACTTGCGAGCGATAGAAAATATGAACACGAGTGGTCCGTGGCATTCGTTTTGAATTCTATCAATAGAAAGTATCATTTGACATCTGTCAAACCTGTTATTACTAAAACAATTCATATTGTTATAATACTTATAGCAAAATTAGCGACATAAAATAAAATATTACAATAGGTATGGCAAGTCTGGAGGAGTATTTAATTTTAGTAAATAATAATGAAGAGGAAGAAGATGAATTTGTGCCTGCGCAACTGCCGCGTTTTCGGCTAGCAGAATTAGGAAACGAGCCATTTCTCGAAAGCGAAAATATATTTAAGAAGAATTACAGATTAAGTAAAAGCCTATGCAGATATTTAATTCATAAGTTAAGGCCGTTTGTCTCGGATGCTCAACGACCACATGGTCGTTGAGCAGATTAAAGTATTAACGTATTTGAAAGATTTAAGTATTAACGCAAAGGTAAGTTAATTATTTTTGTGTGATTATTATGGATACAACATAAAGTTTTTGCAATTATGTTACAAAACAATTGCATGTTCTAACCAGTTACTATTAAATCTAGAAATAAAGAAAGAAACCTAGCAATGACATAGACATCCACAGACGAGGAAGCGTTTCATTTAACCTAAATTTATAACCAGTCAAGAATTTGTCAAATAGCGTAATAAATCTCACTCGCACTTAAACAATAATTAACTTGTTATAATTTCAACTTTTGATAGTTTCACAAATTTATTCGCATTCAAAATATGAATTACAAAAAACCGGTAAAACATCGACTTACTGCGTATAATGAAACGCGTTCCAACTTAACAGTACTATTTAGTCAATCCCTCAGTTTCGAGTGAGAATCTCAAAAATATGGAATTTGGTACCATTCGAAAATAAAGCGTGAAAGATTGTCGCATTCGAATATTTTCTACTGCTGGGTTTTGAAATCGAACGCTCTAAAGTCAAAAATCGGTTCCCAGTTCGCTTTTGAAATTTATAGCCTTCAATATTATCTATTAACTTAAAAAACACGTCACATTCACTCTTATTCCAAATTGATGTGAAAAAGGTGTGTAAAAAAAGGAGTGAAAATTAATCTTTCCTACATCGTACTCGACTGAAGTCTCATAGTGAAGTATTTTTGCAAGCATAACAAAACTGGTTAAATTTAGGTGTAGGTGCTGTGGTAGTTGTAAAATTAATTCAACGGAAAAAGGCGACTAAATTGAATACTTTGGTGTAGTGCGTTCGAAATGGCACTTCGAGAATATTTAGATTTGAAAAATGTAGGACTTATTTACATAAAAAAAAACTCGTAAAGCTAAAAAGTTAGGGCTCAAAATACATTGGCAATGAATTGATTCGACTATAAAACATGTAGTGCCAAACTTACACCTTCTTAGATATCACTACTTTTGGTGGCACATGAGAACTGGGCCTCTAATCAACTGCGTTATAACGATATCGTATTTGACGTGTACCCGTATTGTTAACGTTTTGATAACTCTTATGTCATTTACAATAATGGCGACTGTGACATAAACGATTCTTAAACGAGTCAAACACGATATCGTTTTAACACACCTGAATATAGGCCCTGGGCCTTTTATTACCTAATTTATGTTTTTGGTGGGATGATAGATTGCAGGCACGCAATTAATAATAATAATAAAATTATTGGTCGTATAAAGAATAGAACAACCAAATAGCCAGTTTATTTTTATTACAAGCATTTATTAAATTTTATGTTGTGTCGTTTTAAATCTTGCTAGTTAAAAGCTAGTTAGACTGAAATGTAACTCCGATGGTATATACTGTTAATATTATTATTATTATTAAATTCAAAACTGAGTATATACTCTTGATGTTAACTATAATAGCGATTTAAAAATTTAGTTTATCTTGACAAAACCAAAACAGGCGTTATTTTAGCCCTGTAGCCCAGTAAAGTTTTTTTTTTTTGAAAAACCCTCTAAATAGAACTAATAAAATACCCTGACATATACTTTCCGATGAAGTCCGTCCTGTACTTAAATCCCCGTAAACCAAGAGTAATGATAATGACCAACAGTTGATGGGTTGATTGACAACAAGATGCGTTACCATTTATTTCCGGAAGTGTAGAAAATTTACTTTGCCGGCGTTTAACTGAGGCATCTAAAAAGGTATATTTAATAAAATATATCAAATCAAAATTGAATATGCAATTTGGACTTGAAGGTGGTCTGTGGAGACACTTAAAAGCTTTTGTAAATTTTCAGCACAACCTCGCTGAATTAAAAAATAAAAGATATTGGGTCATATTACAAATTACACTTCGACTAGTGCCCTTATTTAATTAACTATACGTATAGCTTACATAACTAGCTAGCTAGATCGTAGCAATCTCCATGAATGCAAGTTTTGCCATAAATAGGTACTCTATATGAGTATGCGACAAAAAGGCCAACATTACCTTAATTATTATCATTTATCATATCATTCTTTGGTAGGTACTGTCTAAACCGACAGCCGAAAATGTGACTATTCCTACTTTACTTTTCTTTTTCTCATACGAATCCTACAGGCTTATCAGTGATTTCATACTTTAGGTTTACACATTTTCTGAAGTAGAAGATTTAAAAAAAAACTGATATCTAGCTTTCAACTGCCTAAACGGTTTTGGATTTGTCGTCAATTTCAATTCTTAGATGTCGTCAATTGTATCATTTTCTTTGCCCCGGCCTTTGTCATTTCTGTTCGGTGTTGTTTCTGAACTTGACAAGCGACAAGCACATCAAAGACATAGCATGTGGCCAAGGTTTTTCAATATGACCCTATATATCGTCTCTTAAAGCCCACCCCGTATATTTTGAATGCATTAATGTTTTATTTTAATATCATTAAGTGAATTTTATTTGAATTAATCATCACGTAAACAAAGTAGGTGTAAAAGTTGTTTGAAACTGAAATTAAATTTCAACATTAGCTCGAACTTTGTTGCGGGAAACAGAACAATAACTCGTGTCCATTAACACCTGCAGCGGCTACAGTTGCGTACGTATGAATTATTTGTGCGATGTGAGGTGGAGAGTATTCGGCATTCCGGGTGTCCGTGTGCAGTTGCGGCATGGTTTGCCGCCTGCAAGCTCTCCGACCGACAACGCTGACACAACGGTGCGCGGCGCGCCGACTGCATTCCATTCTGCTGCCTCGATACAACACCTCTCTCCACATTACATCCTATAACTATAAGTAACAACTATCAGTCGCGTCACATCGCGTCGCACAACTCGCACACCATGAATTAATGCTCCTAACAGTAAAAAAGGCATCGGTGCGCCTTTGAAACCGAAATGAAAATCTGTTTCTATGGCTCGTATCCTCGTATACCAGTTGTGTGAAATTTAGGAAAGCATTATTCGACGGTGAGTGAAAGGAACCCTGATGATATATTATCGAGGCGAACAATCGTAAGGTTTTCTCGTAAGCTGAAGACAGGAAGGAGCGCGGCGCGTTATTTACGACTCGTGATTCCGGCGCAGCAGGGCCGGAGCAGGAAATATCCGACTCGCTCCTCGCCCAGCCTTCACCAAGCTGCTCAATTGACAACAGGTTTAGACAAGCCTTACAAAGTGCGGTTTAACTTAATATTACCCCAAATTACAATAATCATTTTTAGATCTATTTATCAACGGATACCTGTAATTAATTAATATTCAAAATAATACCAGCAAAAACACATGAGATCAAATAAAGATCTAGAATAAACAAAACCGCATTTAAAGTTGTTAGAATAAAAAATCGGTCAAGTACGAACTCCATCACCGAGGGTTCCGCACCTACGTCTTATTCGTATGTAATATTATAAACCTGCTGCTGCTTGGTGTCATTGACTTTTAGAAGCCACGCTTTACACACACACATCTTTAAACCTTAACTGCATTTTTTTTTACTAAATATTATACTTAAGCATAACATAAGCATAAGAACAATCACTCTATTTTAATTGTAATATATCTACAGGACACAACTGTCGCCTAAGAGTGTCGTGTACAGTTATTGTTAAGTTGCAGACATGTGAATGTAACATAAATCAAATATTGTAACAAATTTAAGTCTGTAATTTGTTACTGTACCTTATAAATAAATAAATAAAACGAACGCCACGAGGAAGGCGTCATCGTGGCGGACCTTTAATAGCTAATTTTACGAAAAGGGGACTGCGTTCACCATAGATTTTAAAAATCTAATAATTATATGGTTTTCCTATATAACTTAAGAACTTTCAAATGACATCTCACATGTTTTTTTTGCTGTCTCTATTTTATTATCTGCCTGAATAAATAAACCTACCTAAATTTAGAATTTATAATGACATTCGGACCACTAAATCCTTTAACTTCCCTAAATTTCGGCACGATAGCCATTACAAAGTTACATACATACATATTATCACGCCTTCATTCCCAGAGTGGGGTAGGCAGAGCTGCAGAAATACCAACAACTACAACAAGAGTTGTTGGCAATTCTGCAAACACATTTTGCACAAAAAGGCTAAGATGTTTACCAGTGAAATAGTGACAGGTTGCAAGCCCATCGCCTAACAGTACTAGAAGCCCTCATTCCCTTAGTCGCCTCTTACGACATCCACGGGAAGACATGGAGTGGCACTATTCTAACCCGGCAACCACACGGGCGAAAAGTTACTAGAGTAAATAATAAAAAAGTAGGTGTATATAATATACATCACTGAGCTTACATAAAGCAGCATCTCATTTTGTGCAAGCTGATATAAAGTCTTTGCTCGTGATTTACGTTAAAGCCTGCTAATTTAAGCGAAGCATCGAAGATACATTTTTATCAGGGGAGCAAACTTGCAGGCGCTTCAGGGACATAAAACCTTACTTAGCGAGCCACAAATCCTCGTAACGCTAAGCCGAGATAAAACACTAAGCTCGCACAACGAGCGCCGCTGGAATTTTTCACCTGCGGGTGCAGCCCAGACATAACACGGGCGAGTGTGTGCCGCGATATTACTCACACATGAATTATGATGTTCTGTAATGAAACCTTAGCCCCGAGCCAACTTATCAACCTTTTTATATTATGAATCTTGGAAGTTTTCGTGTTTCCACGAAAACCGTTCAATGGAGCGATACCCGGCTCGTATAAAAGGCCGTAATACAATCCCCACACCCCAGCTGATCGCACCGAAGGCTGGCGTTTGAGGATGTAATAATAAGAAGTCTAGTTAAGGATCATATAACCAGTTCACCGAGCGATCTTTGAATTATGCAAGGGTTCCTTCCTAGATAATAAGTTTAAACTACTTTCTTTGTCTGAAAGAATAAAGGCAACCGTCTTCACTGTCTAGACTTGATACATTATAACGAACTGTCAATCACGTATAAAAGCCTAACATGTCCTTTATGTATAGGAAATAAGGTCCCATAACAACTATAATAGAGTAAGTAATAACCTTAGTAACAAAACGCAAGACCAGTATTTTTCCTGCGCAATAACCTTCCATGTAAAAAAACGTTTGGGTCATAATAAACAACGTTTGCCTCAGTAAGCACGGATTCAACAAAGTGAAAGTTGTTTTTGTCACAAATAAATCCTTTTAGCTAAGGCCCCGTTTATTTTTTACTGGAAGCTTTTAGTAACTCTAATCTTGAAGCATTACAAAGTAGGTACTCGGAGGGATTAGCAGAAACCGTAATAAATTACGCGTTGGTTCGGTTCGCTCATTCAAAAGCACTCGTCGCGGCGGAGGCGCCGGCACCGGCTCCAAGATCAGCAAACACAGAAGAGTAATAAAGCCATTAATTCCGCTTTACGTGCAAATAACATAAATCAGGCAGCAGCGCCTCGCGCCGCAAGACCGCTCCGAGCACGCAACGCCGCGGGTAAATTAAGCGCCTGTCATACGTCCCGGCCGCGCGCTCGCAGATTAAACCAATCACTACACAGCGTTTGCAAAAACACGCTACCCCCTATTTGACTAATCCACTAAAGCTTTCGCTTTAGCAAGCGATAGAGTCCTGTCGATAGAATAACAATCAATTTTAAATGAACAGTCTCACAACAGAAAATGTTCTGTTTTACTGAGTGCATTTCCCTTACGTGATCTTTACTTAACAATTTCCCTTCAAGCGAGATCCGGTGCATTTCTTTTATACACCAACCCAGACTTAATTGTAGTGCGACTAAAAGGAAAGGAGGATATTTCCCTACAATACTAATACTATTTTACTACTAATAACTATTTTAATGCTAATGGTTCTCCCCGCAGGCTGGAGTCGTTCCGAGGATTAACGAAAATTAGATTTCAATAAGACGCTTGAGTCGGGAAGGAACAAATCTAAGGCAGAGCCGGGCAATGCGCCGGCGGTCACGCTCCTCCTTTTAATGCAATGTCAGCGCGCGCCCGAGCCCGAGCCGAGTGCGACGCATCTTGCGCCCAGCCTGCGGTGCCTTCACTCTACCTACCTACACCAATATCTATTCCAACTACATAATTTTAAAGATGTTACATATGTAATGTGAATGAATAAATAATACTTATATTCAATTACAAGCTGAAGTCCTCTTTTCTCTTACAGTTGCTGAACTCGACACGCTTATTGAGAAAAACTTATATTTCTGTATTCAATTAAGTTAACCTAGCATCCGTAATCTAACATTGTGGAAGACAATAAACATTTAAGTATTGAATATTGATTACATGACACTGAAAAAGTAAGGAAATCGTTACGACGTGCAAGTGCGACTGTTTAATAGCTGAAGTGGTAAAAAATCTTCCTGTGTTTGCTTTTTAGTTTAAATGTCTGTGTGTTTAACTTTTCTGAAGATACAAGAATTCTTTATTTTTGCAGTTTAAAACCTAAAATCAAAATTACTCGATTATGTATAAAGAATAATACTCGACTGAATATTATTGATATTGACGCCACATTTCCTCTGTTATATTATAAACAATGTTTCCTTTAATTAGTTCAATATAATTTATGTAAATTTTTTGATCAAGAATAAAAAAGTTAGTATTCAAAACTTGTTATTTTTTAAACCCTGTTGGTAGCGTATTTTCGCTACAAAGCGGTAAAACGCTGCTAAGTGCTACGCTCGTAACGTGTGGCAAAGCTTGGAGGCGAAAGTGTTAAAGCAAACCGCTTTCAACAATGTGCGAGTTTTCTTTTACTTATATAACTTTATAAGCATGCTTTTTTATTTTTGTAAAACAACTATAGCAACTCTTTTAGTACTTAATTTGTACGCGAGTATGTTAATACAGCCATGAGTTCTCGTAACGGTAGTTATGGTGCAGTGATTTAACAAAATCAGTGCGGAGTTGGTTATTAGCCAAAGTTCATCATGATAGTCGCTGCATGACTCGAGATACAGCTGTGAAACGAGCTCTTGTGCTGATAGGATAGCACTTGTTTTGTGCTTTAGGTACTTTTGTAAATATCCACTGTTTTTAAACTTTGGCATTTTACAAGGTAAAATTTCAGAAACGAAATAGTAGAAAATATTTTAAAAAACCAAAAAAAACCATGTTTATTAGTAGATAAGTACCTATTCAATTATCATTCACCTTATAAAACTTAAGAAACAAAAAATATATTTAAAGTATTTTAAAAAACTTATACCACTTGTGGGTTTCAATCCCCGTGTGGTTGCCGGGTAAGAATAGTGCCACTCCATGTCTTCCCGTGGATGTCGTAAGAGGCGAAGGGAATAAGGGCTTGTAGTAATGTTAGGCGATGGGCTTGCAACCTGTCACTAATACACTAGTAAACTTCCTGGCCCGATTGTGCAAAATGTGGTTACAGAATTACAAATCAGTCTTGGAGTTCTTGGTATTTCTGTAACTCTGCCTACCCCACTCTCGGAATGAAGCCGTGG
Organism: Acleris holmiana; assembly: GCA_949316455.1. Lineage (NCBI taxonomy): Eukaryota > Metazoa > Arthropoda > Insecta > Lepidoptera > Tortricidae > Acleris > Acleris holmiana. Next base: position 16,234,904 of record OX438763.1, read on the forward strand.
TGTTACTTGTGTTATGTTATACCAGTTCGTTTCTACGTAAATGTTTAACATTTTTTTGTTCTTAATATAGAAGTTAAAAAAGGTCCAACGACGGGCTTGCGGACGCTGTTAGCACAACAAAGGAGTTGACTCCTTTTGGCGTGGAATCCTAATAAGCTTCCGTCTTAAATATAATTTTGAGTTAAGTTTTTCCCGATTATTTTTATTGCATACTTATCAGCTGCTTATCGAAACCAATCTAACGATTTCAAACATGGTGGGTCCACGTTAGGTTCAGCAGAGGTCATGTTACTACCTACGAACTCCATTGACAGATCAGCTTTTACACACTATAATTATTAATTACATGCGGATTAAATATGTATTCTAAATTGGAGTCCATCCCGAAACCAAAAACCTTTGAACTTAACATGCAAACCAACAACGTCAAGTTAATAAAAGCTTGTAATAATCTCACTAATCCCACTAATTATTATAAATGCGAGAGTAAGTGTGTGTGTTACTACTTCACGCTGCAACGGCTGAACGGATTTGGATGAAATTCGGAACGGAGATAGCTTATACCCTGACTAACACACAGGCTAGGATTTTTTAAAGTTCTCGATAGATTAACGAAAATCGAGATCCCGCAACATGGGATGGCCGAATAATTCACCATCTCTACTTTTTTTCAGAGCAGATACCTTTTAGACGGCCCAACCGGTTTTCATCAAAACAAGCTTTCATTAAAAAAAACCGCGCCCTAATCTCTCCATCCGTTAGGGAGCTACGATGGCAGAAATACAGATATATATATATCTGTATACTCGTTAACTTAAAACATCAGTTTTTTGCCTCGAGGGTTAAAAAAAACAATTGAATATGTCATACTTTAAACAAAACAAGTTTACTAAAGATAAAAGGTAAAAGTTGTTTATTCAGTAAGTAGGCCGTACGGGCACTTTTTCACGTCAAAATTCTACTAGCGCTTTTACAATGTAATATTTTCCTTGATAACATAAATAATAAGACCATGGCTAGCTAATTTGTAAACGCTTGCTTTCTTTATAGACTTCGTTTATTTCTTTGTTTCCTTAACGTTCTGAAAACATTTAAACAAGATGAACGGTTAGAAATATATTTTAGATAGGTAACTATTACGTGAATATGAAAAACCCCGATAAACATTACTTTGAACAATAAGCAAAACTTGATCGGGCTAAATAGCACCTACGATATCAAATATTCTACGAGTATATAACTCCTGACAAAATTGGGATCAGAGCTCATAACTTTTAAACGGGAGGTATGACGCCACAGACAAATACACGGATACACACGTCAAACTTATAAAACTCCCTCTTTTTGCGCCAGAGGTTAAGAATCGCAAAGATAAAATTAAATCAATTCTTTGATTTACCATCTACAGATTATTATCATCATCAATAATTCAGCTTACTTACAAAACAAATATTTAAATAAAACCGTGTTTACATATGGTGTTTTGTTATGCAAAATGTGTATATCATTTGCATTAATATTAGTTTCCCCGCAGTGGAACGTGAAAAATGACCCCGGTTTACGATCCACATAAACTTAGGTTAAAAATTGTGAAAGGAGCATAGCCAACAAAAACAAGGAAAATACCCAACGGACGTTAAACATAGAGAGCTGTACTGAATAAAAAGGTCGCTTCCAAATAAATTATTCCCCAATTCGGCCGTTTCGATCCAAATTGAAAGAGCGTCTTAGTAAGAATTGAGATTTCTCTAGCCGCGAAAGAAGAGAGAATACAAATAGGCATATAAACGGAAATGAAATGGCTCCGGGAATTGTATGGATGAGTCGTATGGGGGGACATTTGTCATGGGAAGGTAATATTGCAGCTAGCGATGCAAAAATCAATCGCGCTGTATTTGAAACATAATCATATAATATTGTATACGATGTATAGGCTACCCCAAAAATATTCCATTAGAACACCGGCTTACGGTACGATTTCTAACATCGCTACTTATTATGTGTATTGCAAGAGACACGCAAACTGGCAGACGGCCCACTGATGGGAAGTGGTTACTGCCGCCGCCTATGGAGATTAGCAAAACCAGCGGTCACATTTACAAATATACGTAATTAAACGTTTACTCAGCCAGCCGGAAGTAAATAAAAACCTGGAAGGGATATATATACCTAATAAGAAATTATAAAAAACAAATTATTATTTTTTATTTAACTAATGTAGAAAAAGCACCCGTGTTGAGTTTTCTAAGAAACACTTATAGCGGCATCTTGTACCTACATGAACCTTTTACAAAACATTGCGCCTCTTATTTATTTGCATCGATTGCTATGAACAATAAATGCTATACATCCATTTCATATCCGCACGCTATACACGTTCCCGAAAAACAGCTCGCATAATTCTCACAGGGACGCCGCGTAGCCCTACGAAACAATAGCAGATTATCAAACAAAACGACCTAAATAGTCTTTGGAATAGAAGAAATAGGGCGCGGGTTAAGGGCCCGGAGGATGTCCGCGTCGCGCCTCGAATGCTAGATGAGAAAACAAACTCGCCTCCTCGGAAATGGCTTCTTTCTCTTATTATTATTAATATTGCCGAGCTTTATTGTGCTCTTAATGTGAGTCTTTGCACAAACAAGTCACACTGACTAAATGAATTTTTAATGTTTAAGTTTTAAATACTGACATGTTATTACATTTAGTTAACTTGACCTGAGACATATTGATAGACATGTATTTAATATAAGGCTAATTTTATTTCATATGACATTAATTTTATTTTTTTTATGTATAATTTTAATCCATTTTACTTATAACATTACAATTTCCTCTTTACAATTTTATATTATTATGTTTAATTTAACTTTCACATGCCTGACTCGGCTGAATATATCTTGGGAAGCTATGTATACCAATTTTAAGATCTGTATTACTTACCATATGTTCTTGTGAATAAACGATTCATTCATTCATTCATTCACTGTTTTATTACAAACTCATAATAACCTGTGAAACTTATATGAAGTATCAAATGGGCAAAATCATAGCAGAAAATATCATATTATAAACTTTAATAATATCTTATAATCTGATCTTCGATCGAGTCTTTGATTTTTGTCGATTTTCCATACACAAATTGGAAAAAGAAACGAGTTAATTGTCTCTAAAATGTCTCCGAGTACGGCGGTTAAAGCGGTGCATCGATTGAACAGAGCTGCTTTGTATTTATTTTATTTTATTTTTATTTATTCAATAAACCCACAGCACAATATTGATAAAATATAGGTATGATACAGAAAGCTTATACATAGGCCAATTACGGGATTTTCTTATATAATAACTGATCAAGGAGAAATTTAGGAGGGGACATACATTTACATTATAGAAACAAGAGTGTGGCTAACTTCCCATGGTTCTGCGTTGTGCTTGTAAGTGTGTGTGTATAGATATAATATGGATATAGGAACTATATCCGCGTGTACGCTCCATGCAATTGCCCGACAAGGGCGCCTAGGAGGAAATGTACTTCTTCCTCCTGCTTAGACGATCGCACAGAGAAACTTGAACCCGGGCTGCTTTGTAACATTCGACTTTTGTAAGTGGCCTTTTACCTGCACACAATTTATAGGGACGGTATTCATATTCCTGCTTGTATTTATGCAGTATGTTAGGACTAGTTTTTACCCGCATGTACAAGATTATTTCATGAAATAACTAGTAATGCAACTTGTGACAGTATTTATAACATAATATACTACTTATAACAAAGAAAATATTTCATTTGTGATGGTTAAATAAATATACTTATTTAAAATTTTCCTAATTCAGTAGTGAGTGAAAAGCATACCTTAAAATGACTAATGCGAATAAAATTAGTTAATTGAATATACAGTTAAACACAAATGCACAAGCACAGGTAGGTACTGCTTATTCGTCAGAAATAATCCAAAGACAAGTGAAAAGAAAACTCGGTACGCAGTATTATGTGACAATTCAATTATCCTTCAGTCAGAGCGACGCAATCTCGCTGCGCCTCAAAACAAAGACCCTGCTAATAGTATCGCGCAGCGGATAAACAGCGCGACACCGAGTTTGTGTTGAAAAAATAAAGGCGCGACGACGCCCGAATAAATGAGAGCGGCGATAAACAGGAGGATCCGCTCCGAGCCGAGGGTCGATATCGAAATACATTATTCCCCGATCCGAGTGTTCCGATTCAAATTGAAAGAGCACCTCCAACATGAGATTTCTCAGCCGGCGAGTGGGCCCAGAATATAAATCGACGCATAACCAGAAATGGAAGGGCTGTGAATTTCCGTTTGGTGGCAAGCGGCCGGGCTGTTGCTTGTTTATAATGTTGTTTAACTAAAGTAGAAAGCGGATGATTTATGTGCATATGTACACCATATCTCTATTGTACAAGTATAATGGCGACAAGCGGTGCTGAAATTGTAGGTAGTTTCCGCTTCCTTTGACTATAAATTTACTAACCTACGCTATAACGTCCGTTCTTATTAATTTATACTTCGTGTTTTAATTCCAAGCTACATAATTTTTACCGATCTACTTTGCCTATTTTTATCATTCAAAGAATTTTCTCAATGTAATCATAAGGCTGGTCCGTCACGTATATAAAGGAATTCCAAACGTAAGTTATTCTAACTCTTTCCACCTTATAGTTAGAGAGTACACGCTCCCCTCATCGCGTATTCTGTCCAATTCGCAACACGCCCAGCAGATATTTACGTAACAGGCGCCTTTGCTGACTTCTGGCACCGTCTTTTACTTTACGGCGAAAGAGGAGCACATATTAAGTGGATACACAAAGAAATTCTAACCACAAGCAACCACTGAGTTTATGCACCTTCAAAGATGGATTGTAGTCGTAGACTGCGACAAGTGCTACAAACGTTACAGCGTAGCGTGTGTTCTTATACACCCCGCAATTTAAATGATGAACAGGGTTGAGATTCTACACGGTAAAAACGATATTTCTTTTGACGTGTTTCCGTATTGTTAAGGTTTTGATAACTCTTATTTACTTGACAGTAATGGCGGCCGAATTAACAACAGTACTAAAACACGTCAAACGAAATATCGTTTTAACCCATTGCATTACCTTTACGTTTGCATATATTTATCAATTCGACTCGACTCTTATATTACTGCACAATCCTCCTATACTTTGCTGTTTTATTTGTTGATTGTTTCTGGTTAATATGTATGTGTGATGGTAGTATAATATTGATAACAACATTTTTTAATGTTATACTTGGATTTGAAACATTTTAAAATCATGTGTTAGGAAATACGTTCAGTGAATCCAATTTAGTTCAGTTTTCAACGTGTTTACCTTGGATCCTGGTAATGTAACAACGAGACATTGCTAAATAATGAATAGCGCGGCATGTTCGTCTATTAGGAGGAGTGGTGTAGGTACGAGTATGTAGGACAGTCGCGAGGAGGGCATTTAGCCCGTTAAGGTTGATTGTGAGAGCTCGAGCGCAGCCCGGGCGACGCCACTCTAACTTAATAACTACGAGACGCCGGCGCTGAATCAAGGTGACGCGCCTTCACAATGCCCCATTCAGATTTAAATAGCTTTACGCCCAATTACGTTTCAATTTCAATATGGCGCTAGCACGCCGTGAGCCCGTGATAGTTATTTCATTAAAACAAAGATTCCAGAGAAACTTTGCATCGGGAATGCCGAAGCCTATTATGAGATTTCTAATTTTGAAGTCGTCTGTTAAACATATTTTAAGCTTTGGTATCTGCAGTTACGTGTTTCTCGAAAATGCTAATTCATTCAACACAGAATACCTACCGCAGTAAATTTAACTTTGTTGGGGAAGGCTTTGGCGCGGTTAATTTCTACAACCTAGTTACATTTCAAGTCAAGTCTAAGACCGAGGCTTCTCAGCTAATCAGCGTTCCTAGTGGCGCCAACGAGCGTAATGTTTGTTTGGAACACAGAGACAAACCAACCAATTTAAACCGCGTTTCGTCGTCGTACAACTACGTTAACCATTTTAAATAACACTACGACTTTGTTAGTTTTAAAGATTACACACGAAAGATAAATTGGTAGCATATAGCCCTTTGTCTCCGCCCGCCACTAAACCTACGTAATATAATAACAACGTCACCTGCTAAACTTATGATTTACAAGGGGCTCTAAGTAGTATCGTAAAGGCATCTAACACAGGCGTTACCATGAGAACAATAGAGCGTGACAAGTGAAGGTTAGGGGGGAGCGGGGAGCTAAGGACGGGGCAAAGTTTGGCAATTATGGCGACCGCATGTCTGAGAGCGTCGCAACACTCATTACCAAGTGAAACTCGACTCGCCTAGATTAAAAGTCCCAGAGACACGGGTCCCGGAAACGGCACGGCGGTCCCGCGGCATGAGACGGGGATTAATGCCGACACATCTAACCGGCTCCGGATGTCTCTGCGATAGACCGGATTTCGCTAGTTTAAATGGAGGTAATCTACCTTACATTAGAAGATGTGTTTGTAGAAATACTTAGGCAAGTATACTGAACAATTTTGCAGCACTAGTAATATTTTGTGACTTTTAAGTCAAAGAATATGTTTATATGTATAATATTAATAACTAGTAGTCTACTTTCCTTTAGACCATTGCCATCATCAAATATTTTTTAAAGCCCGTGTAATCCAAAAGTGGTTATGGTAGCCACCTCCTTACGTTAATTATTTTGTATTCAATACGAGGAAAATTAACATATTTGTTTGTAATTGCGTTCTCGAAAACGGCTCGCAAACGTTTTTAATGTAAATTGCGTAATAGAGCTTTTTCGATGAAGAAATCAAATTGTCAAGTTGTCATCTGCGGGAAAAAAGGTTCCGCCGGACTCTCAAGTACTATGTTAATATCATATCACATCTATCATATCCAATCTATAAGAGATCCTTAAAAAGAATAAGTTCACCTTTGTACATTCATAAGGTATGTACAGAGGCGCACTTATATGCACTTATATAAAGATGTTGTTATTTTCATATACAGTAAAACCACAGTATTAATAGTACTCGGCTGTCATTTTAAACAAGGCCTATTTTTCCAATATCCAGTTAAAATTATCATTCACCTTGTGTTAGCCCGTAATAAATTACTTAATATAAAAAAAAGATTTAAACGCGACGTAATGTTTCTTTTCTTTGAAGCTCTCTTCCGTTCCAATGCGCGATATCAATATTCAGGCCGCGGATAGATTTATAGATGTAATGCATAAACATACGACATCGAATATGTCGGATAAGTTTAGATTGATCTTGCTTTCTCAATTAGCTTCAGTACTCCCCATTTAGACGAAATAGGGGAAGGTCGCATAGATAAATAAATATTTATAGAGAGTGGTTAGGTACAGTCAACCAATTTGATTCCTACTATTCCTAGGCCACTGTACAACCTTGTCGATTTAACTGCAAGGTTGCTAGGTGATAACAATAAAACAGCATATCTCAGTGCGGGTCAAAGGATTATCAGCTTTCCGATCACAATATGAATTAATACTAATGACGTTTAAACGTTTTTTCTCTATGAGATGAGAAGAAAATGATTTTGACAGAATGACAAATAAAGGTTCCCGTTGTCAGTTTTGATCAAACAATATAATTTTGAAAGTATGGATATGCCTGCAGCTAATTTGGAAGAGCGAAGAACACGAATAATAGTATTGCATCAGGAGGGTCACAGTAGACATGATATAGCAGAATCATTGAATATATCGGTAATATCGGTCGATCGCTCGATCGGTCAGTCGTTTCATGGAAATTGATATTCAAGCCCAACTCCTAGAGTATTATTTCATCTTTTGACAAAATTATCAGCGTGCAACCGTAGATTTGTGGATTTAACTATACCCAGAGGAGGGCGAATTAATTGACCATCGAAGCTACAATCATGGTGTTCGAAAAGTAACCGACGAGCAAAGAACACAGATGCGGCAAGATTACGAACGAAATGGTTTCACTTCAACTAAATATTTTGCGGATCAATTTAATGTTTCTTTTGAAACTATTAGAGAACATTTACATTCCATGGGACTCCACCACCGGCACTATGCAAAGAAAATAGCTTTGACTGAACGACACAAGACTGAGAGATTAAATTTTGTTCGGCAGTATCTTGACTTTGACTGGACGAACGTGATATTTTCAGACGAGAAAACTTTTCAATCCAGTGAAACAGGTCGTTTGCACTTGTGGCGATACGACAACCCTCGGTATACTCAGGATCACGTTGTCCCTAACCACGCTTCAGGCCGTATCAGCGTGAATTTATGGGGCTGGATGAGTCTCGCAGGTGTGGGTGAACTGGCTGAAATGCCTTCCCGGGCAAAGGCCACAGATAATCTGTGGCATAAGCTGCCAACTGTGCGTGTCTTATATCCGCAAAATGAGGTTCCAAACTTTCATTTCATTCATGATAACTGTCCAATACATAAAGCAAGAATTGTGAGCGATTGGTTAAATCAACATCGTGACACAGTTACTGTTATCCCATGGGTAGCCAAGTCAACGGATCTCAATCCGATAGAAAACTTGTGGGGTTTAATGTGTCAAATGTGGCAAAATGAAAATGAGAGGTCACGGGCTGTCCTGGTAGAACATTGCCAACAAGTTTGCGAAACTTTAAGGACCTCAGACATTTGCACTGATATAGTTGGCTATATGCAGTCAAGACTTCTAGAAGTGATAAGAAATAATGGTGGACATACTCGTTATTAAAGTTAATGTGTTAACTTTTCACCTTAGCGATAAGAAACACAGGGTAAATTAATGCATGCTATCGTCGGTGACAGTGCAATACCGCGTAACCACAAAATTAAATAAGGTGCAAAATACACCTTAACAGGTACGACAGTAAGGTACATTGTGCAACTTATTGAATTTATTACTTACGCGGTATTGCATTATCACCGACGCTATCCTGCTTTATTAAATAATATATTTTTTCATCTATTTATTTTACTACCTTCGCCGTCATAAAGTGCCCTACTTAACTCGTCTCGCATACTCTAGAAAAAGACGAACACCTTAATTATGTTCGAAATAAACGAATGTGCTACTTCTACTGTGTAATCTCACAATAAAGTGCACTATTTGAGTGAGAGGGACGACACGATACGAAGTTCGAACTGCGAATTTTGGAGTAGCTCCAGTCATTTTACAAAATGTGCAACAACAATTTAATTAGACATCATATTGGCAAGTTTTTTTTAAACTCAAATTGCTAATAAGGTTTATACGGTAATAAAATCTTCTTCTTCTTCTTTTTTAATAAATGGCGGTCCACACAGTGATTTCGCCAATGTCAAGTGAATAGAGTAAATCAGTAAACAGAATAAATCAAAAGTAAAAGCCGGGCATTTTTCAATCGGCCATCTTCCCTCCCCGAAGGTTACCGGAACCCGGTAATAAACTCTTTTTTACTATAGAAAGAAAACGACAGTTAGGATCAAAATGTCATGATCATGACCCTTAGCAACGTCAATCAATAAGCACTGTCATAGACGTCATAGTAGATAAATTAATTTAATACGACATGGTTCTAGAGTGGCCTAGGAATCAAATTGGTTGACTGTACATACATGCGCCGAGAAAAAAGAAGCTATAAAGAATGCGCCGAAGCCGAGTAATGTCACCGAGTTGCGTTCGTTCATAGGATTAGTCATGGACGCTGGTGCTGACGGCCGGCGCCAGCAGCCGCGGCGTGGGCGCCGTAGTGACATGTCACGCCGGAGGGCGAGCGCCCCGTGGCTTACGCGTCGCGCACACTTAATTCCGCGGACACGGGCTAATCACAAATCGAGCGAGAAGCGTTAGCTATGATATTTGGCGTTAGAAAGTTTCACCAATATTTATATGGTAGGAAGTTTTTGTTGCGGACAGACCACAAACCCCTCGTTTCGATTTTCGGTGAAAAAAAAGGCATACCGGTAATGGCCGCCAGTAGTTTGCAGCGATGGGCGGTATTGCTAGCCGGGTAACATTTTGACATTGATTGATTACGTAAGTAAAAATACGTAGTTAAATAATGCTGGGGACGCTTTATCCCGCCTGCCGGTACGAAAACCGGTGAAAGAAGTTAACGAATCAACATATTTAAATTTTATTCAGGACGCTTTGCCCGTCGATAGGAAGATGGTGCAGCACGGTACCAAAAAAGACCCTGTATTAAGACAAATAGTATGCTTCTTACAAACAGGGTGGCCCGCTGCAAACAACAATGAAAGAATTCAGCTATATTATATGCACCGACATGAATTGTATTTGGATATAGGTTGTATTGTTTGGGATATCGTCTAGTAATTCCAGCAGAACTACGAGAGAAGGTATTACAAGAACTACATGTAGGGCATATGGGAATAGTCAAAATGAAAAGCATGGCACGAAGCGTAATGTGGTGGCCGGGCATTGACGCGGACGTGGAGCGCGCCTGTGGCCGCTGCGGGACTTGCGCGGCTGACGGCTCGGCGCCCGCCCTTGGCAATATATACCGGAGGTCTGGACCAGGGCCTCTATTCAGGTGCGTTAAAACGATACCGTGTTTGACACGTTTAAGAATCGTTTATGTCACAGTCGCCATTATTGTAAATGACATAAGAGTTATCAAAACGTTGACAATACGGAAACAGGTCAAAAACGATATCGTTATAACGCAGTTGAATAGAGGCCCTGACTGCTTGTCGACTTTTTGGGTCCCATTTATGGTAAAACCTTCTTAGATGCTACTTCTAAATGGGTAGAGGTATTCCACATGCACTCGACTACGGCACAGCCAGTCATAAAAGTACTAAGGGAGACGTTTGCGCGATTCGGGCTTCCCAGAGAAATTGTCTTCGATAATGGTCCCCCGTTTTCGAGCAAAGACGAAATTTGGTATGGAGATAACTAAGGTCCCGGGGAAGGATATAGGACATTTTTCATCCCGGAAAATTGAACAGTTCCCGAGGGAATAGCGATAAACGATGTATTTGACATATATAGACGATACTATCAAATTGTGGTTTTAGTGGTGGTAGGACTTTGTGCAGAGTCCGTCCGGATCGCTACCACCAACTTATCCATTAACCACCCGCCAAGCAACAGTGGTCTCATTGTTGTGTTCCGGTGTGGGGATAAGACAACCGGTGAAATTACTAGCATAGAGGCATTCCATCTTAGTCCTCAGGGTTGGCAACGCATTTGAGGTCTTAGGATTATACTCTTGAGAATTCAAATGTCTATGGGTCTCAGATTCCACTTACCATCAGGTGGCCTGAGTGCTCGTGTGCCTTCTCATTAACATTTAAATAAAAGAAAAGTGATTTAACATTGTCGTCTACAAGCACCCGAGCTGAGCTCGCTCGCCCAGGTATTACATACGAGTATAAAAGAATATAGGGGATAAGACAACCGGTGAAATTACTAGCATAGAGGCATTCCATCTTAGTCCTCAGGGTTGGCAACGCATTTGAGGTCTTAGGATTATACTCTTGAGAATTCAAATGTCTATGGGTCTCAGATTCCACTTACCATCAGGTGGCCTGAGTGCTCGTGTGCCTTCTTATTAACATTTAAATAAAAGAAAAGTGATTTAACATTGTCGTCTACAAGCACCCGAGCTGAGCTCGCTCGCCCAGGTATTACATACGAGTATAAAAGAAGAAACCGACTGGCTGATCGATCAACGCACAGCCGAAACCGCTGGACCTAGGGACTTGAAATTAGGGAATATTCCTTGGATATCCAAGGGGTGCACTGAGAAGGGATTTTTGTAAATTCGTCCCCCAAGGGGTTGAAATAGGGGGAGTAGCGGTAAACTAATTCTACGCGGCCGTCCTCGAGTCAGTTATGAAATAATGCACCAGGGACGTCATAAAAGCTCGTTTAAGTAAGTAGTCGCGGTCCGGTAATATAGCCGCAAATAGCTGATTCCATAAAACTTTTGTGCGCGGTAAAAAGTGTTTGTTTTCCAAGGTAACCATTGAAACGGGGACTAACCTGAAGACTCGGGTGGACGGCTAGCTGCAGCAGCGTCCTCACGACGCCGAGGTGGCCCTTGTTGACGGCGATGTGCAGCGGCGTCTGGCGGCGGCGGTTGCGCGCGTTGAGGTCGGCGCCGGCGGCGGCCAGCGCGCGCAGCGCCGGCGGCTCGTCGCCGAACGCCGCGTGGTGCGCCGCGCGGTCCCCGTCGCGGTCCTCCGCGTCCGCGTCCGCGCCCGCCTCCACCAGCGCGCGGATCACTTCCAAGTGCCCGTTCTGAGCTGCCGCCTGTTTAGTACACGGGTTTATTCATCGAATAAGCTTGTAGCCATTGAGGTACGAGAATACCATCCTATCTATATTAATAAACATATCACGCTTATCAGATCGCCGTGGGTTTACGTGTGGGCGTCAGCGCATCCCACTTATTAAGTCGCGGCTTTCATCAGCTCCTCGCCGTTACGACTAATATGTGTTTTGAACGAGTAAGAAACAAGTTGAGGAGTGTACCTGCCAAGGAGTAGGTCTGCCTCTCGGCTTTCCTAGTTCTGTTTTTTGCGAATATGTTTAGGATGTACTATTGTACAAAATTTGGGTTATTACCCAACGGTCATATGTGGTCGAAAATATTTGATGCAGGGTTGCATAAAATAAAGTGTGTTGGTTAGTGTTCCGTTACCATAAAAGTTTGGGAACCCCTGACCCAGACAATATACAACTAAGACGTTTCGTATACAAAGGCAAAATAAAACTTAACCCTGAACCGAACCCAAAAACCATACGATAACATATCCAAGGCAATATTGCTTTACAGACTAGAATAGGAATGAAGGCGTGACGTTATGTATGTATGTACTTTGTTTTTACCTTTTTTGACATGTTATTGTTTTTAATTTTGCCACCATTACCTACTAAGTTAATAATAGCTTTAACGGGGTCAACTTTACTTTATTATATCCTATCTATATGATATCGTGTATACTGTAAAGAACTGCCACCTGGGCACTGTCTGTCTGAGCCGACATACTCGCTTGTATACATATGTATATTATTTTTATTTAGTTTTTTTGTTTTAAATATACAGTAATGTCTATCACCTTCCGTGTTTTCACCGAGCGGTTCTAACAGAAGACCGGCGTTAGCTTCGCAGTCAGCACATGCTGAGTTGGGACCGTTTAGCAACAATTAACACCATGTTGTCTATTTTCCTTTTTTATGTTACTTTTATCTGTGTTATTGTAGTGAATAAATGTTTTTCCTTCTATTTTCTTTCTCTATTTCTTTCTATTTATATGTTGTTCTCTTGACGCTTCTATATGTACCTGTAAGGCGGTGTGTCCGCCGAAGACACCGTTGACGTCGGCGTGGGCGTCAGTCCGCGCGAGTATGTCCGCGCAGCGCGCCGCGTCGCCGTTAGTCGCGGCTTTCACTAACTCCTCATTCGTGTCGCCCGACACGTGCGTCTCGAATAACTTCTTCAGTAGCGCCGACAGGCGCTCCCCTGAAAAACGCTCTTAATTAATGAAGGTCATTATTATAACTTATAACGGTTATAACACACACCCATGAGCAAGTGCTCCGCTTAACACGACTAACACGCGTCAATAGAGCCAACGTAAGTTTAATTCAGTTTATTTATTCATCAATGTAATATTACAATATTAATTACATTGCATATCAAAAATTACGAAATTTCATTGAGATCTTCAACATAAATACTAAAACTCAATGAAAACCAAAATAACACTCAAATAATTAAATACATATTTAACAAATAGTCACTTATCCGATATTAATAGGTACACAAAGATCAATAAATGTCATATAATAATAATTTTTCAATTTAGGTTTCATGTATTAAATTTTGCAAGGGTTTGCTTTTATAGAACATAAATAAAATATATTCAAATTATTCCATAATTATTACCTGAGGAGTTTTCCGGAATATTTCCAATAGAAGACGCCACTTTGGTAACGGCGTTGGGGTTGTAGGTCCACGACGTGTTGCAAACTTCCACTTTGAGGTCGTTGTCGTGATAGATTTGTTGCACGCGGCCAATTTTTCCGAGCGTCTGTTGACGAACATGACATGTGTTGAGTTAGCGCCATGAACATCTATATCATCACGGAGTTTACCTCGCGTGGAGAGGGTTCCGTACGTTTTGAGAAATTTCCTATGTTATTTAAATACCAATTTTAGCCTATTTTAAAAAATTACTTCAAAACAATTTACTTAAAAAAAAACTTAAATAAATGACACAGCATATGGTCACACTAAGTCGTTTGCAATTTTTTTTTTTAATATTATTCCCAAAAGTGGCCCCAAAGTTTAAATATCATTTGTTTACGTCCCTCCACTCCAGCAGGGAACCTTTCATTCGACAGGATTACACCGGAGGCTGTAACCTGGCTCCAAAACGCTAATCCTAATTTATAGAAAAATGCAGGAATGATCGTACTAAGAAGAAGAAAGAAGATTTGTTTACGTTACAAGTCCGGCTTTGGGTTACCGACTTACATGTGTGTGCCAAATTTCAACTCAATCAGTCCATTAGTTTCGGAGCCAAACGGCTGTGTCAGACGGACGGACAGACAGACACGTGAGTGGTCCTATAAGTGTTCCGTTTTGTGCCTTTGAGGTATGGAACCCTCAAAAGTACTTTTTCACTTCTCATGCTCTTAAAGTCCTTCTTTATGCTGGGAATAGGCTGCATTAATGTCGTCATCCAAACTAAGACCATTAAGCCCTACAGCCAGACGAACGAGGTGATGCACTAAATAAACTTGTTATTTGAATACCTCTTCTTTATTGTTTTGCCTTCTATATTGTATCCAACAAAAAAGAAATTTAAAACTATTAAAAACAAGTATTATTGACTAAAACATTATAAAATCAACGAATGATTTAGCAGTAAAATTGCGTTAAAGCTAAGTTAAAAATCTTATGAAGAAAATTAAAAAGGAAAAAACAGCGGGGGAGTGAGGTGTTTGTCTCGTTTTGGACTATTAATTAGTTCGATTCTATGCAAAACTTGTTATGTTACGGGATTTAATTCCAAATGTTAATAAACTATTGGAAGAAATTGCAAAATAACTTATTGAACATAATATATTATCGCTTAAATCCAAGCTTTTTTTGTATACTTAACTATTTTATTCCTTCTTAATCGAAGTGAAAAGCAGAGTGTACAACTGAAACTTAAAACCCATTTTATCCTCAATTTAATTATCCAACTTCGCGCCTCGCCTGCCGGTTCGGATGGATACCGTTAGTCTTGGATAAAATGGTTTGTGTATGCCCTTGTGGTACAATCTACTATACCTAGTCCAGAACTGCATTTAAAGATTTCAAAAAAGGAACTCTGAATAAAAAAAATTAAAACCCAAAGTAATGGCTGACTTTTAATTGTTTGAAGGACCTGTTGCGAACCGGCTTCTATGCGTCCGGGAGGAGACGCGCGGGACGACGACACGGCACGTGACGTCATCGCGAGCAAGCGCGGCGCGGCGCGGCCACTCGCCTCAGCAACAGTTACGAAGACGGACGAGCTTTCGATTGTTTTAAATTAATAACTGTTTGACCGGGACATAATATGTTTAGACGGGATTATACCAGCCCCTATTTTTATACAGTCCACTTGTTTTATTTTTACGTCCAGTAGGACCCTAACATTGGTCCTTTAGGATTCTCACCGTCTAAATTAAAAAAAAAAAACTGGTCAACGTCACGTCAACTTTCGAGCACTTCAGTGTGGTCTTCAGCTACAGAAGATACCTCAAGGAGCCTTCTTTATCATCATCCTGTGGAGGACTTCGCCAAGCAGCCGCACACGCTCGAGAACCACGTCATTTGGAGATCGAACGCGCGACGGACTTTGGACTACTGAGCCGCGTGTCATCTTAGAACAAAGGAAAGAGCGCATCGTCTACGGATTCCCCTGGGATGGGACACGGTTTGAATATTTGTGAGTTCGTTCCAATTATTCCTTTTATCTTTCCCCTCCACTTAGATTTTTAAAATTACTTTAGTGATGCCTTTTTTATAACAAAATCTTCTTTCAACTTCTATATCTTCAAACCTTATACACCAAAGCAATTTTTCATCAGTCTACCAAAACTGAATATTATTTTTCATCGTTATTTAAAATCAACCTTTATAGAACATTTGCTTAAAGCTCATTTTTGCATGCGCTATTCATAAAACCGAATAACGGTAACTTGTTTACGCAAATCGATCTTTCCTTATCTTGCCACCTGGCCGGTCTTTTGTTCGCATTTCAAGGTCAACGCTCGCTGCACTTTATTGCATTAATACACTTTATTTATATCGTTACATCTTGTTTCTACTGCTATGGCTGATCAAAAATTAAATAAAAAACGCGCTAGCATTAAAGCAAAATTGACCATATTCAGTAAATACCTACAAGTGCTTCAATCTGGCGGTCAACCTAGTAGCTTACAACTGCTAGACTTAGAAAGCCGCTTTAAAAAATTCGATGCCTTATACGCTCAATACGATAAATTACAGTGCGAAATCGAGGAGCTTTCGGTGGACGAGGACGAAGAGGTGGAGGAGCGCGAAAGCTTTGAAAACCAGTACTACGAGCTGCTAGCGGCGGCCCGCAGTCTGCTCGGCGCTCGGCCGGGTCAGCATCTGCAGCGCGAGCGCGACGATGGATCCGTGACGAGCTTCGAGGATGCACAGGCAGGTGCTTTTAAAACCAATTGTGTTAGATTGCCCAAAATTAATTTACCTGTATTTCATGGTCACTATCAACACTGGCTTGAGTTTAGGGACACTTATCTTTCTTTAATTCATTCAAGGCAAGACATAGATGACATTAATAAGTTACACTACCTTCGAGCATCTCTTAAAGGTAGTGCTCTATTAGTAATTGATAATTTGGACTTTAAAGCAAAAAATTATGACTCTGCGTGGAAGTTATTGTGTAGCAGATATGATAATAAGAGACTGCTTGTTAATAACCACGTCAGGGAACTTTTTAACGTCGACCACATGCGAAGTGAATCGTGCTCAGCCATACGTCGCCTTATAGACGTCACTAATAAAAATCTTCGTGCGCTGTCTACCTTAGACCAGCCCACTGAGCATTGGGACACACTCATAATACACATGATGGCAGAAAAACTGGATAGCGTGACTCACAGGGAATGGGAGGAACATAGGAACACCATGTCCAACCCCCCTTCTTTAGACATATTCATTCAATTTCTTAGCAACAGAGCAGACTTATTGGAGACATTGCAAGAAAGCAAAGGTAAAATAAACAAAACAGAAACTAATAAAACAAATACAAATTTACTTATAGCAACAAATTATCAAAAAATAAATAATACTTCTAATACTAACAAAAAATTTAATTCATTTCACAAAAAAATACTTACATGCCCCTTATGCAATCAAAATCATTTTCTTTTTAACTGTGAAACATTCAGGGCCCTGCCTATTGAAATACGCATACAAAAGGCTAACGAGTCGAAAGTGTGTCTTAATTGTTTACGACCAGGGCACTCGGACAATACTTGCAATCTCGTCCCATGTAAATATTGCAAAAAACGCCACAATACCTTGTTGCACATACATGAGCCGCGAGTCGATCCTGAGCCTGCCATAGCCTCATCCAGCAACGTCAATCATTTTGCTAGCTCGAACGAATCAAAACGGTTAACTACTCCTGGGCATGTTTTACTTTCCACAGCGATCGTGAAAGTGGTGGATGAGCAAGGCGCCGTGCACCCGGCTCGCATGCTGCTCGATAACGGCAGTACAGCCAACTTTGCAACAGAGTCGCTCTGCGGTAAGCTGGGTTTGTCTCGGCGTAGTGCGAACTCCATGGTGACAGGTATCAATAATAATACTTCTCATATTACACAGTCTTGCAGCCTTACTATTAGATCTTTCCATAATGAGTATAGTTTTACTGTGGACTGCCTTATTTTGCCACAGATTACTAAAGTTCTACCATCCTCATACGTAGACATTAATAGCATTCCTATACCTATAGGAATTAGTCTAGCGGACCCTTCGTTCCACATACCGTCAGTCATAGATATATTAGTTGGTGCAGAAGTCTTCTGGTCCGTCTTGAGTAATAACTCGATTGACTTAGGTAAAAATCAACCGAAGTTATACGAGACTAAGCTGGGTTGGTTGGTGTCAGGGTATGTCACCCGTCGTAAGACACCGTCTTCGTCCTCTGTTTGTCATTTCGTCAGTGATGAAACGAATCCAGACTTAACACGTTTCTGGGAACTTGACACCGTCGCTCCCGAGCACTCCCTGTCTCCCGAGGAACGTGCATGTGAGGAAAGTTTTTTAAAAAACACCACTCGGAATGATGACGGCCGCTTTGTCGTCACGATGCCGCTGAAGGATGATCCTTCGGTCTTAGGCGATTCTTTTCAAATGGCTAAATGCCGCTTCTTATCTTTGGAACGCAAATTTGAAAAAGAACCAATCTTCAAAAACATGTATATGGAGTTCATGCGGGAGTATGAACGCCTCGGTCACATGACCGAAAATAATAATTCTCCCAGATGTCTTCAACAAGTAAATTATTACTTGCCGCACCACGGTGTTATCCGTGAGTCTAGCCTTACTACAAAACTTCGTACAGTCTTTGACGCTTCGGCCAAAACTAGCTCTGGCTTGTCTCTTAATGATATCCAGATGGTTGGCCCCACTGTTCAAGAGGACCTTTACTCTATTCTACTACGTTTCCGTCAACACAAGTACGTGGTAAGCGGAGACGTAGAAAAAATGTATAGAGCGATTGAGCTTAATCCCGCTCAACGCAATCTTCAACAGATCATCTTTAGGTATGATTCATCAGAGCCTTTAAAAACCTACACTCTTAACACAGTCACGTATGGCGAGGCATGTGCGCCATATTTAGCAACTAAGTGTCTGGTTAGTTTAGCATCCGGTGCTTTCGACAGCGACGTGAAGCAATCTCTGCAGCGCGATTTTTACGTTGACGATTATTTAGGCGGATCATCGTCTATTGAAAGCACTGTAAAGCTTAGCAAAGGAGTTATAACCACTTTAAGAACCGCTAAATTTCATTTGAGAAAGCTACAATCAAACAATCAGAACATTCTTCATCAAATTGCGCCTTCACACTGCCAGTCAGACAATGTCTTAGATATTTCTAAAAGTGATATTAACATTTCATCAAAGACTTTAGGATTAAACTGGATTTGCGATTTAGATATCTTGTCATATGCCATTAATATCGAACTTCGTGATAAAATTACCAAACGCCACATACTTTCTGTAATTAGCCAAATTTTCGACCCCCTGGGACTCGTCGGACCATGCGTTGTCGAAGCAAAAATAATTATGCAGAGGTTGTGGCTCGCACAATGTTCATGGGATGAAGCGGTCTCTGATGAAATAAGAAATCAATGGTTGTCATTCGCCAATACTTTACCACATCTTAATCACTTAAAGATTCCTCGTTGGGTTCTTACAAATGACCCCATATTTCATGAAATTCACGTATTTTCAGACGCTTCAGAAAGAGCGTATGGCACCTGCCTCTACATTCGCTCTATAGACACCTACGGTTCAATCAAGATACATCTTTTGACCTCAAAAAGTAGAGTAGCGCCGATTAAGCCAACGACTACACCTCGTCTTGAACTACTCGGGGCTCTCTTAGCTGCAAGACTGTGTACCAAAGTATTGGCCGCTTTAACACTAACAATTAGTAAGTGTAGATTCTGGTGTGACTCAATGATTGTTTTAGGGTGGTTATCTACATCACCGACTCACCTTAAGAATTTTGTACGAAACCGTGTGCATGAAATTCAAGAGAGCACAGAGGGTCATACATGGAGCTACGTACCGTCGAGGGACAATCCGGCGGATCTTGTTTCTCGCGGGCTGAAGGCTGACCTCATTAGTAACTCATCTTTATGGTGGTCAGGGCCATCTTTTTTGTCAAGAAATGACACTGAGTGGCCGAAAATGCCTAGCCCTGACGTGAAACAGGATCTACCCGAGTTGATTACTTGTTCTCTCGCGCTTGATAATACTTCTAATGCTGACTTAATAACTAACCTAATCAAAAATAAATCAAAATTAACTAACCTACAAAACACGATAGCATACTTACAAAGATTTATTAACAATTGTCGTCATCCGAAAAATAAATCAATTGGACATCTTTCGGTTAAAGAACTTCAAAATTCATTGCAAGTGATCATACATAAGTCTCAGTTGGAAATGTTCCCCGACGAATATGCAATTCTTAAAGCCGGCAAGGCACTTCCTATCAAAAATCGATTGACTTCTTTAAGTCCATTTATTGATTCTAATAACGTAATTAGGGTTGGCGGCAGACTTGACAATTCACCTTACTGTTACGATACAAAGCATCCAATTCTATTATGCAGCAAACATCCCTTTACCAAAATTCTATTTCATCATTATCATTTAAAATATTTACATGCCCCCCCTCAGCTTCTGGTAGGAAATATTAAGCAAACTTATTGGCCGTTAGGCGGCAAAAACCTTTCTAAGACTATCGTCAACAAATGTATTCGATGTTTCAGATTTAAAGCTGAAAGTGTTCAACCCATCATGGGCCATCTACCGGCCTCCAGAACGCAACTTGAGTTTCCCTTTTTAAATTGTAGCGTTGACTATGCTGGGCCAGTATTGATAGCAGACCGGAAGGGCAGAGGCTGTAGACTCATAAAGTCTTTCCTGGCAATCTTCGTTTGCAATTCGGTTAAAGCCTGTCATATCGAGCTCGTTACGGCTCTATCTAGCCAAGCGTACATCGCCGCTTTAAATCGTTTCGTTTCACGACGCGGCAAGCCTAAAAGTATCACGTCCGATAACGGAACCAACTTTGTTGGCACTTATAACGAGCTGGCTCAATTCCTCGCACAGTCAGACCTACAAGGTCACATAGCTCAAGAAGGCGTTGAATTTAAATTCGTTCCGGCTTATACCCCACATTTTAACGGCTTAGCAGAAGCAGCCGTGCGCTCTACAAAATATCATCTCAAGCGCATTTTACAACTTACTCATTTAACGTACGAAGAGATGGCTACATGCCTCACTCAAATAGAGGCTGTACTAAACTCTCGCCCCCTTACCCCTCTTTCCACCGATCCTTCAGACCTTTCCGCTCTCACTCCTGCTCACTTCTTAATTGGACGATCACTTATATCCATTCCTCAGCCTCAGGTGCCTGACACGAGTAACATCAATCGTCTCGAGAGGTTCAAAAGGATCGAGCTTTTAAAACAACATTTTTGGAGTCGCTTCTCATTGGAATATGTTACTCTACTTCAGGAGAAAATGAAATGGCGGACTTCAAATAAGGAGCTGCAACTTGGCTCTCTTGTCCTCGTCAAAGAGAAGGCTTTACCACCCTTGCTGTGGTCTCTAGGACGAGTCACTAAGCTCTACCCTGGCGGCGACGGAGTTACCAGAGTCGCCGAGTTAAAGACAATGAAGGGAACCATACGTAGGGCTTTTAATAACATCTGCCCCCTTCCAGATCTTTGAAGTCTTCAATACACTTCAACCCGGGGAGCATGTTGCGAACCGGCTTCTATGCGTCCGGGAGGAGACGCGCGGGACGACGACACGGCACGTGACGTCATCGCGAGCAAGCGCGGCGCGGCGCGGCCACTCGCCTCAGCAACAGTTACGAAGACGGACGAGCTTTCGATTGTTTTAAATTAATAACTGTTTGACCGGGACATAATATGTTTAGACGGGATTATACCAGCCCCTATTTTTATACAGTCCACTTGTTTTATTTTTACGTCCAGTAGGACCCTAACAGACCTATATTGTGAAGTAAATCCTGACACCTGTCATTCCAGTACAAATTATAACCTCAAACCTAAGAATAGGCTATAAATTGTACTGCAATAATTGCAACAAAACTACATTGTTAGTCTCGGTCGCGGATGAGACGTTTTGAAAATCGCAGATGCATATTTGGTTAATGTAAAATCGACAACATAATTCCCCAATCGCGTATGGTTTGGGAGTTCCCATAATGATGTCGGTGTTAGAGTGGTGGCGACTGGTAGTATGGTGTGGTGCGGGGTGACTGACCGGCGCCATGGCCTCGGCCCACTCGCCGTGGCCGCGCTGCAGCGCCTTGACGCGGTCCTGGTCGGCGCACACCTGCACCAGGTCGCCCACCGCGAACCCGCCGCCCGCCGCGCCCGCCGCGCCCGCCGCGCCCGCCGCGCCGCCGCACACCTGCGCGCGCATCGCACTATACCAACATGCACACCCGGACACCAGGCAATACATACACGAGATATTTATACGAGACCGGTAATTCATCACTTCATCGAATTTCACTTCATCGATCGCTATTTTCTGCTGAAACCATAATGTTTTCAGGGTAAGTATCTTTTTTTTTATTATAAAGAGAAAGCACACGAGCAGCCAGGCCCCTTCATGGTAAGTGGAATCTGAGACCCGTGGACATTTGAATTTTCAAGACTATAATCCTAAGACCTCAAATGCGTTACCAAACCTGAGGCCAAGATGAATAATGCTAGTAATTTCACCGGTTGTGTTATCCCCACACCGAAACACAACAATGCGAACACTATTGTTTGGCGGGTGGTTAATGGATAACATGGTTGTAGCCATCCGGACATACCCTGCACAGGGTCCTACCACCGCTAAAAGTAACATTAATTACATAGGTTAGGTTAGATTAGATGTTTAAGATACCCTGAAAACATTATGGTTTCAGCAGAAAATAGCGTTCGATGAAATTATACATTCGATGGAAGATGTAGACCATCTATCGAGAGCGTCCTGTTTTGTGAGCGAGCAAGTACATAATTAAAGCTATTTAGTTTTAACTTTTTGACCGCCACACTACGAATGAAGTGTCGTGCTCTGATGCCACGGAACAAACTGTTTAATAAATAAATAAATGCCTTAATTCCATAGTAGCAGGATTCATTTCGAGTTGAATGTTGGTCGTGTATTGATGACGTTGGCGTGTGAACCTTACCATTGGCTGTCACGACTAGATGACTGTGGCACTCAAAAAGTTATGTCCTATTCCAGAATATAATTTACCTCTGTGCCAAATACCATCCAGATCCGTTCAGCTGTTCTGGCGTGTATGAGTAACAACCATCCATCCATCCATCCAGCCAGACTTTCGCATTTACAATAGCAGTAAGAAGATGACCATAAAGTTAATTTTTAACTGTTTCAAATTTAAAAATGACATTGAGGAGCAAAGGACACTGAACTTTATTTCCTTGCTTGTAGATTTAAATTCCCACTAAATAATCAGAATCTTAACTAATCGCTCGCTATCAGATCATTTGAAATATTGAGACGTGTGCAAAAACAGCGAGCATAATTATGCGCATAACGAGTGCGACTTGTTGCAATACTTATTGCTGAGACATGCAAACATGTCGCTTAATAACGCTTGTAAATGTGCCTTGCTGCAGCGACGACACTCACTTCTAAGTCCACGCGGACAAGCTACCTTAGTCAACACAGCTGGGTTGAACGTCCACCGGTTGCCGCTCGGGTAAGTGACGACGATGTCGTGGTCCTCGTCGATGCCGACGACGGTGCCCGTGGTGCCGAGGCACTCGAACATGCCGTCCGTCCAGCCGCCGTGCCCGTGCTGCAGCGACTGAACTATCTCCAGGTCCAGGTCAACATTCACCTGTAAAAAAGTAACTCTAAATAGCAAAAAAATAAGTTTCAATTTCTATCTATCTGTTAGTCCAGTTGGTATTTTAAACTACGCTTTACAAATTAATGCGTTTTTACCATCTTATAAGTTCGCTAGAGTACTTCGCCCCGAACAGAGCCCTCGTCAAGTCAAGTTGGTCGAATAATCGTTCCGCATAACATTCATGACTCGAATGTTCGTAAGGAATAAATAATAAAATGCATAACCTTATTAAGCAGAATAATGTCTCAGCATAAACGTTTTTAACATATTAATGTGTTTTGTGTTTTTTCAAGCATGCAAGCAAGCACAAAAAACAAGGCAGCCAGATATTCCCGGCTTATAATAAACAATAGTACATCGTGCATATAGGGAAGAAAGAAGAGGATAACTAACGAGAGTATTAGAAGCCCGACGCCGTACGCGGTTGGCTTTTAATGACTCGAGTTTGTTATCCCCTTACTGCCCGTGATACGCACAATGTTTTTCATCATATATGCAACAAAACAAAAAAAAGACTATTTAAAAAAAACAACAATCAAAAAATGAATGGCACTCGACTAGCTTAAAGAGAATGTCAACATGTACAGTCAACTTCTTTCAATACTGCCATTAGTTTTCAAACTTGACAAGCCATACTGCCTGATTGTACCGGTTTTCAATATAAAATTTAGCAAACATAATTGCAAATGTCTCTGAAATAATAGTAAGATGTAAATATATTGGAGTTAAATGTACCGCATAAGATTTATATACCTATAGTACAATTGGTTAGTAGCCATGTTTTGAATGTAGGAAATCAACCTTGGCTGATGTTATACCTCCGTAGTCTGAAATTATGTACAATAATTTAAAACTAAACCCATAAGTCCCTTGGGAGGTAAATAGACTTTAACTGCCCTATACGCCAGCGTGTTTTAACACCCATTCCGAGCATGTGCGATGAAAACTAATAATTAATAACAACATTCGTCAAAACCATATTACCTATACTAAAAAAAATATGCCAGATTCGTTTCGGACAGTAAAAAATATGCCCAATGCACGGCACCTTAAGTAGTAAAGCTGTTTTTTTTATACGTTATGGTGTCATGTGATATAAATTACCATCAATTAATAGATTTAGGGGATCGATTAGGAAATATTGAACTCGAAAAGTGCAATTTCTCCTAGAGTTACGCGTCCTCGAAGACCTATAATGAAACCGAAACGAACAAGCTACTCTCTCGCTCTAGTAATACTCGTAGGAACTATGAACCGGCTCTAACTCAGCAAAAAGCACCATTCCTAGATGCAAAAAACAACAGAATATATCTAGTTGACCCATGCGTTTTTCTTATAAAAATCAAACTTTGAAAGGTGCATTTATATCTTTTATTATAGAAAGTTGTATATCTATCAGAAAAATGAGTCTTGTATTTTGACGTTAAGGGAAATTCCGCGGAAAAAAATACAATTAATGATTTTATTGTAAACCCAACTTTTTCTGGCTGCAGTTTTCAGACGCAAATGGCTATTTTGAAGTGATATCTACAAAAAAATAGAAAATTTCAAATATTTTTGTATATTTTACGTCTTTGTAACTTATAAATAAAGTGTTATTTTAAAAGATAAATTGAAAATTAACAAAGGAAAACGTAGGTTCTCAACACTTTTGGCCAAGGCTGTAAGGTTACTCCATTGACGAATGTCATCGTATGGTAAGGCCTTAGGAGGATACCTACGTCCCGATGCAACTCCATCAAAATAACTATAAAATAGATACGAGAAACAGCCCCCGATATAATGGCGGATGACTAGGAGGATAACTTCACAACTGTACTTGTTAATCTAAAGTTAATGTACGACTTACTTGAAATTGGTTATTATCAAAACACTCTACATACCTAACTAAATAACGGCGAACCCTTCTTTCAGAACTTCAAATTTTTGTAAATGTACCTAAGAGCAATCCCGATTAATCGAGCTTTTAAAGAAAAAACGCATCCAAATCGGTTCATCCACTTGGGGGCTACGGTGCCACAGACAGACACACAGATACACACACAGTCCTCTTTTTAATCGGGGGTTACAAAATATACTATACTATTCCTTGACCAGCCGAACAGTAGGTAAAAGAGAACTGACCTGATCACCCACTTGCAGGCCGTGCGGCCCCGTGCGCCCCGGGCCCAGCTCTCCCAAGAGCGGCAAATGCTCCTTGTAAACGTTTTGCCCCTTCACGTCGTTCACTACCTATAAATTACATTAATTACGTGTTACTATAGTGAGCAATGTAAGAACTATACATAGACTATTACTCCTAAAATGACGCATCTGGGTGAGTTACAAAAAGTTAACCACGCTAACTCACGCAATTGTGTTCTCTATGAAACTTTTCCGTTGTGAAACGAAAATTAGTAATACAATTGTAAGGATACTTTTGGTCGCACAACGGAAGTTTTTCCGTCTTCTTTGTTTGTACGGTTAACTGCGCTTAACTATGGTGGACCATAGTTAAGCGCAGTTAACCGTACAACAGTACTTTTTGCTCCTCACCCATCTGCGATAGAAGTGTGTAACATTTAGATTTTAGGGTACTAAAAATCTGGTGGCATCTCCTTTGGTTATTGATCTGTAGATGCAATTATTGGGTAACGAGGATAGTATAGCACGACCACTGCAATTAGGCCACGTTCCAGCAATATGGAATGAAGTAAGAGTTGTTTTTCTACCCAAACCAGGCAAGAAAAATTATAAAGATGCAAAATCATTTAGGAGCATTAGCCTCTCATCGTTTGCACTGAAAGCACTAGAGAAGATCATAGATATACAGATAAGAATGAGCATGCAGAAAGCAAGGATGCCCTTACACGGGCAACAGCATGCTTACACAGAAGGGAAATCGACAGAAACAGCCCTACACAACCTGACCACAAGAATAGAGAGAGCAATAGAAGATAAAGAAATGGCACTAGGTTGCTTCTTCGACGTGGAGGGCGCGTTTGACAGAGCTACCTTTGATGCAATAGAGAAATGCCTACGTAGGAATGACATAGATCCCACAACAAGCAAATGGATAATGACCATGCTTACAGGTAGGGCGATAACAGCACAGCTGGGGGGGGACTCAATAAGGATAAAGACTAGCAGGGGCTTTCCGCAAGGAGGCTGCCTGTCACCACTCCTTTGGTGTCTCCTGCTGGATTCGCTCATAAGAGAAAGTAATAGAGGAGGGATACACATGCAGGCATACTCAGATGACGGAGTACTCCTGGTGAGGGGCAAATCCCTTAGCGTAATGAGAGAAGTCATGATAAGAGGAATCAAGCAGGTTCTGAACTGGTGCCAAGGCAGAGGGCTGGACCTGAATCCGAGCAAGACTAAAATAGTTATCTTTACCAATAAGAGGAAGATACCTATCCTAACACCCATCAAGATCAAAGGTGAAGAGATAGAGACAATAAAGGAAGTAAAATACCTGGGAGTAATACTAGACAGCAAGTTGCTATACAAGACACATGTAAAGGAACAATGCAGGAAGGCCGTAATATCACTATGGCAATGCAGGAAAGCGATAGGCAGGAAATGGGGACTAAGACCATTAGTAATGCAATGGATATATAAGGCAGTGATCTTACCCAGACTCCTATATGGAGCTCTAGTCTGGTGGCATAGAGCGGCAATAAAAGAACAAAGAAAAGACCTGACAAAGGTCCAGAGACTGGCATGTCTAATGACAACCGGGGCAATGAGA
Source organism: Acleris holmiana (assembly GCA_949316455.1). NCBI lineage: Eukaryota > Metazoa > Arthropoda > Insecta > Lepidoptera > Tortricidae > Acleris > Acleris holmiana. The sequence goes on from OX438763.1 coordinate 16,262,359, forward strand.
ACGGCACCGACACAAGCCCTGGAGATAATGCTGGGACTGAACCCCGTACATCTTGAGGTGGAAAAAAGAGCCATAGAACAATGGTATAGAATTAAAATGAGTAGAGAGTGGATAGGATCCGAGATGGACAAGAGACACGCAAGCATCCAGAAAAAGTCAATGATAAACATGGACATGATCATGCTTAACAATGATCTAATCAGGAAAAGAAAGATCTTCGACAAGAAATACAGAATCCACATAGGAGAAAGAGATAACTGGGAACAGGAAGTGCTGGAACCCAAAACCACATGCTTCACTGACGGGTCCTGGAAATCATCAACTAAAAGAGCGGGGGCTGGCATATACAACCAAAAGTCTGAGGAACATACTACATTACCATTAGGCGGCTTTACTAGTGTGTTCCAAGCAGAAATATATGCTATCATGAAATGTACTCAGGCCCTCAGGCAAAAAAGAAACACAGCAGGGGAGAATGTCTTAATATATTCAGACAGCCAAGCAGCACTTAAAGCACTAGACAACCCAGAGGTCAAATCAGCACTAGTGGAGGAGTGCAGAAATGAATTAAATACCCTTGGCAACACATCCCAAATTACACTGGCATGGGTACCGGGGCACAGTGGAGCGGCAGGAAACGAGATAGCAGACGAACTAGCAAGAGCAGGAGCGGACCAACAGTACCTAGGCCCCGAGCCAGTGCTCCCAATATCTGCGACTGTAACGAAGGGAATCATTGCAAGAAAAATAGAAATAAAGACGAATGAGGAATGGATTGCGACACAGGGGTGCAGACAATCCAAGCTCATGATAGGAAGGGTGAACCAAAACAGGACAAGGTATCTCCTTAATCTTGGTAAGTACAATCTTAGCATACTAACTGGTGTGCTGACTGGGCATTGCCCGCTCAACAGACATCTAACGGTAATGGGCATTAAACAAGATCCTCAATGCCCACATTGCGGCAAAGAGGAAACAAGCCAACATGTCCTAGCCGAGTGCGTCATGTACTCGTCACTGAGATACCACACATTCGGAGAGGACAAGCTATCGTCAGAAGCACTTAAAAGCATCAACCTACAGGACGCACTTTTGTTCTGTAGGAAAACCGGAAGATGGGATCCATGCTGGATGGGAGCGTCGCCGGGCCAGTAACCTACGGCTCAACCAAGGGGAACAGGGCGGAATGACCGGGAGACTGATCGACCGCCCGCCTGTTCCGGCCGGGCGTCCCCACCCATCATCATCATCATCATCATCATCATAGCACGACCACCTTAAGGCCAGCCTATCCATGGTATGTGGGATCATCAATGAGTCAGTGTCACGTCAGTGTATTGTCGTTGGCGAGCGAGGGCTTTACATAATGAACTTGGAAATAAACAGAATTGAGTGCAAAAAAAGCATGAGCATCACCCAAGAGAAATTAAGAAGCATGATGTAAATAGATTATCATGCAAATATAGAAAATAATAACCTTATTATTAAATAATTAATAATAGTAAAAATATTCAACATATAACTTAACCAGTCATTACCATTTTCTTTGTTGTAACTTTATGAGTAGTTTTAATAATAAATCTTAACTTAAAACAGAATTATAACTATTTTCGGTATATACAATAGAGGAGGCCCGTGACTCAAAATTATTTGCCGATAATATTTTTCCTCACTTTGGTTCGAGTTGAAAAAATACTTTCTTAGAGCGTATTGATAAACAGAACTAGTCAGGTGCCGATTTTAAGACATATCAAATCAAACTAAAATTTTAAAGTACTTTCATGTGGCTTGATACAGGAACTCCAGTTATTAACTAAATGATTCCAAAATTCCCTTCCCTAAGTTCAGTAATGCATTGTCAATCAGTAATATAGGTAATAATTATAGTCTATTAAACATGTTATTTCATACTGCATTTGTTGACCCCTGCATCACAAAACTAAAGATGCAAAATAGATAGTGCTTATTAAAGTTACCTTAAGATCAGCCATCCCCTCAAAGCCGACTCTGTATAGATTCTTAGCTCCATTGTCCCAAACTACATATGCTGCAGACCGAGGGCTCGCAGCAGACCAGTCCTGAATTTCATTTACTTTCCCCCGTCTGATGTTACCCCCATCTTGGTCCTCCCATTGCCAATCAACCTAGAAGAATAAAAGTAAAAATCAAGGATGTTTTTTCATATTTATCATATCAACCGATGAACATTCATTGCTGAACATGGCCTTCCCCAAAGATCTCCATGACTTTTATAAATGAAAATAGTTAAATGTGCATATGTATGAAAAATTCTTTATAAGTATTTTGTTCCCATGCATGCAATCGACTTTATGATGGAAGTGAAAGGTGGCCACAGGAACTCTTTTACTGCTAATTAATAAATAATATCACATATCACACAGCTTGAGCTTTGTTAACTTTGGTACTCTTAGAGTAATCTGAATGGAAATAGTAAGTTAGTTATTTATTCACATAAAGGTGTTTGTAAACTTATATCAACTTAGGCAGGTTACAAAAAATAACTGAGATCCCAACAAAACATAACTGTAAAAAATAGGCTGAGTGAGAAATATTGGGTATTTAAGAGAACTAACAAGTTAAGGCTCAAAATGTGTTTAGTGGCAATAAATAGATATGATATGACTGCAAATAATCTAATGCCTAACTTGGTACCTTTTTAGATATCACTACTTTTGGTGGCATGTGAGAACATGGCCTTTTTTTCACATTTATGTTCTGGAGGGATTTATTTATTTATTTATTTAATCTTTATTGCACAAAAACAAGTACAAATGGCGGACCTAATGCCTAATGGCATTCTAGACAGATAAAACTAGAAACTTAACATAATTATCCAGTGTATTGTATTATAATATACAAGAAGTAATGCTAAACACATACCCCTCTAACAACTCTAGCTCCAGGGAATATCCCTCTAACAGCTTGCTTCTTGCTCTTGCGTCGAGGCTCCACAAGGCACCGCTGAGCTCCTGGGGCACTGATGCGATAAAACCTGTGGCGTAAATTATGCTTGTCCCCGTGGTAGCACACAGAACACAAATCATAATTACTGCACTCCGCACATTTCCAGCGAATTCCTGAAAAAATACCAAAAGTAACAAAATCAACAAAAGATATTCTATTCTATTTACTGTGGCTTTAGATGTTTTGTTAGATACCAATTTAAGATAATTCAATTTAAAATACAATAAGCTTAAACTGAATCTTTTTATAACACATTTGATGATTTTACAGTAGGCAGAGATTACAAATAGACAACCTATCAGAGCAATTACCAAATATGGGCTGCTGGCGACATGTATCACACATGGTTCCTTCATGCTTCACACCTGTAGGTGCACTATCTAGGATCCTTAGGTCATAAGCCCCTGAACATCTGTAATTGGCAGCAGTGCCATTATCCCAAACCACCACAACTTCTTCTGGAGATTCAAAGTTTCTTACAGTACCAACATGTCCTTCGCCACCATCCTGTAAGTGATTGAAGGCATTGTTAAAACAAAACTAAACACTAAGTAACAACATATCATCCTGAAGTACTATGCAAAACAACTTGAATGTGAACATTTAAGCCCAGAAATAAAAAATATTAATTAAACCGGATGGATATCAGCATTCACATTAAAGAATCTATTTAATTAAACTTTACTTATGTTAAAAAAGATTTCCACATACATAAGCCTGTTAGAACTAGGTAGGAAAGCAGCAGCAACCCTAAGATCAAGAAGAAGCGTAGAAGAATTACAGTAAACTTGGTCATTAAAATCAAATTCGATTCGAGACACCGACGAACAGAGTTCTAAACAATTTACACAGCACCTGTTTGCCCCACTTCCAGTCTGGACCTCGTATAACACGAGCGCCTACGCCTTCCATCATGAACCTTGTCGCTCTAGATGTTGACGAAGAACCAGTAACACTGGGCTCCATCGTAAAAAATATTTATCAGACAATACTTAGCAGATTAATCTTCTTGAAATGGAATCCGAAGCTAAATTTCTCACTGAATTAGGACTGTCATGTGTCAAAACAACTGACAACAACATATACAATTCAGAAATAGTCTTGACAGCACAAATTCGTTCAGAAACTTTCGTTGAAAGTCATATTTCTGAACATTCGTTTTAACTGAGCCTGGAACAACTTGAAAAAATCTTGCCAGCTTTAAAATTTCCCACATTATGATTCTTTTTATAAAAAAAAAAATATCCAGATATTTTTGGCAATCTATACGCATCTTTGTATTTAAATATTCGCTTGTAATCGCCATATCAATAATAAATCTTTTCATGTATCTGCCTATATAGGATAGACGTTTGTGAAGGAATCATACATTAGACAACGAACAGTGTACGTTTATCTTCATCAGGGCCGTCCATTAATAACGATATATATATTAAGGGGGAGGAAGTAAGGACGACATCGTATGTATATATCTTAACTTTGACTGTACAAAATCATAGCGCTGCGAAATTAGTCTAAGGCAATTTAGTGAGCCACGGGCATGCCCAGACGCAGAGGACGTCCTCCATGGGTGAACACTACCATCCTATCTGATGCCAGAGAAATAAGCCCTACTTCTGCTTGCGACCTGAGGGATAACACAGCGCTGCTCGACACACCGGCCCACCCAAACCAATTTCCACATTTCTTTCTTCAAAAATGACCAATATCCCATACCACCCAAATCAACCCAAAGAAAATGTATTTATTTATAAGTGGTAGTATAAATACCAGTTTCCACGTTTCTAACTTCAAAACTGGAAGACTTCTATATAAACTTCCTTCTCTCCTCATATCCAATGAATATTCCCTCCAAATTTCAAGCCCAGCGGTTTCGGCGGTGCGTTGTCTGTCAATCAGTCAGAACGGTACTGTTTTTTAATGGCAATGAGAAGGCACACAAGCACTTTGGCCACCTGATGGTAAGTGGAATCTAAGACCCATAAACATTTGAATTCTCAAGACTATAATCTCAAGACTGCAATCCTAAGACCTCTATTGCGTCACCAACCCTGAGGAGTATCATGGAATGCCACTATGCTAGTATTTTCACCGGCTGTCTTATCCTTTACACCGGTACACAATACTGCGAACGTTGCTGCTTGGCAGTAGGTTAATGGATAAGATGGTGGTAGCGTAGCTATCCGGACGGACCCTGCACAGGCTGCTACCACCACCAAACTTAAATGTTTCTATATATAGGGAGACCGGGGACAATTGAAACACGTCATGACTGAAACAAATCAAATTTCTCAAAAACTATAATACCTACAAGTATGACGCAACACTCAGGACTCCGCCGGCATATTTTAATCTATGGTCAGTAGCGCGCGAGCGACCGAGCAACGCAGCGGTGTCACGGAGCGATTTAATGTTTTCGCGGTCAAAAGTAAGTATTTCTCATCTTGTATATTTATTTATAACTTTGTTTGTTCTTGTATTTTAACTGATTAAACTATTTTAGCGTGATTGTGATAAGTTAACGAATGTTTATTATTGCCAATTATCAGTGTTCGAGTTGTTTTTGCGTTTAATATTTAACCTTGAATTAAAAACTGTGATTTGGGGACGGTAGGAACAACTTGCGTGTGGACGATTGAAACGTTTCATTCGTCCTGGCGTTTTAATCGTCCCCAAATGTAGTCACCTTTAAATATGAGGAGGTTCTGTATTTGAGGCATGTTTTTGTTTGTTAAATGTGAAGATGAATATGCGCAAATGGCTTCTTTTTTATGATGATTTCTTTCATGGTCAATAATTATTATACCTACACTAACTTTTGCCCGTGATTTGGATAAATAAACCAATAGACAGAGTTACTTTATTCATGTTAATGTTATAGAAGTATAGATATAGGTGCCACTTTTATTTCAATTTGGCATAAAGCTGCAGTTTTTTTTTTATTTAATTTTATAGCTTGTTACACAATGCAAGCGAGCCGTTTTTAGTTTGAAAGAAAGTCACCTGACTCGTCCAGAAACAGATAAAGAAAATAACTGGATACTTCAGTATTAATCTGGCCTGATTCGCCTATAGTTTATTGTTTGCAAGACTGATTGTAATTTTAATTAACAGGTTAATTATTACTAAAATATTTTATAATTATTAATAAAGAGTCAAAATACGTTTTTGATTTTATTTTAATTCGGCATATAAGTAGCCGTGGTATTATTTTTATTGAAACTGTTTTTGTTTTATAATAAAACGATCTTAACCGATTATATTGTGTATATTATTTAAAATCCTGACGTTTCAAGTTTATCCATTCATTAAGTTATGATTGAAACACTGTTATGATTGAAACAAGCATTTTTGTATGTAGCATAATTATGTGTTTTTAACACAATTCCATATCATTATAGCTTATTATAACATTAAAACTATTTTCTATTAAGCTTTATGTATAAGGTAGCCAGCAACAAAGAAAGCTACAAGTCATTTTTTTTTTATCTGCGTTTGATTATCGAGATTTTCTGATGCTTATAAATGACGATATGTTTATGTTATGCTTGTAAACTTTTGATGGTCGTATTATATACCAATATAGCGATGAAAACGAGTAGGACTGATAACATTACTTTCATTGTGTTAAAGATATTACGGTGTTTCAATTGACCTTATATAGTGTTTCAATTAACAACGATGTGAGGTCAATTGAACCACATTCCCCCATTCTCTTTATAACATTATTGTAAAATAACTATTAATGATAGACTTACCAAATATACTTTATTTAGGAACCAGATAACTAACCTAGACAAAAATTATGGCAAACATCTTTCTAACTTTAAAAATAAAACGGCAACAGGCAGTCAAAGTCAAGTCAAATTTTAGTGGTGGTAGGACCCTGTGCAGGGTCCGTCCGGATCGCTACCACCATCTTATCCATTAACCACCCGCCAAGCAACAGTGTTCGCATTGTTGTGTTCCGGTGTGGGGATAAGACAACCGGTGAAATTACTAGCATAGAGGCATTCCATCTTAGTCCTCAGGGTTGGCAACGCATTTGAGGTCTTGGGATTATACTCTTGAGAATTCAAATGTCTATGGGTCTCAGATTCCACTTACCATCAGGTGGCCTGAGTGCTCGTGTGCCTTCTCCTTAACATAAAAAAAAAAAAAAAAAAAAATCGTTTCAATTGTCCCCGGTCTCCCTTACATTTATATATTTAGATAGAAGATATACTTAGATGAATACCTAAATTTAAAATTTAAAATTATATAACGTCACAATAGGGGAGGAGGGAGTCACACTAATGCATCTTTGTGTGACAAAGAGGGGAGGTGATTTGATTTAAAATGCTTTCAATTATGATACACGAAGCTAAGTGGTATATCATTGTAGTGTTGCAAGGTAGCAATTTTTTATGAAAGATAGATAGTTTAATACCCCTACTAATCTGAGATTATAAAATTGGTTCAACTATAGCGGTAGCTTATGTTTATGCTCATGGGCATCATTTACCTTCATCAGTCTAAGTGTTTCCTGAGATAGCACTTATAAACACGTATTAAACTGGTTTCTGTAATTTTAAATTAATATCTTATTAAAACAAACCTTGCAAAAGGTGTCATGGGTATCCTTTCTGAAAGTTATGAAGATCCAAATTTCAAAAATAACATTTTAATCCGAAAATCTTAACACGAATTTGAAAATTCCAATTATGAAAACTTCGAATCATTGCTATTGCTATCCTTAATTTGAGTTACAAAAAGCATCAAAATCACGATAATTATTAAAATCCCGATGATAATAATATCTTCGATAAGCTGAAAGACAGTTTTTTTTTTATTTAGGTGGAAGAGTAGATTTTGCAATTACCTTCTTTTTTTTTGAGGGACCTACGTAGTTAGCCTCTGATGGCTTTGACTACTTCGCCGGAGAGAGGGCGGACTCCTGATGGGAGTCCACGCGGTAAAGGGTTTTTACACTAGCATGCCTAAGGGCGCCCCTATTGGGCCGACCTCGGACTTAGGACGCTAGGGGAGAATTTCAATCGATTTGGTGGCAAGTACCATTTTTGATTTTTATTATGAGCGGTATCTGTCAGGGGTTATGGAATTAGGGAGGAAATTGTAAAGTCACTGTTTGAGGTGAAAATTGAAAAGGATAGTTATTTAGATTTAAACTTAATTAAGGGGTTTTTAATCCTTAGTTGGTAACCCATTATCTGTCATCTAAAAAATCTAAATAAAAAATACTAGACGTCAAATTTATTTGCGGAATCGTTGTGTTGAGACAGAAATAATTATGAAATATGGATTATTTCTGTTGACCAATCCTCTAATAATATATTTAAACTCCTGAGTTTGACTCCATGTTCTTACAGTTATGTTTAGGCAGAATTTATAATAAACAGTATACTGAAGCTAGTTAATGTTACGATCAGTGATTTGATAATAATCTTCTCGTTAATAAGTGTAGTTTTTTATAACTTCGGGCTTGTATTATGGACAGTTAGAACGAATACAGTAGCGCAGCAAGAAGTTTTTGTATTTTTTCTCAGTTTATACTTTAACCATGTCTAACCATCGTAACAAGTACGAAAAAGCAAGAAGACGTTTGGCAGCTGTAACTTTTCTATCCAATATTTCTCTCGATGGAACATTCAAGGACACTGAATTATGTCACCTCGTAACGAAGACAAGTGAGAAATTGGATGCTAAGGCAGTTGGGATTTTAAATGGGAATGATAAAGAGAAGCACGGGAGTGTGAGGCGCAAAGTGCCGCAGTCAAGCCCCGCGGTCCGCGCCGGCGGCGACAATAACTCTGCGAGTTCCGACTCGGATCAAAATAATAGCTTTACACCTGTTAAAGTTGCCACCACTCATGTTTTCAGGGAAAGGTAAAGAATAATAAAATAATGTTTTAGGTATTTTGGATTAGTAAAGTTGAAACCCTTACTTTACAAGAGAGACAGAAAACTTAATAACTTTTTAGTATATTTACCCATTGAGCTATAAAATTGTGATCTTTTAAATACTTCCTGGTTTACAGAAAAAAATGTTTTTACATTCACTATTGTAGAAACCAGTAATTATGTCATTACGCCTCTTTGTCTCTGCAATAATGTGCAAGCACCAACTTGAAAATTCTTAAAAAATACTTAGGTTTTGCAGACATATATCATGAAACCTTCCCTATCAATATTATAATTTATAATTAAATTAATCTAGTTCATAAGCTTTATATGATCATATTTCAGTGTAAAATTGTGTAAAATACTGTTATTTCTTTTTTTTTTTTATGTCTGTCTGGCTTGACGAAAACAAAATATATGATTATTTTATTAAGAGGTTGTATAATAAAACATACAACTATTGTATAGAACTTAATCTTAAATAATAGGATACAAAATATCATAATTCTAAAGAAATATGGACTGTTGATATTGCGTAACTGCTAAATAAATGCTTTTACGGCTACGGTACAACGTTTTGGTTTGACAGTGTTTTTTATATTCTAATTATACTCCTAAAGTTTTCATTATTTTAGCGAAAAATATAAATTGCAAAATTGTGATAAAATTAGAGAATGTATATTACTAATACCATAATCAAAAAGGACAAAAAAAGTTTTTTAGTATGATAACCCTCAATATATTTAACCCCTGCCACAAAAAGTGTTATAGGTTTAACTTGTGCATCTGTGTGTCTTTTTATGGAACTGTAACTCAGAAACAGGTGAACCTGTCTAAAGAAAGCTAGTTTAATTGGGATGAATCTTAGTTAATTTCATGAAAATTGCAAATTCAGCATGGTTAAATTGGGGTCTTTATCCATTTAATATTTTTCTTTCAAAGTTTCTACAATAGACACAATATTTACATTTATTTATTTTCTTTTTACTTTTAACTTGATTGATCCATATAGTGGCTCAAATTAGATTTTTCCATACTTGTGCATCATTATTAATTATCACTTATTTTCTGATCACATGACACATTAATTTACTAATTTTAAATTTTATTTGTTATTCCAGCTACCTACTAATGTTATAAATACAAAAATCAGTTTATTGCTCCTTGTTTATCAATGCCTCAACCAATCAATATGAAGTTTTTTTGCTCCATCTTCATGGTTCAATGCCTCAACTAATCAATGTGAAGTTTGTTTGTTCCATGCCTCAACAGATCAATGTGAAATTGGTACAATGAAATTTCGGTTGCAAGGGGAACTATGACATAGGGCAGTTTTTATTTGGACTCCATAAAATCTGGCAGTTTCTGAGGGGATAGTGATTAACAACCATTATGTGGATGGAGTCACATCTAAAAGCTAAATCTTGAAGTAAAGGTTAAAAAAAATATCTCAATGTTTTTTCCCAAGGTGCTCATCTGGAAACACAGAATCATTTAGAGAGAAACATTCAGCAGGGCGAGCCAAGAAAGTACACCTGTCATCACTTACTGGAATCAACATTGATGATAAGAGCAGTACTGAAAGTTTAAATTTTGGTAATTATACTATCATTTATCAACATTTATCTCTAAGGTTATGATAAAAAATAATCAGTGATTATCACAGATACTGTACAGTGATAATGCAACCTTTGGATTTGTATTTCTATTTTACTCTCTCATATGCTCTTATGCTTGTCCAAAGAATTTTAACCAAACGTCAATCCCCATATTTTTGAAGGAAGTTAAAAAATACCCAGTTATAGTCTCTTCAGTTCATGATATACTCCAAAAAAATAAGCTTACAAGTTACAAAAAGATATCCAAATTTTGTTAGACTTAAAGACACTTGCACTGTCATAGGAACAGTGTGTGTCTTCCATACAAACATATTATTTTAGGGGCTAAAATTATAATCCCTAGAACACAAATTATTTGATCAAAATATGTTCTAATTTCTATTTTTTCATACAAGTTATTTCGGTATCATCAATATTTAACAACGCAATTGATATCACTAAATAAGGTGTAAACATTTTTTTTTTTAAATTTTATTCTGCTTCTCAGTGTCAAATAAAACTTGTAGTATTGTATAAAACTAATAGTAGTTAGTAAACTGGTTTTTTTATTAAGTAAAGAAGACAATACTCAAATATTTCTTATATTGTAAGGAATATTTACAATATCTGACATTGACTATAACTTCCTCTTTTTTTTTTGATGCGGTATATGGTCTATAATTCTTCTATATACACTATGGATGGGGCAGACAATCACCACAAAGAATCGGGGTTGACATTCGTTTTTATTACTTTAATATGACAGTCTTCGAATGTTCCTATTGCCGTCAAATGTCATACATTGCATACTTGCATTATAATTTAAATTAAACTTTATAAAAAAAACTTGTTAACATTTTGTTTCTACAGCTATCCATTAAGAGGGCGCCGAGCGTCCAGTGGCGCCCTCCTTACTATTATTGGGTTTTCTAATAAACTAAAGCATTGTCTTGAAATCGAAGTGTGGTTTTTTTGTTGAACAAATGAATACACAATTTATAGCATACAAGACAAAGTTTAACAACCTTTAACCTTTGTGTAGTCAACTAAGTTATTCACTCATACGTCAATATTTTATTAAATTATGTCATGTATATTCATTTGTACAACTAAAAACCATCCTTTGATTTCAAGATAACACTTTGGTTTTTAGAAAACACAATAATAGTAATGATGGCGCCACTGGACGCTCGGTGCCCTCTTAAATACCTAGCACTCGATATTCTACAAACTTGTTATTCTTGAGATTTGTGGATGTGAAATGTGTTTTTCTATTTCAGGCCGTTTACGCACAAGTAGCACTTGTATTCCTGAAAATCAAGTCTCCATCAAGGAAATACGCCTAGTACGGCCCTTGACTAAAGGAGTGTCATTCAGAGATGAAAGACTTGTATTGGTACCATCCCTAGGGGTGCCATGTGTAGTGTTCAGTACTATTCCATACTCTAAAACTGTTCGAGCTCTACGGTATGTTTCTAAATAATTGAACTCTTGTAGTGTACCTGTTTACCCTTCTTATAAATAAGGAAATATCACACAAATTGACCTAGTCCCAAAATAAGCTCTAGGCTTGTACTATGGGTTAGACAACGATAAACTTGACAAATGGTGTGAAGCTGTAAAAAAAACTAAATTAAATCTGGATTAGTATTAGAAATTGTTTCATTTTTTAGAACTGATCATCGAAAAGATGGGGTTCGACGACGCAATACTTCAGGTCCAAGGCCGCTATCAGCTATCACTGACAATGGTATAGATCCCTTTGATCTTCTTGGTTTAGAGAAGGAAGAGAACGGCCAAGACATTTCTTATTCAAAGTTGCTGGTACCATCTCGAGTGTGTACAAGAGAACAATACAGAAAAATGTATGAGGGGGACTTCAATGACAAGGCTAACTGGAAGCTCATCAACCGCCATCCTCATGTAATTGCCAGGTACGTTTTTTTAAAGTCACTTAGAATAAGCTACATGATTTCAAATTACACGTACCAAGTCAACCATCGTGTTTGCTTTGGCATGCTAAATAATATATTTGAGATTTAATGTCTCATTTAAAATTGTCTAATATTGTATCACATTTTATATCTTTCTTATTACTAGGTATTATGTTCTTCTAATTATGGTACATAAATGAAAGATTTATCCATTAAGATACATAATATCAATTAAGCAAGTAAGCCAAAAGATAGATTTCTCTAGGAGCAGCATGTATAGGTACTCATATGCATTTAATAATTTTCTTACACTAGACACCAATATGTTTTTTACAACCGGTAATAAGTTAAAGGAAAAATAAAGACACCCTACCTACTCTTTAGCTAGTGGGTGGTTCACAAGCAATTTACTAATTTACCTTTGCAATAAAATTCGGCGTTGTGTTACATTTATTTGTTTTTTTTTTTTACTAGACATTAACCGTCATTACAGGCATTTAACCTTTTCAACGTCATTAACGGATAAGTATTACCACAACATCAATGACGCTAACGCCGGATATATATAATTATATTTGATACGACGGATTAATCCGTCACAGTACTCGCAGTTGACGGCGCAAAAAAGACTCATTGAAGTCAGCTCCGGTTTTAGCTGTCATTAGCGTGTGAGTGGCATAAGTCGACGCTATTTGGCATGGCGTTGAAAAGGTTTATTATTTACTGTGGTGTATATTCTGTAATGATTTTGGATGGGAATAAAAGGTGCCCTATTTTTGCAAATGGGTTTACTTGGCTTCTATTAATTGTTGTGTTTTCCCGAGCGCAACGAGTACCTACTCGCATTTTCATTTCGTCGATCACGTACATTCACCCATTTCATTACTAACCAATTTAAATTTCAGGACTAAGTTATTGACGAGACACAAGGATAAGAAATGGTAATCAATAGAATCAGTTACTCCTATGCTATGCAGCACAAGTTATACTATATTTGGTTAACGCTATTATATCGTGATTAGTGCCTTATTGATAAAATTGCCAACTAGATTTACTATTTGAGATTTATTATACATTTTGTATTACTATATTATTTAAGTAATAATTTGATTTAAGTATATTTAACTAAATATCCCTCAATAAAAAGACGTATTTCCTAACTAGAATTCCTGGAACTCAAAGCTCGCGCATGCTTGAAGACCTTCATTTCTCGTGTAAAAGTAATTATTATTCGCTGTTAATAAAGGCCGCAATCTTAATAAAAGATCTCAATAAGAGTCTTTGGAGCTCTTTACTATATTTTTATACTAAATATATTCGATATGATGTTACAATAAGCGGACCCTGGGTTTACAGTAACCAAATCGTTATTTTACAGTAGGTATTCGTATTATTTTCAAGTTTACAACATCCGTGTTACAGATATTTACATTTGTTTGTTGTTATTAGGTTTGTTAAACATTAATTGGTAATCAGGCTAACGTCGCTAACTTAACTGTTTACTTAAAGTTTCATTTACATCACGATGTATTTTAGGTACGCGGTAGGTAGTATTACTGAATGAGGGTGCACATTCCTGGGTTAATTTACAACATTGCGTTGCTGCGGGCTCTGTATGGTTAGCAAAGCTTTTTTTTCAGCTACAGTAATGTGTTTAATAATTAGTCATAGTTTTTAAATTAGGTTATTTAGACGTTAAGCGTGTCACTTATATGGGTTCTCGATTAATAAACTTTATGAAGGCGCCGCCGGTTGCTCGACAAGAGATCCAGTACAAAACATCAGTACATTAGTGTGAGGTTCTATTAGTGAGCGATGTGCTTCAGCCTCTTTTTAGTAAATAATCAACCTCGTAATTGATATAATTACTGAACTAAAAAAGGACTTGTGTTGATAACCATTATAGCTAGTACCCTTTTTAAAATTAAGTTCATATTCTAAATAATAAGCTAGATTTTTATTACATAACAATAATATATTCATTGTTTATGCTTTATATTGAAACGCAATTATGGATAGCCTTACCCAACCTTACTTCGGATCATGCATGTGGTTTACATGTAACATTTCATTCAATACCATACCTGCATGTACAACATTTGTAGAAAAAGCATGAAGAAAGAATCGAACGAACTATTGTTTTCGAAAACTGTTTGTTATTGACAGGTGTTTCTCGTATGAGTCGTCTCAGAGGAGCACGATGGCCGCGTCCCCGCCTCTCTCCACCGTCGACAGCAAGGCCTTCGATTGGGACGAAGCTAGTGTAATTCCTCAGAAATATGTGGGTACCCTTATCTAAACATCGGCAGATTACACCGACGATTATTATCTTATTAATTCTTATCATTGTTTAACTGTTCTACATTATTTACAATTATGAGAGACAAGTATCATTAACCTTCTTCGGGATTATTTTCATGGCAGCTGACTTTTACTGGGCGTTTTACAATTAGTACGAAGTGATACTGATATATTTACATTATGTATATGGGGCATATTCGTTAAATGAATTGCGCAACAGTAAAGCTACAGTATTTAGACCCGTAGTGGATACATGATTTTGTTTTGAGAGCGGCTTTGGTACCACGCTAAAAAGTTCAATTAGAATAACTCTTAGTATACCCCTCTCATTGGATCCGCTATTAATAATAATAATAATAATAATAAAGCCTAAATTCTCTACTACATAAACATTTACAATTTGCTTACTTCTAGTTGTTTCATGCGATTGTATTTTATTTTGTTAAACATGCATATAATTATTCCTTTTTTTTTTGACGTAAAATTTAAACATTTTTGATTTAATCTTTTCAATGAAAAGAGTACAGAGTTATTGATCAATAGTTTACATATATTTTAAATTAAACATATGTATTACCTTAATATTATCGTATTTTTAACCGTATTGTTTTTCTTCCCTGTAATCATTGTATTGGTATTTAATTATTTATTATTTATTTGACTGGTGTGCTTACATTATTTTGCTATTTCATGGTATTGGTATTAAGTTATATTGAATAATTCTTTATTGGTTTCCATTTTACTCTTTTTCCTTACTTGTAGTAGTCGCCTCTAGGGCGTAGGCCTCCCCCATTTTCTTCCATAATTCCCTGTTTCTAGCTTTCGTCATCCAGTCCGGTCCTGCTCTATCCACGAATATGTCTGCCCATCTCTTCCTCGGTCGTCCTTTCTTGTTTCTTCTCTTGGATTCCATTCCGTTATTCTCTTTGTCCATCTATTATTAACCATCCTGCACACGTGTCCGGCCCATTTCATTTTAGTAATCTAATAGTTTCTCATTTCGGTTATCCTTCCTTCGTCCAGTAGAGTTCTCACGTTGAGGCTTCCAACATATAGGTAGTTCTGTTTTTCGCCTATATCTTAGCTTGGGTTAACGGTATAGTTCGGGGGGTGGTGGTCTAATGTCCCCTCGGTGACCAGCCGGCTTGGGGAATTGAGAGGGGGATCCGCTATTATCAAAGAGAATAAAGTGGAAGTTAGATATAAATAGAGCTGCATCAAAATGCCTTTTCATCATTCTGATTTGGCTTTTGGGGTGACTCAGTTAAATTATTTCAGTCTAATTTCCTTTTATTTTTAGGTACAATATTGTCCAAATGTGTTAGATGACCCCGAGTTAATCGCAGGCAAACACAGAACGTTGCTAACATTTACTTCCTACATGACTTCTATCATCGACTACGTCCGTCCACAAGACTTGAAAAAGGAATTAAATGACAAATTTAGAGAGAAATTCCCTCATCTGAAGCTAACGCTTAGCAAATTGAGAAGGTATATTTAGAACTAAATTTTTCATTATTGCATATATTTACATGTTATAATTAATCAACGTTTATCGTTGCAGTATTAAGAAGGAGATGCGAAAGATCGCAAAACACGACAACGGAGGCATCGACTTGCTGTCAGTCGCTCAAGCTTATGTCTACTTTGAAAAGTTGATTCTTGCCAATCTCATCACTAAAGATAATAGAAAATTGTGTGCTGGTGCTTGCTTGTTACTGTCTGCTAAACTAAATGATGTCAAAGGAGAAATTTTGAAGGCTCTTCTAGAGGTAATTTTCTAAATAACTTCAGTGGCTAACTACCGCACGAATTATTGTGAGTTAACTGCATAAAAGAGGACAACAGTTTCAACTGTAAACACTGTTAAAACTGTAAACGCTAGAGCGTCGGTGGCCTAGTGGCTTAGGAATCAAATCGGTATCAAGTTCGAACCCCCGCGGTTACCATATACCAATGAGTTTGTCTAACTTAAGTACATTACCCGATGCTCTTACGGTTTAGGAAAAACATCGCGTGGAAACCTGCACATTCGAACAGCTGAATGTGTAAGAGGGTAATTAATTACACACAGGCCCTAACGGCGTCGAAGTGTATCCTAAAGGGCCCATCTGTAAGATTAGATAAAATAACTGTAAAAAACTATATTAGAGCAATAAATCTTGTTTGATTAGGCTTTTTTACCAGTGTGGTTCGAGAATGAAATATCGAAAAAAATATCGACCGCCTGCAAACAATGCTGTGTTCAATTGAAACTAGCTAACGTTTATGTTTCTATTATTTTTACAGCGCATCGAAACCACGTTTCGCGTAAACAGAAAGGATCTAATGAAGTTCGAGTTCGCGGTGCTCGTGGCGCTAGAGTTCGGTCTGCACGTGCCGCCGTACGAGGTGTTCCCGCACTACCAGCGGCTGCTGCACGAGTCGTGACCGCGCCCCGCGCGCGCGCCCCTGCGCCGGCCCAGCGTCGCCGACTCCCTGCGCGCGCCTGTCTGGATTTAGCAAGTCTCAGCTCTCAGCATTGTTTAACTGAAGGAACGAGAGCGAAACCGGTCTGTAACTACCAAATCGGCCGCGAAAATGGGTTACGCGTGCACGGCATTAGACCGAACTGATCACAAGTCATCTACAGACTGTCTACAATAGTAAATTGTACACCAAATATTGATCAAATGATACTTTCAACCGAGTTAAAGTTTACTTTTCAACTAGGAGATAAGTAAACAAAAGTGTTCTGTATTGTTATCACGAATTTATTTTGTCTATAATTATTGTCATACAAAATAATCAGTGTCATTTTAGACTAAGATATTTCGTAATAACTGTTTTTTTTCTCATGCTTTAGTAAGGAGTTTAAAATGGCTACATTTCATGCTCTAACCTTTTGAACGCTACGCCATCAAAAATAAAAGCCAACACTCACACGCCAATGACAGCTTAAAAATGACATTAAAGTCAACCTAACAGGCGAAAGCGAAGGTTTATGTTGCGCTGTCAACCTTGACGGATTTATCCGTCTTTGGCGGTGTATTTGTAGTGAGGTTATTTCCAATTATTAATGGCGCTGTAAACTTATTTAATTATGCCATAATATGATTATATTAAACATTGAACGCTAGAAATCACCATATTATTTTTTTATAAGAATTTACAAAACGCACAAACTAGAAGGTCTGTAATAAAAAAACCAATTTAGAAATATGTTTAATTATGAATAGTTGATGTTTGGGTAATGAAATCCATCTTGTAATTGTTTTCCTAAATCAATTGACAACGTTTCAATTTTATTAGATACTTGATATTTCAGTCGTGAGGTTTTAGCTCTCTATGGAGTATGAATTTTCTAAGAGTTATTCTATTTTTTTTCCGATATGCTCGGGAATGTTCACCTTAGAGTTGCAAAAACAGCCAGGGAAATTCTTGGTTCCAGGCCAGCGAAAAATAATTATTTTAATTACAGTTATTTTACAATAAAACCATGTTTGGACTAGATTGAAATCTCAACTTATTGAAATTAGATAATTACATTAAAAATTATGATTTTATTTAATGGCAAGTAAATTTTAGTTGTGTCGTACCTATTTCGAATGTACATAAATGGCATTATGAGCGATATCGTGTGCGATTTAAAAATATTAAAATGAAGGCAAGTTTTGGGTCGTTTATGCTTTCTCGCATTGTTGGAGAAAAACACTATACAAGCCTCGGCCGGAATGTGGTTGTTGGGCTCCTACATAGCGCGGCCTTGACTGCGTAACGGCTTGCTTCCCGGTCTCTGCAGTAATTTACTATTATTTTAAGGAAACTCTGTTCCACCTAAGCATAGATTGGCTAAGCCAAGTGGTAATTACATTCTTCATTTAAATAAATAAAGGAATTACAGGTTGAAACGTTGTCAATTATGGGTTAATTAGAGTATATTATGTAGCACTTTGCTCAATTTTGGGTATGTAGGCAAATTGGCTGTCTGTAATGTGCCAATCCAAAAAACTAGTCAAAACATTTTTAAGAGCATTACATACACAGTGTTTTATCTAAAATTGATTACTTAAATATGATGTTTAACTGTTATAGGACTGTGATAAAAAGTGAAATTGTTAGAATAACAACGCAAATAAGTTGTATGTATATGTAAACGTTAATTTTATTTTAAATGCTCCATTTATATTAGTGAAAAAGCATTACAACGTGAAATAGCATCGTCATACATCGCATTATTCGCATTATTATTTTGATAAATTGTAAGTAATACTTGAGAGGGTACCTATTTTTTTCGCAGATTTGTAGCCAATTTTATATTGGGAGTTGGTATATTTATTGTCTGTGGTTTCTGAAATATAACTATTTTATTGTAGTAGAGATCGTATAGTTTAAAACTGAACGCCCCACGACTAATAGACGTATGAAACAAGCATCCAAATGTAAGCAAAACACGTTGGAGGAGCGCTCAGTTTAAAATTAAACAATCTTTAGTTGTTTAACTGATAATTTATGAATATATGTTATGTGTAAAACAATGTGATTTCTTATAGAGACGAACGGTTTTATACTAGCGAAGAATCTAGTTAATTGGTTTTGCAATCAAAAGTGGCCATGGCAATTCTCACCCAGACCTCTGTTAAAAAAAAACAAGTATCTTATTGCAAAACCCTAATTTTAATTAAAATTTAAGTTAAAACTATCGTTGCGATGTTGATAGTGTTGTTTACTTTGTCGCTAATAATTAGCTGTGCACAATTAAATGGTAGGAAAAATATAAATATGACGTTAAAGTAGCCCAAATCGAAAACCCCAAATATATTTATACATGTATTATATATACTTAGGTATAATTAGATAAGTCAATGATCTTGCCTAATATATCATGTCATTACAATGAAAGTAAATGTCACAGTTTAAAAAATATATATATTTATAGTAAAATAATGTACTTAAACATATTTTGAACAAAATATAAATATTATTATCATTGAAGTAGTCGGTTTCTTTTCGTTCACAACTTGTAAACCTATTAAAGTAACCGATGCACGAACCTCCTATTTGAACATCAGAAACCGATATTGACGCGCTGTAGTTACTGAAATGTGATACACCGATTCGCTGAAATGTTTGGGTGCAATTTTTTTTCTTTCATGTCACTTAGGGGTATGAAAAATAGATGTCCGATTCTCAGACCTACCCGATACGCACACAAAATTTCATAAGAATCGGTCGAGCCGTTTCGGAGGAGTTCAATAACCATGACACGAATATTTTATATATTAGATTGTCTCAGTGAATGAAAGTGACAAGGTATTAAAGTGTAAACATATTTATGACGTCGACTGTACATACGACTAAATACGAATACATATTCATAATTGCTCAGTTACATAATATGCAGGTATTAACCTACTTCTGACGCGCAATCAAGTACTTAATAAAAAGCAACGCAACAGTGAATCTCATGTAGTCTTGCTTGAACGAGTATACGTCGGATACATCAATTGGTCAAATTAACAAATTAATGTTAACTTATTGATTGTAACGTATGCTTTAAAGTTGATTATGGTTTCAGAAATATTTCGGGTCAACAGTTTAATTCCTTCATTAAACTGCCGTGCCGTTGCTTCACGCTTATAACTACATTAGCAAATGTGAAATGAAACATCCGCTCCATATAATTGAAGTTAATATAAGTGAAGCAGAATCTATTTTCTACGCATTCACGTGTTTCAGTCCACGAACTAAGTAGTCAAGTGTAGCGTCACATGCAATAAAAGGATGAGTTCAAAGGTAAACCTGAGCGAGTGATATCAAAACGCACTGTGAAAATGGAACAGGTTCTTAAAATTTGTTTCCCCATACTTTTCTTATTTGGTAAACATAATCTACCTTTCTTAAATATTCCATATAGGTATTTGTCTTATTTTCACAGTCGACTTCTTAGATGCTCTGCGACTGTACTAACATTTGTACTCATTTATTACTTTTCTAAACACATGTAAATAACACATGCGACCTGGTGACTTACAGATTTCATATTAAATGGGAAGTTTTGTGTGAACGTTATTATCTCATTACATACCTAATAGTCTGTTCGCCTTAAATACTAGCATTTGTGACTTAGGTGCTGGTGTTCTGTGCTGCACTCTGTCTCATCAATTACTGTTGGGGGGATGAAGAGTCGCCGCAGACAGAGCTGCCTCGTGACGTCGTTTCTATCGAACCGCTCAACAACTCTTCCAGCCTAGACCTGAACCAAGACGCCTCCATTTGGCGGTTCTGGCGCCCGTGGAAGTTGTGGAACTGGGGTTAATATCTTTATATACTCTTACATGTTACCTATAATAATACGAATTCATTGACGTTTATTTTGTTTTCATCGATAGGTCGCGATATGATTAACGAAGAATTGCTTGATAATTCGAAGAGCGGTGCAGGAAGATTCCGGTTTCATCGAGACGAGACCAGACCCAAAATAAAAAATCGGGTCAAATTTCTATTTAAAATACAACAATTTGAAAGATAAAATTGTGTTTTATATTTATCAATGGCGATTCAACAATGTTTAAAACAGTTCACGAGATTAAATTCTGTCATTACGTAGCATGGGACTCAAGTCCCAGACTACTTGTAAACCACTTATTCCCAAAATCGAAAAATTCTCCCCTTAATAATATAGTTACCAAGCAGATTCCCAAAACACGAGATTCTAAATAATCTTTAGTATTGTTTAAAATAAAAGGATACGGGAACGTCGCAGAAAACCAGTGAATAGGTTATCTAATTAATATTACATACTACGAGTAAGTAGGTATTTAATTTAATCGTTATGAATGACAGGGCTCTTTGTGTCATAACAATTAAAAGTCGCCAAGTAGATTAAAAAGTCTACCTAAATAGCCGCGAGGGGCTGGTTGTTCCGAAGCACTAAATCCCTATCCCAATTACCCCATCTTTTTCAGTCGTGCTTCGAGATTAAACCCAGGGGGAGGTAACGTTACATCGAACTGCGATTACTTAAGTAATTCATAAGGTACAGTCATGGGCGAAATATATTGCTTCCGTGGACGCCTTTCACGCCGGCGAGTGAGTAAGGTTCGTTGATGCCTATTTTTTAACCGACTTCAAAAAAAGGAAGAGGTTAGGTTAGGTTAGTAGGTTATACGGTTATAGGTAGGTTATACGTTCCATTGTTTGTATATTTTTTTTCATGTAGGTATTTTCACCGATTACTCCGTCAATTGTGGACAATTTTTTTTTTTTTGGTTTAATAGTGTATACTTCCGAGGTGGTCCCATTGTCACTAAATCTGAATCTGATGAGGGGATCAGTGAGGAATTGAGGGAACTCCTCAAATATTGTAAACAAACATATAGCGATTTTAGTATTTTTAGTAAGAAGTCTAGCATTTGCATTCAGAAAGTTGGGGAAGTGGAACTGATGATGAAGACCACAGATGGCCATCGGAACTCCTCAACGGTACCTATTTCAAGGGTGGCGTTAACATAATATTATCTCGATTAAGATAGTTGAGCGACTACAACGAAGAATATTGACTTGTTGAAATATGACTATGACTTTCCGACGGCGTTGCTTTCTGACGGCGTTGTTGCTTTCCGGCGGCGTTGCTTGCGGCGCGCTTGAAACTTAAAGTTTCATATCAACTAATAAGTGGGAGTACGGAACAGCGTATTTATGATCACTAAAAAGTATAAAATAAAATAAATGTTTAAAAAAACAAAAAAACCGCCTTCAGAAACGCATTCCATGTGATGTGAAGTACTTATAGTATCTACTCGATTAGAGGATTATTATTAAAATTTATGTTTAAGTCACTGGTACTTGTTATTAAACATGTTAGCAACAAATTCACTCATAATTTTCACTCAATAAAATTCAAGCTATAGTAGATTGTTTACCGAGGGATGAAAGTGATCAACTGGGCCGTTTCCTCGTGGTCCTACTATTTTTGTCCTACTGACTTTCGACGGAGCCCCGCCTAAGGCGGGGCTCCTACTTCTAGGTGGTTTTGCCCTTCGGGCATCTGAAGATACCTAACGAACCTAACCTACCTACTTTTACAACCATAATTACTATTTAGTGATCAAATCTAGGTTCACTTTTTGACTAGTAGGACAAATTAGTAGGACCACGAGGAAGTAAGCATCAATTGCAACCCGAGATAACAAATAATATAGGCCTATAGTTCAAAGGTACAATTGTTAGGTACTTTCCATGCGAGTTAAGCACTCTACTTTTCAATTATTTTATATCAACCTTTTTTGTAGTTTAAACAAAACTAATTCCAAATTGTGAGGATACTTTTCGTCGCGCCACGGAACTTTTTTAGCCTTCGATGTTTGTATGATTAACTACGTTTAGCTATGGTTACACTTTTGATCTTACAAGGGTTCTGTTTTTTCCTATTAAGGTACGGAACCCTAAACAAGAAGGCGAGAAGGAAAGGATATACCACCTTAGTAATCAATGTGGGCTCGATAGTTACCTATCTAAATGTCAATGTTTTTTTAGCTGTCAAGTAAATTATTAGTCATAAGTATTGATAAATTGTTATCATACAGAGGAATCTAACTATTTACGTATTATTGTAGTATTTTGTAAAAAAGATGTTTTACCTTGACTCTCAAAGGACGGTAACCCGCCGCGACAGCTCCCTGGTACTGGGGGAGCGAAAGCACAGTGTCCAGGGAGACGAGGGTTTAACGAACACGCGGCCGCCCTCTACCGTGCACCTGGCGAGCGAGTCCGGGCTATCCCTGGCCTCTCCCCGCTCCAACGGCTGCGTCCGCAACGAGCTGATTACCTTAATGTTCGAGTCCATGCTGGACAGCATCATAGAGTCATGGGATGTTATCGAGCAGGAGAAACACGAAGAGAGCGTGCCCAACTTATATTTGGGGAAAACGCCAAGTGACACTACTAATTCGAAAAAGAAAGCGAAGGGGAAGGAAAGTGGTAAATAGCTAGTATTTAAGTAGTAAAGCTAGTTTTGCTTTGAGGCAATGATATCCACTCATGGATATACAACCACCCGCGCAAATCTTAAAGTTGTGAGATTTTCTTATGTCGTAAATACCTAAGCCGTTCGTAAATCGATCAAGCGTGGATATAAAATGGGCACCACAGACCAAAATTTCACCAGCCCATTTCTGGGTGTCAATTTATAGTATTAAAACAGAGAAATACTTATATAACTTTCACATTTTAACAGATATCGGCGTCCCTCTCGTTCTCTTCGACTGTTAATCTGGGGCACCCATAATAAGTGTGAACTAAGTTCAACCTGCTGGTTATCGTAGCCTCGTACTTACTTAGATATGAGTAAAATCACAAAAGCTATTTTTTTAAGTCATAATCATCTTAAACTTTTACAGCGAAGAAGTCTAAACGAAGCCGATCTAAGTTAACAATATCGGACTCTGCTCAAGTAAACACAAACAATATTTATTTATTTGTGAAGCTTTTAAAGCGATCACCTACCTACATGAAAACTATTACTTAGCTAAGATTATTATTATTAAGTATGGTGAGATAGAAATACAACCATATTGACTTGTTGATATATAGGTACTATACGGAATGATCGGTAATGTGACGCATTCCTTTAACCTTTTCAACGCCATTCACGGATATTTCTGTCATGGTTGACAGCGCAAAATTATGAGGCAAAGTTGGCATTCGCTCTAGTTTTGTATTTGACAAGCGTTGAAAAGGAAGGTGCGTATAGTACCTACAGGGCCTACAGCTCATTTGCAGTATTTTAGGTTATCCATACTACATGACCCAAAATACTACAAATAGTCTGTACTATACGCTCTTTAAGGGAATGCGTCGTGTTACTTATCAACATGTAGGTATTTTGAAATTATATAATATTAGTATAGAGTTATAAACATACATACATAACATCACGCCTTAATTCCCAGAGTGGGGTAGGCAGAGCTACAGAAATACCTACCAAGAACTCTTAAAGAACGTTTTGATAATTCTGTAACCACATTCATTATGCACATCAGGCTAAGATGTTTACCAGTGTATTAGTGACAGGTATAATAGAGTATAGATTATTAAATTAGTATTACTAACATGTTTAGCTAGACTGTACGTGTTAACTGTACAAGAAAAGAAGTAAATAATTATAATTATAAATGTACCTCTGCCCGCAGACTGACGCGTACACTGTTTGGTGGTCGGCTCCCGACGAGCGCGCTCTCATCCGCTTCCGGAACGGAAACTCATACGAAGGGAATATATCCGCAAAATGTATGAATGGAGAAGGACGCTACCAGTGGGCTGATGGCACGGTTTATTTTGTGCGTACTGGTTATTATTCAGCAGGATCAAGGCTAGCTTAAACCTACACGCAGCTATTTAAAACTCTATACCTATGCCTCTTTAGGTCATTCAAAGGGCAATGGAAAGTGGAGAGGGCTATATACATGGAATTTCTTTGCACAATCGAATCAGAATTGAGGAGATCCGCACGACAACCAAAGTCACTTACATAGCCCTAATAATTGCTAGACTTAAGTCGCAGTGAGCGGGGCACATTGCTCGCAGAAAAGAAGCCCGAGGGAAACTACTCAAGTGGCGAAAATAAAAGTGTGTTTTGTGTGACTTGAGTCCTTTTATTACTATGCAACGTAAACCCCGGGTGGCTGTCATTTTAATAATTTCATACTAATATTTGACACTAGTTCCCGTTTGACGTCATTTGACACTAGTTTCCATGGCAGCGTGGTAAGTCCACTGGTGCAGGAGTGGCAGGACTACAAAATTCGCTATGGGCTCTTGTAGGGCTAGACAAAATTCGTACTGCCACATTAAACGACTGTAAAAATATGTCAAAATAAATAGAGTCTTTGCACTTGTCAATCCTATTAAATTTTTAAATTCTTTGATTGAATTTTAAGACATTATATAAGTGAACAAACAATAGCACGGACTGTGGCGGCAGATACGACTGTAGAATCTAGAATTAATTAAGTCTCATTTTAGGGACAATTCAAAAATAACGAAATCAACGGGAAAGGGATGATCACATGGAAGGACGACACCTGGTATGAGGGCGATTTCGTGGGCAACCTGCGGCACGGGCGCGGGCTGTACGTGGACTCGCGCCGCCAGCGCTCCTACCACGGCGGCTGGTACAGCGGCGCCAAGCACGGCCAGGGCGTCATCTACTACTCCAAGACCTTCAAGAACTCTTACGACGGGGACTGGGTTCAGGTGGGTTATTCACTCCTCGTTCAAACAATACCTATTACACAACCACAATCCTAAGTATGGACTCCGCTTCCTTACGCATCAGTTTTTTAATATTCTCAAACATGTTAGGTGTAAATATCAGACTCAGGTGTACTCAGAGGGCACCTTAGGTAACTGTCGGCAGTGGACCGTATACTTATAAGATAAATAAATCCCTAGGTTAAATAAAAACAACTTCGGGTAACGTGATGCGTGTAACTTGTTATTGAGGCCAGCGCGCGGCGTTTATGAAATAAATAACTTTCCCATTTTCCATTTGTTATTGCTTTTGTTTTCGTTCTGTCATAAAATGCATTTATAAAAAGGGTCCCAAATGTTCAGTGGTCATTATTAATGTAATAAATATGTCAATTACACCCGAAGAATGCACGAGAATCCTTACAATACTGAAAAACGGCCGAAGCCAGCGAGATACTGTAAGAATAGCCGGAGTGACGTTGTCAACAGTACAGCGTATTGTTCAGCGGTTTCTAGAAACTGGTTCAAACTTACGCAGACCAGGAGGAGGCAGACCCAGGTGTACAACGGTACGGGAGGATCGATATCTAGTCAATACTATGCTTCGAAATCGATTCCTTACGGGAACTGCGTTGACACAACAATTTTTACGGCTTGGTGGGAGCAATCCTAGTGCTTGGACTGTAAGACGGCGACTTGTTGAAGCTAATTTGAAACCCTTTAGGCCCGCAAATGGCCCTAAACTGGAAAGGCACCATCGCACAGCAAGACAAATTTATGCACGCGAACACTCAGGTTGGACACCTGAAGATTGGTCAAGAGTTGTGTTCTCAGACGAATCAAAGTTTATGCTGTATCAACACGACGGAAGGGTGAAGGTGTACAGAAGGCCAGGAGAGCGATTCATAAATCATAAATCTTTAAGGTATAAGGGTTGTTACAATTATTAAGCTTGTATCACCAAGTTCTATCTTCACAGATGTACCTACACACAATTATTTATCGAATAAGCAAAACCATTTGTAGTACCTAGTCATAATACATCGCAATACAACTTAAAATACTTAAACATTATGAAAACCAAATACAATTTACATTATGTCCATTTCAATTCCAACACGTCATACCTATATTAAAAATAATAATTCATTATTAAAATGCAAGCCTGCATTGCAGAAAAGGTTGCGTACGGCGGCGGTTCGGTACTCGTGTGGGCTGGGATTTCTGCAGAAAGCCGAACAGAGCTAGTACTGATCGAAAACGGTACTCTAAATGGCGTAAGATACGTGGAAGAAATCCTAAATGAGCACGTCGGTCCATTTATGGCAAGGCTCGGTGAAAATGCTATTTTCATGCATGATAATGCCCGTCCCCATACTGGTCGTGTAGTACAAGACTACCTGAACGATGTGGGTATTCGCCGCATGGAATAGCCGGCCAGGAGCCCGGATCTCAACCCGATCGAACATGCCTGGGACGAGCTTGGACGACGAGTAAGGCAACGAGTACCTCCTTCAATGACGCTTCGCGAGCTCAAAAACGCGTTGGTAGAGGAATGGGAGAACATTCCTCAACTGTGCTTCAGAAACTTGGTGTACAGCATGCCGAATCGCATCGCAGCTGTGCAGGCTGCACGTGAAGGCAATAACAAGTATTAAAATGTGTCAAATTTGGATAATTATATAAAAAAATCAATATTTTCAATTTTGTTTTTCAAGCAAGTGGATGCCAATTTTACTTTTTATTTTTTATAAAATTAAACGAACATTCAGTATTAATTGTAATGCATTTTATTTAAGTGACATTAAAATGTCTTTAAACTCCAATTTATTTTATTAGGCTAGCTGTATTAGATTTTGAGATATTGCAATTTATGTTAGTGACCTGAAAGTTTTGCTCTCGAGTGTATATGTTCTCAACATACTTAAGGAGAACTATCAGCTTTATTTGCACCTTCATATGATTAATCTTGGCAAGTCGCAAGATATAAACTAACCGCGTTTACAGACCAAACAGGGACGGTTCATAATTTTACGAGAGATAAAATAGGTTAGATTGTAAACCTTGTCGGTAAGTGCAGGTTCGTTCACAATTTGACGGTTTGACATGGACAGATTTATAAACTATCGAAATTAATATGTTAATTAATTAATATACTGTAATGTATCTGATAGAGGGTGCCATGAAACGGACTAAAACATGTTTCAGGTACCTGAAAAAACGGCCAGTTGGTCAAAATTTTGATAATATAGAATGTGATAGAGCTGCCTCTGAAACGGACTAAAACGATATTTCAGCGAGCTAATAACGCTTCCAACGCACCCAAACTAACGATGGAAAACAAAACACCTTACTTGATCCAACGGCGTAACAGTATATTTATGACTTTTTTTTTTTTTTTTTTTTTTTATGGCATCAAGAAGGCAAATGAGCACACAGGCCACCTGATGGTAAGTGAAAACTGTGACCCATAGACATTCGCATTCACAAGACTGCAAATGCGTTGCCAACCCTGAGGACTAAGATGGAATGCCTCTATGCTAGTTATTTCACCGGCTGTCTTATCCCCAAACCGGAACACAACAATGCGAACACTGCTGTTTGGCGGTAGGTTAATGGATAAGATGGTGGTAGCGATCCGGACGGACCCTGCACAAGGTCCTACCACCCGACTTTCTACCTATTTCACTATTCAGAATGTTCGCCATGGATTTGGAGCACGAGAATACTGCGAAAACAGCGGCTACAAAGGGGAATGGGACTTGTACGTGAGGGACGGGAAAGGTTTGATGATCTGGCCCAACCATGATGTAAGTTTTTCTGCATTAAGACCTCGATTATTGCACTTGTCTACAACTTAATTACCCACCAAAGCTTTAGTTTTACAGAGGCTTTTGGAAAAACGGCGTTATGTCTGGTTACGGAATCTACATCTGGGATGCGTATTACAATAACACAATGGCACTTCCATCGATCAATGCTTTCCGCGGGCATTGGCTCAGGGGCAAACGTAATGGCTACGGTGTGCTGAATTTGGGTTTAGGCCTAGGGTCGCATTATAAAGGGGAGTTCAAGAATAACTTAAAGCATGGTGTCGGGAGGCTTGTGACAAATAGTGGGCTAATTCTACAGCATAAAAAGTTATTTCTTGATGATAATCTAGGACCGAATGATGAGGAAAGTGTTCTTTCTCATGAGAATAATGATAATAAAATAATAGAATCAATCCGCTTCGACATGTATGACGACACTGTTGGTTTAATTTACCATATTGAAGAAGCACTTAAGAACATCGATAAGGACGCTGAAATTAGAGCTGGTATTATTAACGAGTTTATTGAAAACAATAGAACATCAGAAGTCGGTGTGTTGCCAAATTACTGGCGTAAAGAAGTGGCAGAGGAAGTCACCAATAATATAGACATCGAAGACTTAATTATTTTCGAAGAAACGTCGCTGCGAAATTCCTTGAGGTGTTACGAAAATGACTTAAGAAGAATTTATCACAGATACGCAACAATTTGTAACGTGAGGAATATCAAATTCACTCCTATTCTCATACGATTGTATCTCTGGCAACTATATTATGATTGTAACATGCTCGAAAAAGGTTTTACTCTAGTTCAAATAGATAAGATATTTTATAAAAACTCAGAATGGATCGCTAAAACACCGCACAATCCATTCGAAAAAATATACTATTGGCAGTTCTTGCATAGCTTGATTGCTATTGCAGGTGAGTTGTACGCCAAGAAAGAACTTCCTAAAACAAGACCAGATACGATTATGGCATGTGCTTTTAGAAAATTGATGGATCAGGATATCTTACCGGGTGCAGATCGCTGTAAAGGTAAACTTAATTTTATGCAACTTGCAGGTAACTAACTTTCAACATTATCGAAGGCTTTCATGGGCATCGGCAGAATGCCGCGACTTGTATGTACGTACGAGTATACTATAAGTTAAACACTTTTATTTACCATTAGAAAATAACTAAATAAAAATGTAACTGTATGTTTGTATATTGTATGTAAACTATTTAGTGCACAAACAGAATATAACAAAGTAAAAAACGAAACAGAAACAAACGGTATGTACAAAGGCGAACTTATACCTTTAAGGGATCTCTTCCAGTCAACCTTTGGGCGATTGAGAGAGAAATAAAACAGCGGATGGATTGCTTGTATTGGATTATTTAAGAAAAAACTAACCTCTACAAAGTAAAGTGTTCACAATCACAATCCGGACTATAGCCACCTTAGCCGTTATAGGAAGACAGCTAAATCGCTTTGTGCTCGAAGGATGCACGAATCGTTTATTCGGCCGAACACCGGCCGGCCGCAATAAACGATTCGTGAATCCTTCGTGCCGTCTACAAATAATTCACAGTACCTTAATACTGTCATGCTGATTATGAATAAGCATCAATTTTGAAAATAATGTCAAAAGGGCACCTGGTCAACGGATACGGCGGTTTCGTGCCCTTGCGCAGCCTGTACGAGCTGTACCGCAGCATCGGCGAGCCGCACACGGTGCGCCAGTTCCTGTGCTCGGCGCGGCGCGCGGCGCACGTGCTCGACCGCTCGCCGCCGCGCCTCGTCGAGGCCACCGACCCCTGCCTGCCGATCGGACGCAACACCTACATCTTTGGCGACGAATTTACGTTTATTACTGGTAAACGTGTTTTAGATTTTTTTGTAAATAATAAAAGAATGAAGATATCGAGTGTCAGTAAAATTGGTATTTAGTTAATTTCATAGAGGCGGACACGCACGAACATATTCTGATACTTTATCTTAATATTTATCATATTCATATATACTTAATGGCACTTAGGGTTCCGTAGTCAACAAGGAACCCTTAAAGTTTCGCCATGTCCGTCTGTCTGTCCATCCCTCAGTCTGCGGTTTAACTCAAGAGGCTCTTGGTGCTACAAAGCGGTTATTTGGCATGGTTAATCAGGCAAAGTTGTAATAAATTACGATTGCAGACGAATATTGCGTCAATGTAAGTAGGCATGTTAAGCAATGGGGCGCGCTATTGTTTTTTTTTTTGGATAGGTAATTGCACGCGAGCACTTCATGCCACCTGGATGGTAAGTGGAATCTGAGACCCACATTTGAATTCTCAAGACTATAATGTCAAAACTGAAACCCTAAGACCTCAAATGCGTTGCCAACCCTGAAGATTAAGATAGAACATGTACCTCTATGCTAGTAATTTCACTGTTTGTCTTAACCCAACACCAGAACACAAAAATGCGAACATTGCTACTTGGCGGTTGATTAATGGATAAGATACATTATCAGCTTTCGTTTGGTATCATTTTTAATTGTTGCCAACTATAGTTGGTGTAAAAGAATGCACCACTATCGTAAGTAATCTTATGAATTGTTTGCAGAGGAGCCGATCGAATGTGGCCCTGAGGACGAGCCGGACGAGAACGCCGCCGATCTGAGCCTGTTTAATTTTAGCAATCTGAAATCTAAAAAAATCATCAAGATATTTGCGAAAATATTTCCACAACTCATGAAAAGGCGTAAAATACTTAATTTGGACATTGAATTAACTTTTTATGAGTTTTTCGAAGCGTTCATTGCATGTACAGAGGAGAGCATTCGCTTGCAAGACGAGGAGAACCTCGCGCGGCTGACGCTGTTGATGGAGGCGTCCAACACGAACAACACCGAGCAGCCGGGCTCTGCACAGCCGCGTAAATAGCGTGTGCAGCTGCAGCTTGCCTACCTTCCAATCCCTGCCAGTTTTTTCATGCATGCACTTTTTACTAACATTAAATGGTATCTACCGAATTCAGACAGAATTATTTTTCCTTATCAACCTTATGCTAAAATGCGCGTCAACACATACTGCGATAAAAAAAAAATGTCTAAGGCCCATATTAGACTATCATATAAATATGATCATAGATATAGGATTCGAATTTATGTGAAGAACCTGTGACGGTGTTATAACAACATGATTCATATTGTCTATGATCATAGAGATGGGATCCTGTTTGACTGCAAGCGCACAATTATGATCATATTTTGACTATCCTCAAAAATGGCATCTTCAATGTGTATCTTGCTTGGAAATTAATAGTTCCAGCTTTGACAATATGTAGTTGAATACAGCTTCACCTGGCCCCCCCATTCGCTTACTTCCTCGTGGTCCTACTAGTCAAAAAGTGAACCTAGATTTGATCACTAAATAGTAATTATGGTTGTAAAAGTAGGTAGGTTAGGTTCGTTAGGTATCTTCAGATGCCCGAAGGGCAAAACCACCTAGAAGTAGGAGCCCCGCCTTGGGCGGGGCTCCGTCGAAAGTCAGTAGGACAAAAATAGTAGGACCACGAGGAAACGGCCATCCATTCGGAGGTAGGTACATTTTGTATGACTTTATATCTTCCAATCTAAGTTCTTCGAGTAGTACAGTGTTATGGGTGCCCCTCTCTGACCGCTATCCATGATCTAACCCAAATACGCCTTTTGGTCTTTGGTTTTTTTCTTAACAGATTTTTTAAAGCAATTAATAAAATTACACTCATAGCAACAGAAAACGCGGCTATATCGGATTCTATCTTGATTAAATATGATATTTATATGACAGTAAATGTAGTATGTAAAAATGAAGAATAGCATCATATACTTGCGATCCTAGAAATTGACAGATATGAAATCATATTGATATGAGAAATAAATGATAGTCTAATATGGGCCTAATCAGAAATCAGATATAGGTACTACAAGATCATGCTGATAAAATAAATTAGGCCTCACAAATGATGTGTACCTAAGTATAACGCCTTCCAGACCCACCGTACCCCTCGGCCGTACCACCTGGTGGTACTTTGACCAATTATTACTATTAAAATCGAATTTAACGGAGTCGACTGAGCTCTGCTATCGCAGAGCTCCTACTTCTGGGTAGTTTGGCCCTCCGGGCCTGCTGAAGAACTAACATAACCTAAACCTACTTCATATTTATGATACTAATTTTGGTCAGTGGTACGGTTTAGTGGTACGGTGGGTCTGCACCCAGTATAACGTTCAAAATAACTTTCATTGACAGTAAGCATCATCAAGTTTAACTAAGTACTTAGTTTGTTATTTTTTTCTTTTTAGGGTTCCTTAGTCAACAAGGAACCGTTATAGTTTCGCCATGTCCGTCTGTCCGTCTGTCCGCGGTTTAACCCTGAGAGACTTAGGGCCTGTTGTTTGTCCAGTAAATAGTTAAATTAACTAATCGTTTAAAATCGTTACTAATGGTTAAGTACCAATTTCACCATACGATGTTAAATTTAATCACTGTTAATCGATTGTTAGGTCATACATTTTGACAACTAGTAACGCTTTAATTGTCTTTTAAGTGGTTTACATCGTATGCTGAAATTGGTACTAAATCTCAAGGAAATGTGTTTTTTTTTGTTTTTAGGGTTCCGTCGCCAAATGGCAAAAAACGGAACCCTTATCGATTCGTCATGTCTGTCTGTCTGTCCGCCCGTATGTCACAACCACTTTTTTCCGAAACTATAAACTATACCTACTGTTGAAATTTGGTAAGTAGATGTATTCTGTGAACCGCATTAAGATTTTCAAACAAAAATTGAAAAGAAAAAATACATTTTGGGGGTTCCCCATACTTAGAACTGAAACTCAAATTCTAAACACTACTAGTAAGTCCTCAATAAATTCTTGATATTTTATTTACTTTCTGAGTTATTTTATATTCATCTTTTATGATAGACATGAATAATGTACGATTCTAATGGTTAAATATTTTTTGAGATCGGTCCTTTAGTTTTTGAGTTTATTATACAGACGTTCAAAAATACAAATCTTTATAATATTAGTGTTCTCGAGGATCCATAGATAGAGTAAGGATGGTCGGGAAATACATATAATATATCGCCACGCGCGTAGTACATAATAAGGAAATATATATCGCTGCGCGTAGTGCATAATAATTAGAGCTATACTTGTAAGTATCAAAACGTGTTGTGTGACCAAACACCATTATTGCCATAAACAAACTTGAGATTTCTACTGTTGTCACCTCATTGCAGAGTTATTGTGGGATGACTCTAATCACCAGCTGGTCACCATCATGTCACCATGGTCGTAGATTATACAATATCTGTACACATAAACGTAGCTACTTTATACATGCAACAGTGTGCAACAGCGTACAACCAAGATATTTTAGAACTGTCTCTTTTTGGCACACTGAATCCCAATAAGACTGTGCATATCAGCTACCTGTACGTTGCCTTTTATTTTATCGCTCCTTCTATACCTTTAGTTCTTATTCTATACTTATCTACTTTTTTTTATATAGCCATAAAAGGCAAACGAGCAGACCAGACGAACTATCTGATGGTAAGCAGTTACCGTGCCGCCCATAAACATCAGCAATGCCTTTCAGTGAATTTTTAAGCCGCGCTTAAAGGAGGATATGTTGTAGTGCTGAAGAAACATCGTTCGGGGGAAGTTCATTCCATAGTTTGAAATTACGAGGAAGAAAGCACCTTTGGAAACAGGCTGTAGTGGATTTTAATAGTTCCAAGTACCTAGTATGGATGAACTTTACTCCGGCGGCCGCGGCGAGTGGTTCGATAATAGAATGGCACTGTAGGCACTAAGCTAAACAATCCCTCATAGAACTCCCCGTGATACTTATAGCCCATAGAACACGCAAAGAGACCCAAAGTCCCTTCGCAGCTTCAAGGCTCAAACATTTTCGTAATAATGGGATCGTCGATAATTCGGATTGCTCGTCGCTGTGTCTAAGGGAAGCAATTGTTATTTTGGAGCTCCAGCCCAAAGATGAGAGCAATACTCCACGTGTGGTCTGATCTGAGCTATGTGAAGCACAAACCGTTGTTTTAACCGAGTTAATAACAATAGGTATACACCTACCTACCACAACACGTCTAAAGCAATATTATAATTTTAAGTGGTTTTATGGTATTACACTTTAGCGGGTGGTTCGAATTTTAAATAAATCAAGCAAAGCTCAGCAAACAGTAAATTGGCTAGGTAGGTATCATGTAGGTACGTAGGTATATTTTTAGGTTGACCTGTGAAGTTGACAAAAGTGACATTCATCAGTCGAAAGCGTTTATGTCTTAATTTTCACATAATATCACGACCGAAATAATATTTCTTATACGTGTTTTATTACATTTAATTTACTTAAGTATTTGTCTTTAAAATCTGTAAAAATGAGAAGTAAATGCGCGACTCCTAAAAAACCGCAGCAGATACTATTTTCAAAAAATTTGTATTCCCCAAAGACTAAAGTAGTGCACTGGGATAACTATGTTAATGCTGAAAAAATAGATAATTACGTTTATCGCGACCGGTTGTACAACAACATCAGCACTTACAACCGCTTGGGCACCGACGACATCGGCACCGGGATGACCGAGACGAGGCACATGCTGGCGCAAGTGTTCACCAAGACTGACCCGGTGTACTCGTTCAAACCACTCGTTAATTTCACATCTTACCCTTGCACTGAGTAAGTAAACTAGGTGCCTATATGATGACTTGGTAACTAAAAGCCATATGTGACGGTCTTAAGCTAGGTCATCATTTGATTCATTGTGTCGTATCGTGTCTCCGTTGCGTAGCACCGACGCGTTTCATGATCATCAGTGTGGACGCAAAAAGATTGCAATCATGCTACGTACCTTATTTGATCGCCTACGATCCATTTTGCTACGCGTTTATTAAATACCCCACACACACGCGTATCTAGTTCTGTGAGTACCTATGGGCCTGTTTTGATACTGTATCATGATACGCAGTTATGATTTCATACGTTATAAGCCGCGATCCACCTCAAGACGATTTTTCCCCGAGCATCAAAAGGGATACGGCGTTATGATACGATACGCTGCTACCTACGGCTAGGTATGGACGCATTTTTTCACGAGACGATGTTTCGTAGGGTGTCATTAGAGTCATTACTAAAGCTGGGTCCACGTTTGTATCATTTTGCCGATCACGATTTGGGCACACCGTATCACTAACCGTAGCGTAACAGCGTATCGTATCATAACGCCGTATCATTAAGTGTGGACGCCCCCGTATCCCCTTTGATGATCGGGGAAAATAGGGGGGGGGGGAGCGATCACGGCGTATCGCGTATCAAATCATAACTTCGTATCGGGATACAGTATCAAAACACGACCATACGTATCCGATCGCGAGTGTGCGGGGTATGAAATAAAAGCGTGTCAACATCATCAATCCTGAGCGATCAGATACGGCGCCCCGCATGATCGCGCTGTTTGTGCGTCCACACTAGCGATACGACGGAGATACGATGACGACAAAATGATACGCTGTTATGCAATAATGTGTCAATCCACAACTATTTAGCAATAAAGTGTGATTATTCTGGTTTGACCTTTATTTGCTGCGAGTAATTAACTGTGGGATAACACATTTTTTCGTAACAGCATCCAGTCTAGAGCTGTATTTTTTGAACCGTAACCGGTTACCTACCTGCCGGTAGTTTTTTTATTATCATCTAGGGTAATCACCTCAGTAATGGAATGTTCAACTTTATAAAATATAGCTGTTTCCCGCAACTCTGTCCGCGTAGAAGTCGTTTATCGCTATTCCCTCAAGAATCGTAAAAAAAATCGGGATATAGTATCCTAGTTATGTCCTTCCCCGAGACTCTAAGTATCTCCATACCAAATTTCATCTAAATCGGTTCAGCAGGTTATCCGTGAAAGCAGGTTAGCAAACAGACAGATAGAATTGTTTTCACATTTATAATAGTAAGTATAGATTTTCTCTGCTCTGTGATGATTTCCTATAAGTATACTATTCTTCTGTAGGGTTCCGAAGTCAAACAAGGAACCTTTACAGTTTCGCTATATCGATCTGTCTGTCTGTTCGTTTGTACACGGTTTAACTCTGTGACTATTCAGTAGTACCTACTTACAAAGCCAAAAAAAGGTACTTACCGCACAGATTAAATAAGACTAACTTCGTCCCACTCGTATGAAAGCAATTTTGTATATAAAGTAGACCATTACATACATGGCATCACACCTTCATTCCCAGTGTGGGGTAGGCAGAGCTACAGAAATAACAACAAATTCTAAAAAGACTTTTTGATAATTCTGTAACCTCATTTTGCACAATCAGGCTGAGATTAAAGTAGACCATTTTCGATCCTTAAATTTATAAGTTGGTCAATCCTGGTCTTTTTTTCAACTAATCGCTTGGGTAGGTTTTGGCGTACTAAATGCCTCATGTGTATCGTCCGAAAATAATATATTAAGTCGAACTTGAAATTTGTAGTCTGCCACGTCATTTATAAAATTGATTGCAAAACGGCTTAAAAGAGTGTACACTGTATAAGAGCCTTGCCGGTACATCGATTAGCAACGCGTTGTAATTGTTGTCTTTTTTTTAAAGCTATTAATAATGTCTTTTTAATGAAAGGACTTCAGTTGGACTGACCTATTATTTTAAAAGAAGTTAAGTATTTCTTGCTTTTTGAAGACAGTTTTTAGTTTTTTTAAACATTTATTTTATTTCATACCTTTTAGTGATCGGGGGGGTTATTATGACTTAGCTATGCAGTTCATTTTACGGTGTTTACATCTAGCTGTCTTTTTCTCTGAGCGTAAACAGAACTGCGTAGTTATGTCATAATAACCCCCCACATCGTAATAATAATGTTATGTCATCCACGTATATTTATTCCTATAATATTTGAGGAGTTCCCTCGATTTCTCCAAGATCCCATCTTCAGATCTTGACGTTCGTTATACCTACTGGAAAGTCCCCTGATATTTATTTATTTTATACACCGGAGCACAGTTTCACAAGAACACACTATGTTACTAATGACATCTAATAACATAGTGTGTTGTTGTCTGGCTATGCTCCGGTGGACGCCTTTTAGTAGGGCGATCATCTGTCTGTGTACCCTTAGTTCGACAATGCTTGAACAAAGGTGTTACTTAAGCGAAATGCTAGTAGAACTCTTGACATTTTGCAACATGTTTAAGTAACTGGCACAGTTTGACATAGACGTTTCGATACTAATCGGTTTAGTTCTTGTTAATGTTATACAGGGTTATTTATTTGTAAAATACGAACAATCTCTCAGGGTTAAATTATTAATGATAATAATAATGATAATAATTTATTTGTAAGGCCAATTTACAAGTCATTTGATTATAATAATAATTATACAGTTTATGTCAAAAAAAATTAGTAATAACCCTCCATGGGGCAGTCGGGTAAAAATATCATTTTAAGTATATACTAATACAACAGTATATAGCTACGTATTTTACAAATGGTAACAAATCCATTGCAGTATTATTTAACTTAGTCGGTTGGTAACTATGCCCTAGTTGACTAATATGACTTAAGCGCAATGAACTCTTCAAAAGAATAGAACGAGTGCTCAACGAGCCAGCGAGTCAGACGTTTTTTAAAGCTACATAAGCTGGGAGCTTCGGTTACATTTTTGGGCAGCTTGTTGTAGACCGCGGGGCCCATAACATGGGTAAGCTTGGAAGATTTTACAAGCTTGCGGCTTATGTTAACAAGCTTACTCGCATTTCGGGTGTTGTGCGTATTTATCATATCAAACGTTTTGAATGACGCCAGGTGGACCCTCATGTAGACTGCCACTTGCATTATGACTATTGCAGGCAACGTCAAAATACCTAGTCTTCTGAAAAGGGGTCTTGCGGAAATATCGAGCGGGGCCCGTGCGATAGTTCGTACTGCTCGTTTCTGAAGGCGGAATACCCGCTCCCACTCGGCGCACCGTCCCCAGAGCTCCGCGCCATACTGCAGCAGGGAGTGCACAGTGGCGAAGTAGCACGTTCGAGCTACTTCTTCAGACACTGCAACTCGGCCCAATGCAAAACAAGCACTTCCCATTTTTCCACTCAATTTCTCAATGTGGAGATTCCATTTTAAACCTACATCAATCTCGAAACCCAGGAAAGTCGAATTACCGGTTTGTTTCAGTAGCGTGCCTTCCACTACGATAGTTAGTGGTCTAGTAATACGTCCTGAAAGATTAAAGCATAGGTAATGCGTCTTTTCCAGATTTAAGGCAAGTCCATTCGTATCAAACCAGTTGACCAGCTGCGCCGCTGTTTCGTTTAGTTTTTGCTCAACACAGTCAACAGAGGGAGCAGTGACGATAGCAGCAACATCATCAGCATACATAAGAATTTCCGCAGACCCTATAGACTGAGGCAGGTCATTAATGAGCAAGGAAAAGAGCAAGTTGGAGACAGATGATCCCTGCGCAACTCCCATCGTAGCCTCAAGGGGGTCAGACTTAACATCATAAATAAAGTAAAACGTAATACATTTCCAAAAAAAATACTTTGAAGTTTTTGTTATCTTGAAGTTCTTTGATCTGTAATCTTATTACATAAAAAATATTTTTAGATATCGACCTCATTTTTTATTAAGGTTTTTTTTTTTTTTGAGGGACCTACGTAATTAGCCTCTGATGGCTTTGACTACTTCGCCGGAGAGAGGGCGGACTCCTGATGGGAGTCCACGCTAAAAATGGGTTTTACACTAGCATGCCTAAGGGCGCCCCTATTGGGCCGACCTCGGACTTAGGACGCTAGGGGAGAATTTCAATCGAATTGGTTTTATGCTACAATACGCTTCGGAAATTTTACGTTAGACCAGACAGAAGAAGCGTCATCTTATTAAGGCTTGTTTACACTCTGTGAAGTAGCAAGTGCAGGTGAGAACTACAGGTGTAAAGTGACTAGTAAAATCGTGTGGCGGCTAGCGTTGTCCTTCGGCTTGGTGTACGCACATTAGGGAATCGTCTTGCATATTCGCGGCAGGTTTCCGATACGTTGTCATCACACCTAGCGAGCATTCGCACCATTTCCGTGTACCCAATATTCGAATACTGATACGCCATCGTTATTATTTTTATAACTGCTTACCCATATTATCGGAAATCGAAACACAGTGCGCACCGGCGCCGGCGATTCAAAGCAAACGACTGCGCAGATAATTAGGTCAAGGAGTCTTGCCTCCTCACCCCTGCATTTGTTTATTGTGTATCAGTATTCATTGGCTACCGTAGAGTTACTTACATTTAGAGTGATCAATTTAATTAATATTTTTTTTGTACGAAAGTAAAATATGATGAAATTTAAGAATGTATAAAGAAAGTCACAGAACAAAAGTTTTTGCTTATGATGTGAATAATTTAACCCTGAGAGGTTGTTAGTGTTTTACAAATAACCCTGTATATTAAACAAAATTATGCATGGGAACTTATAAAGGGTGTTTGGTAAATAGTGGATAACCCGAATAGGGCCGATAGAGCAGCTCATAAGCTATCGATTTAACCCCCATGTATGTTCAGCAATTGTTAATAGTTTCCGAGATATTGGTCATTTTAATCGGATTTTTTGTCATTTTTCCTTATGTCCGTGTTACGAAAAACCCCTAAGTTCATGTATTAATTCAAATTTTTTTCCTTGTTTCTTGCATGGTTAGAATCACTATGAACGAAGGAAGTTTTTAAAGCTACATGCCCAGTTTTTTTCATGACAACTTTTTGAGTGTTCCATACTACGTGAAAAACAAACGCGGGGATTTCTTAGTATGGAAAAAGTAACTTAGTGAGTTTACTCAAAAAGTTGTCATGAAAAAAACTTGGCTTGTAGCTTTAAAAACTTCCTTTGATTCTAACCATGCAAGAAAAAAGTGAAAAAAGTATGAATTAATACATGAAATTAAGGGTTTTTTGTAACATGGACATAAGGAAAAATGACAAAAAATCCGATTAAAAGTCCAAATATCTCGAAAACCGTGCGACTTTTACTAGACCTATTTTAGCTTTTTCATAACGTCCTAAGTGCCCTCTATCCGTAGTTCAAGGATTATCCACTCATTACCTAACACCCTGTATCTTATGTAAGTATGTACCTATTAATCTAGTATACCTATTGTTCTTGAAGGTAGGTTTCTTTCCTCAACAACACGTCACGCTGTGGCAGCAAGATCGTAGTCATATAAGTTTTCTTTTTTAGTACCCCAGGAAGGAACAAATTGATGGACAGCGCCGACTTGGCACAGCTCCCGCCTGACTACGGCGTGATGGATTACGTGTCCACGCACCAAGACGATTACAGGAACCCCAACCCGTCGGTTGCTACGCCGGTAAGAACTCTATTATTTTATTATGCACAGTCGCCATTAACCTTTACAACGCCTTACGTCAAATACAAATATGTATTAAAAGTTATGCAAAATGTAACTTAATTCATACGAAATAATGTCTCTTTTAAATTGTACCTGTGACAACTATAAGTGGCAGTGGCTTGGTAGGCACGACAGTTCATGACTACTTTAGGCGTCTTTGGGGTTCAAAGGGTTATATATCAAAGCCGACGAAGGTAATCAAAAATATCTGATCTCAAGTCAGTTGATAAAGGAGTAAGAGCACCAGAATAAATAATAGTGCAAGTACCTACTAGTGGTAAGAGCGTGCTCAGAGGCAATTGAGTACCGGGTCTGCTTCAATAAATGCCGGGTCTGCTATATTTAATAGCGACTCTCTTTACTTACCTACGATTTTAATAGGTGACAGCAAAATGGAGGGTTCCTGTCTAGTGTCTAGTCCTTGCTAGAGTTCGTCTCATGAGTTTTGGCACTTACTTAAAGCCTGACAAGTTTCTATTTGGCCCTATTTCAATACAAACTAGTATTGAAATAGGGCCAAATAGAAACTTGTCAGGCTATACAAAGCTCCATGGTTGTGGTGGCTCAACCGTTATCTCTTCGCTCGAGATTATTGACGTCGCGTCGTGAGCTCAGTCAGATCGTGAGGCAGACTTCGCGCAGTCGTTATTTACTTACCTTGCCTTAAAAATAAAAAATAATTATAAAAATAGTTTTAACTTATACATTTTGATTTGTAAACCATCCAACTCAAACCTACAATTTTCAGCTTTGACCCTTTTTAGGGTTCCGTAGCCAAATGGCAAAAAACGGAACCCTTATGGATTCGTCATGTCCGTCTGTCTGTCCGTCCGTATGTCACTGCCACTTTTTTCCGAAACTATAAGAACTACACTGTTGAAACTTGGTAAGTAGATGTATTGTGAACCGCATTAAGAATAAGAACCACAAACACAACACAAAAATAGAAAAAAAAAATATTGGGGATTCCCTATATAGGTACTTAGAACTGAAACTCAAATATATTTTTACATCAAACCCGTACGTGTGGGGTGTCTATGGATAGGGTCTTCAAAAATGATGTTGAGGCTTCTAATAATTTTTTTTCTTAACTGAATAGGTAGTTTGCGCGAGAGACATTTCCAAAGTGATAAAATGTGTGTCCAAAAATATATGATGTACATTGCCATGCAAACTTTCACCGGTAGTAGAACCTTTAGTCGGGTTTAGTGTAGGTTGTTGTTTATTTTACGTATGAAAATGATTCAACACAATCATGTTACAAAATCTAAGAAAAAGCGGCCAAGTGCGAGTCGGACTCGCCCATGAAGGGTTCCGTAGCAGCAAGTAACATAATATAAAAGTTCGTTGTAGCTTTGATCAATGTTTTTATGACGTATTAAAAAAAAACTACTTACTAGATCTCGTTCAAACCAATTTTCGGTGGAAGTTTGCATGGTAATGTACATCATATATTATTTTTACATTTATCATTCCCTTATTTTAGAAGTTACGGGGGGGGGGACACACATTTTTCCACTTTGGAAGCGTCTCTCGCGCAAACTATTCAGTTTAGAAAAAAATTATAATAGAAACCTCAATATCATTTTTGAATACCTATCCATAGATAACCCACACGTATGAGTTTGATGAAAAAAAAATTTTTGAGTTTCAGTTCTAAGTATGGGGAACCCCAAAAATTTATTGTTTTTTTTCTATTTTTGTATGAAAATCTTAATGCGGTTCACCGAATACATCTACTTACCAAGTTTCCACAGTATAGCTCTTATAGTTACGGAATAAAGTGGCTGTGACATACGGACGGACAGACGGACAGACATGACGAATCTATAAGGGTTCCGTTTTTTGCCATTTGGCTACGGAACCCTAAAAATTGCGGAACATAGGTTAAATCAGTAACTGGCCACTTTGCAATAATACTTAAGTGTAAAGCAAAACTTATGCTGATATTTCTGCGATAAAAATAAAATATCTAGATCTAGAAATGTTTTGCGGAGTACTGTTAAACTTTATTTACTAACAGCGTCAGTATATAAAATTGGTGGCTAGTAACTAAATGATATTATCTTACCTGGATAGTTATTGACGTTCACCCTACTGTTAAACTTTCTTTAGTAACAGCGTCAGTAAATAGTACGCAGGGTGTCCGGGAAATAGCGGCTAATGCTGCGGGAAATAGTCGATAGATCAGCTGTCCAAAATATGATAAATCATGTCTAGGAAAAGTCACACTGAAAATGAGATATCTCAACTTTAAAAAAAAAATTAAAATGTAGTACCCTGGTTCACCATTTTTGATGCCTCGACCACAGTTATCATTTTTCAGTTTCGTTTGCGGTCAAAGAAAGCGGATTCAATTTTCTAAAAGACTCTTTCAAAGATAATAAATAATAAGCAATTTTTTTTATTTTTGAAGTCAAATTTAATCTTGAATTTTTCTTCCAGCAAGTTTGTCGTCGCTGTGTAAAAAAAAAATGAAAACCTGTAGTGCTGCTTTAGTTGCCCATGAAATTAAATATTTATTATAAGTTCTTTATTCGCAATACCTAGCACTGTTCACTAGTAGCAGAACTAAGAGTCGTGGTAGATGGGTCATTCTTCTTTTTTACCGACAATTGCCTGTCCTCATTTTACCATACGTTATCAATTAGAGTATTAATTATTGTTTTTTTGTTTTAGTGTTTGAATATACATCCCAATACTTATTCATCTATTAGTACTAAATATCTTTCACTTTCTCTATCCAGTGTTTTTTTTTTATAAGTTTGTTTTTTATAGAATCGCGTGACAGAGTGGTAATACAAAATTTAGTCTCCTCTGAAAACGGCCACTCTGTGACAGTATATTCTGAAAACCACCATAAAGAAAAAAAGAATTATCGCCACCGAAATAATTATTAATTCGTCCAAATAAAGATTCCCGCAACGTATTTTAAAATCAAAAATTAAAACCATAATTATCAATAGTTGAAAAACGCAAAATATAGAAAAATGACGATGTATTGTCGGTAAAAAAGTAGAACGACCCAGATAATGTTATTAGGAGCATACACCACAACACTTTGCAGAGGGCTACACGAAATGAATTTCAGCGTAGACTAAATTTGTGTATCCGGAACGAGAGGGGTCATTTCGAGCAACTTTTCAGTTAAATTATTAAGATTATTTTCTCTTCTTAATATATTATCCGTCTGCGTTAAAAAAATGTTTCATGTTTGTGTTCTTCGTATTGATGATAAAATAAAATAAATATTAGTTTTCACTTTTTTTATTTTATAGACCAAATGTTTACTAGTTTTTTTTTTACCTGGACAATAATCCTACCGATTCGTATAATAAAATAGCGAGGGTTAATTTAATTATTTTTTAGTTGGTTCGATTCCCGGGTGAGACAAGCGAATTTTAGAAGATCTTTGAATGTTTCCTTTCAGTAAAATGTGCTACCAAAAGGATTTAAGGTAGGTAGTTCCCCTCCAGGGCCCATAGATTTTTTCCACCCTGTATAATCATTAATGTATACTAATATAAAGCTGAAGAGTTTGTTTGTTCGTTTATCTCAGGAACTACTGAACCG
Source organism: Acleris holmiana (assembly GCA_949316455.1). Taxonomy (NCBI): domain Eukaryota; kingdom Metazoa; phylum Arthropoda; class Insecta; order Lepidoptera; family Tortricidae; genus Acleris; species Acleris holmiana. The sequence goes on from OX438763.1 coordinate 16,307,125, forward strand.
ATTTAAATGAAATTTGGTATGGAGATAACTTTTATAACTAAGGTCTTGGGGAAGGACATATGATACTTTTTATCCCGGAAAATTGAACAGTTCCCAAAGGAATAGCGATAAACGAGGTATTTGAGACAATAGATGACACTATCGAATTGTGATTTAATGGTGTCGCGTATGTATATATACGCATAGGGGGGTAGCGGAAAACTAATTTCACGCGTACGAAGACGCGGGTGTCTTCTATCTCATATAAATGACCGGTTTAGTATCTTCCCACCTTTTGGGAATATTACCGCGGTCCATCACTATTCGGGAGTTCACTATTTGAGCCACTTGTATGTAAGGTATTTAGTATTTTTTTGGGATATTAGTATGGGAAATACTATTTTTATTTTTCAGGATGGTCCCACCAACTTGCAAATAGTTTACCAAATCTGTTTTTTTTTTCAGATAACAATAAGTGACCCTCCGCATCTGTTGAACCGCGTGATTTGTTCAGACACGACGCAGAACTACGGCACGGCGCCGCCGCACGGCTTCTACCAGTGCTTCGATACGCACACGCCTATAGGACACATCAGGCAGCTGCGCCACTTCCGCTACCAGTCCTTCGACCCCGCCACGTGCCTGCAGGACTTCCCCAAAATCAAAGCCAGTTTGGACAACAATAAAACTATCGAAAACGTTTAATTTGAACCACTTTATATCAATACAAAATTATAGATTAATGTTCATGCATAATAAAAAAGAAAACACAACAAAAAAATCAAAACTTAAATCCAACAATTTAAATTATAACATTATGTAGGTAGGTAGGTCATTTGCAAATCGATGTAAAAATTTAAATGTTCTTATTGATTATATGTATATAATTTTCAGAACTTTTAGGTACCAGGTAATAATTTCATTTAGGGATGCAACGATTCGGCTATTACGATTACGATACTAATCGTTAATCATACAGAAAACTACACTGCGATATTAGTTTTGAATGACGAGTGGAAGGGAAAGCCCATTTGAAGTTCTTTTTTTGCATGGAGTAGGCAAACTTGGACACAAGACACCAGATGGTAAGTGGAATCTCATAGTTATAACCTAAAGATTGCAATCCGAAGACCACAAATGCATTGTCAACCCTGAGGACTAGCAAGTGGTACCCATACAGTAACACAGAAAACATTTATTTTCGTAACTTCCGTTTGACAAATGAGATTCAGTACCAGACTCCCCAAAAAGGTGATGTTATTTAAATTCACATTCAGGCCATCCATTTACTCTTAATAGGAGATTAAATAATGAGTACTTATGAAATTTTACCACATAAACTTCAAACTTTGATTTGTAAAGAAGGCAGGAATCTAGACAATTTAATTTAAACCTGGCCTTGTCAAGTGTGTTTTGATTAACTTTGTTCAATTTCATTATTTTAAATTTTGGTATGGTGCATCACATTATTCTGAATAGTAAACATTACGATTTTAGATGCAAACACTGCACCACTTCATAATCATTGCATCTCTAATATCTCTCTTTTCATTAAGTTTCGGAAGCTTACACAAAATACAAATTAAATAATTTTATAGACACCACCAGGCCATCCATTCCAGTATATTTTTTGGTTTATTATTTGCTAGGAAAACTGCATTGTTGTGTACATCTGAATGATTAGATGTTTTTTTATACCACACCATGCGCAATGCAGCCTAACTGTAAAGTAAAACTGCATATTTTCATGGTTCAATAGTAACAAGCATAACATAATTATATTATATTTCATACTTTGAATAAGATTTTAATAAGTGTTAGCTTTTTGTTTTAGGAAGTTAATTTGTGTATGCAATTTGGTATTCATTTCACTATTGAATAAGGCCACTAGAGTACAATGCAAATCATACATATTGGTATAATTAATTTTACCCTGTCACATTATTTAAAAATACAGCAGCTAAGTAAACAATAATGAAGTACTAATTGAAAGACATTAGTTTCATTAAGTTACATGCTTTGCTTACAATACCTACATATCAAAAATAAAACAAATAGTAGATTTTACAATAAAAATTAAATGGTACGTTTTCTCTTAAAAGTTTTGCCCTTCTTTGACTTCACTTTGCGTTTTTGTAAGGAGCGATTAATACTTGTGCCTGTTATTTCATCTGCCAACATGCCAACTGTTGTAAACTTTTTCCTGCGGTTCTTTTCAGCTTTTGAAACTGGAAGTCTGGTGAGATAGTTCTCTTCATATTCAGTCCTTTCTTGTTCTTGTTTAGATATAGAGTGCTTTATATGATTCCCAGATGTTACCTCTAACGGGGCTTCAGAATACTCTTCACGCAGTTCTCTCATAACACTTGAATTAATGAATTGCTTCTTTGAGCGTTCCTTGTTTTTCTTTTCATTTTCAGTTCTAGAAGAGCTCTCTTCAAAGTGTACTGCAGCTAGTTTAGGGGGTACATATATGTTGGATTTTTTTGTTTCTTTTATCTTTTCATCATCATCCAAATCATCACTTGAATCCTCCCCATCATCATCTATTTTACTAACTAAATTAGCAGGATTTGCTCGGAATGATTGTGGGTCTTCTTCAGATGTAGAGCCAACTGCAGCCGTTTTGACAAGCTTATCAATCTGGTATTTTAATTTAGAATCTACAGGACGAATCTTTTCAAGTACAGTGCGTATCTCAATAAGCCTATCAATTGAAGGATCAGACTCAATCTTTTCACCTGAACATTTTCTTAACACAATGTAAGTTAAATTTATCAAATAACTAAGAAGCATTTGATATTTCATTTCTAGGAAGCTTAACCCCTTGTCTGTAGTTATCTCTCCACTTTTTACACGAACAAGCATATTGTCCACCAGTTGTGAGACTTGTTGGACATTCATATTCATTTCTTTAAATAAAGTAACAGCTTGCGGCAGGTCGGGCTGCTCAGTTTCCTCTGCAGCCTAGAATAGAAATAGTACAATTGATTTAAGCTTGCTTGTCCCATTTATTCATTATCCGACAATATTGAAACGGAACACTGTAACATGCTACGCAATCATTAGAAAAGGATCACAAAGCTTCTAATTATAAAGCACAATCGATGTGGGTTAGTTTCTCTTACCTGAACCATGTTGTTTTAATCTAGAATAACCTCTTTTGGTTAAAATAACACCGAAGTTTGAAAATGAATTCAATAATATAACAAGTGAAATTTAAAAGCCGCCCAAATACGCAATTTTAGTTATCACCATTGATAAAAGTAGGTTTCTTTTGTAAAAAGAAAAACAAGAACGGACAGAACGGCGATCGACGCAAAGGTAGTGTTTATTAATTGTTTATGGTTGGATTATATTTTTTTACTGGCTTGTTCTTAACCATAGACATAATATAGTGAGGTGAGCTTTGACTTTTGTGATGTCCTTATGCCGGCTGAACACACTCGCAAGACGCTGTGAGACTCTGTCTACCCTTGTACAATGATCTTTACAATCTCCTATTGTTATCGCATTGTTAAATTTATGATAGATAGCGCCGCCAGATGAATGAACTCTTATTGCGGACAGTAAAGGTGAACCCGGCTAACCAACGATTTAAAGATCGCCGGAATCCGGTGTACGATAATACATTTTGTTCTAGCTCAAAATCAACCGTCTCGTGTATATTCTTGGGGAATTTTTGTTGTTATTACCCAGAAGTTGACTTCATCACTTGATCATGAATAGCAGCCGCGTCATTAAAAATGCGATTGTAATCTGTCATATCATATCATATGACAAGAAAAAGTAGCATACCTCCCTGGTGAAATTCTAAAATATATCTCAAGATAATTATGCGGCCCACCGGACCACCTGTGCCATTGATGGTACAAATGGCACTGATTTATCCCACTAGTACCAGAAAAAAATACAAGTGGGTCACTTGGCGTTACTTCCTGAACTAAAAAACCGTACAAGTCGATTCTTTGTTTTATTAGTTCGAAAAATGCAACAAAACCATAACCGCCCACGTAACACATGGTGAAATTGGTACTTAGGCAAAGATCTTGGACTCTACTTTGAAATCCGTAATTCGAACTTAGTCTATTGTTATCCCTGTTGCTCTTGGTGCATAACTAATTTGCAAAAAAGTGCAGGGGCAATTCGAAGTTCGAATCCGGATTTCTAAAAGTAGAGCCGCTTATATCCAATAGGGATGCGTCGTTGCGCGATTACGAATGATTAAACTAGTCGAATAATCGAGTAAGAAAGAAATTGTGACTAGTGTACAAATTTTATAAAGATAGTAAGTATAACTGTAACGTTTGAACTAGTTAATGTTGACAATCGAATGATGACTACAATTCTAATTAGATGAGTAAAACTAATGTCAGTAATGATCGTTGGCGCGATATTATAATTTGTTTCATTGCGAACTTTTTAAGGCTTTTGTAAAATTTGGGTTAACGTGATTGAAGAGACTTTCAAGAACATTGATTTCCACCAACGGTAACTACTTATGTTGGATAGTCGAATGATCTTTGAAGTGATTCGAAGGAATCGAATGATGTAATAAATAGAGTAATCGATTTAGTATCCTTCAAAGTCCCGCAGTCGCGCATCGCTGCGGTATGGTATTCGTGCGGAATGTCACTTCATACCGTAACTTCATGCATTTTATCGATAAATACTTAGGAAAATGAATACAATAACTATAGTAAGTAAAGTTTTTAGTTTTAATTGTTATTATGTGTAACGCGTCAAGTTTATTTTTATGAATGTCTTACAGGTACATTCCGTGATAATTGTTCTAAGCCTTATTCACTTCTGTAATGGATTTTATGTTCCGGGAGTAGCACCAGTAGAATTTAAAAAAGGCCAAAGAATTGAAGTAAAGGCGGTTAAAATGACTAGTATTCATACACAATTACCGTACGAATATTACTCTTTGCCTTTGTGTTTACCGAAAAATGGCACTTTTGTATATAAATCTGAAAATTTGGGAGAAGTGTTGAGAGGAGATCGAATCGTAAACACGCCCTATGAAGTACATATGGCAGAAACTATCAAGTGTCGATTACTGTGCCACCAAAAGAATAACCCAATTAATTGGAGTGTAGAAGAGTCTGACAAGGTGGCTAGTAGAATTGAACATGAATACTTTGTCCACCTGTAAGGGTTTCCCTTAATTTTGTTAATACCATGTTTTCTTAAAGTAAAACCATTTTTTTAAACCGTCTAACATTCTTCAAGGTTAGTGGACAACTTACCTGTGGCTACAAGAGTGCTGGATTCAGATACATCTGAGAGAAACATTGAACAAGGCTATAGACTTGGTTTTATGTCCAAAGGCAAGGCATATATCAACAACCACTTGAAACTACTGCTTAAGTACCACAAGCACAGCCAGTAAGTTATATAGGTTATGCCAAAAAGTAGGCAGTTCACTAGTATGATTGTGTGATTTAATGGTGGCCCAGAAGAATATTTTAATTTGAAACTCAAGAGTGGTTCAAACTAAAATTCATATTGTATATGTTTATGAAATGACATTCCACAGGTTAAAAGATTTATTTTGCAGAAGGCATTCAAAATTTGAAAGTCTATTAAAAGAGGAGTGTAATGATAAAAACAGCAAATGTACCAATTTTCATTTTGCATACTTAGCACAAATTGCATATTTAAATAAATCTGTTCTATATTTAAAAAAAAACATACTTTTTTGAAATATTGATTATTAGCCATAATCTGTAGTGGCTTAATATGTTACAATAATGATACGATGGGGTGTCTATCATTTCATTGAAACACCTTTCATCAAATGTATCATTTCATCGAATTTCATTTCATTGAACAGTATTTGTGGGTATCTTAAACATCTAACCTAACTTAACCTACATAATTAATCTTTAAGATACCCTGAAAATAGTATGTTTTCAGCAGTAAATTGTTCTCAATGAAATGAAATTCATTTTGATGAAGTGATGAGTTACTGATGCAATGTATTCAATATTAAATAAAACATAAATAATAAAACACAGGACAATGTCACACAAATTGACCTAGTCCCAGACTAAGTTCTAGGCTTGTACTATGGGTACTAGACAACGATAAACATACTTAGATTGATAAATATATACTTAAATACATAGAAAACACATCTATCTACTCATCACACAAATATCTTCCCTTACCGGGATTTGAACCCGGGACAGCCGGCTTCGGAGGCAGGGTCACTCCCAACTAGGCTAGCGTGTCGTCGTATTGTTTATTAGTTTGTGCAATGTTCCGTCCACCTGTCACACTCAGTCCTGGCTGAGAAACAGCGCTGTAGGTGCCTAGCACCTCAGCATTATGCTGATCCAGTATCCAGTTCACTACCACGAAACATACCTACCACCTTGATTTTACTTTTTAGTGTCTTGTTGTGTTTAGTGAATGTATTTTTCATTCTTTTCTTTTCTTTTAATCTGATCTAATAATACTAATACAGTCATGTTCTATGCTAAATGTTCAATTTTATCTTAACCTCATAAGGCCCAACGGCCTAAATTTAGGACATTTGTCAAAGTGACTTTAAACTTTAGTTGACTCACACAAGGTTCTTTTTTGAACTAGTAAAATTTGACGTGGCCCTCATGAGGCTATACATTTCATGTGTAGTTTAACAAAATTATGCAAAAAGTTTACATACAGATTGAAATGCACTTTTATGAATATTACTCTGATAGGTTTTATTATGATCAGAGATCGGACAAATGGGTGTCATTACTCGCAATAATGTGGACATGACTCCATAGATTTTAATTAAACAAATTATATTACATTAATTGATTACTTACCCTAAAAATAATTTTGATCCTTTGCAAGGCAAGTAATAAATGATACAAAGATTTGTTATTGTGTATATTTATTGAAGAAAAAAAAAGGTATTTTAATATTTTTTCCGTGGTTATTTTATTCCTTTTCACGGCTAAAATAAACTTATGAGGTGAAAGCTCCTTTCGAATCCACGGAAGTTAATGGAGCAAACTTAAGTACTTACATTAATATAATATCAATGGCCACTCCTGTATTATTTATTTATAACTATCCTGCAAAGGATCAAGATTAAAGTTCAGGTAAGAAATAAATTAATATAATTTAATTTGTTTAATTAAAATTGGAGTCATGTCCACATTATTGCGAGTAATGACACCCATTTGTCCGATCTATGATACTTCAAGTTATAGCATAATATATGTGTTAATTTATTTCAGAGACTCCTATAGAGTTGTAGGATTTGAAGTGGAAACAGTTTCTGTCAGTAAAGATGACCTTGTATTTTTGGATGATTCATGCTCAATCCCATCAGACCCAAAGCCCCAGCTGGTTAACGAAGACACTGGTACCAAGCTGTACTTCACATATTCTGTAGAGTGGGGAGAGTCGGACATTAGCTGGGCTTCAAGATGGGACATTTACTTGGGAATGAAAGATGTTCAAATTCACTGGTTTTCTATTGTCAACTCTATTGTAGTCTTGTTTATTTTATCAGGTAATAAGACGACAACAGACCTGTTTACATTTTTGGCTAATTCATTATTTTACTTGAGCTTTTTTGTTTTTTATCCATTGAGCTCAAGGCTTTCACCTGTACAACCTAGTCCTGAACCGATTTTTAGAAATAATGTAGAGCCAAGCAAAAAAAACCCGTAATAAATAGAGATTAAAGTTAATCTACTTAAAGTCCCGACTTGTGAAGTTATGCAGAATGAATGTTTATGAAGTTAAACAAGTTGGATATTAAAAGCTATGTGAATTTTTTTATGGAATGAGTTGTGTCTGAGCTGTAATTGAATATCAATAATTATTGCTATTTGTAAGCATTTTAAAGATATTTTTCGACTATGGTTTTTTCAGGTATACTAACAATGATTATGGTCGGAACACTTAGAAGAGATATCGCTCGCTACAATTCTGATGAAAGCATTGATGACATAATGGAGGAAACTGGCTGGAAACTGGTGCATGGAGATGTCTTCCGTCCTCCACCCAAAAGAATGCTTTTTGCAGCTGTTATTGGTAGTGGAATTCAAGTTTTTTTGATGGCTCTAATTACCATATGTAAGTATTAATTATGAAATTGACTGTTCATGTGATAATTCATGGTCTATAAAAAGAACAATGTGTATAATTTTTCTTGTTTCAGTTGTTGCTATGTTGGGCATGCTCTCTCCAGCTAGCAGGGGAGCTCTAATGACAGCTGCCATATTTCTGTATGTGTTCATGGGATTAATAGCGGGCTACTATTCGGCTCGACTGTACAGCACAATGAAAGGCAAACAGTGGAAGCAGGCTGCATTTCTGACAGCCACACTTTACCCGGCTATTGTTTTTAGCACTTGCTTCTTTTTAAACTTTTTCATAATGGGAAAGCATTCCAGTGGAGCTGTGCCCTTTTCAACTATGATGGCTCTGTTGTGTTTATGGTTCTGCATATCACTTCCTTTGGTGTACTTGGGTTACTATTTTGGATGCCACCAGAACCAAGCATTTCAACATCCTGTGAGAACCAATTTCATCCCGAGAAAGGTACCTGAACAGGTCTGGTACATGAATGTTATGGTGTGGTGAGTCAATTCAAATCTGTATTATAATTTTAAAAACAAAGTAAGAAAGTTGGCTTAGAAATAACATCCAAAATAAAGCAGCAAACGTACTGAGAGTAGAGCGGCGCGTTGCGTGCTTTTCCGTATTAAAAACTCCTCTACAACACTTCGGAAACGCAAAGCCTCCGTTCAATTGCGATTGCGGCTTTAGAGAAAAGAAAATTGTCAGAGCATGCCTTTCAAACAGTCTGGATAGATGTCATATACTTTATTGCCATATGTTGTACAAAAGATCATAAAAACATTACATGGTTCTACACCAACCCTGTAAGGGACAAAGACAAAGTTAATAACCTAGGAAAAAGTTCGATATTAATAAATGTTCTGTTATGAATTACTTAAAGTAAATACCTATTTCTGTTTTGATTTGGCCGCATCCACTTAAATAGAACAATATATTGTTCTTGAACAAAGCAATTGTATTGGTAACTCACAACACAAGACTAACCCTGGGTTCCTATATTCAAAACGTCTTGTTAAAATTTGACATTTGCTACCTACAAAATGTGTCAAATTTTGTATATAGGAACCCAGGGTAAGCCCAGTACAAGCGCTCAGCCAGGGCCGGCGCACTTCGCACTGAAATTTAATTCGCTGTTTAGTTAGAATGTCGCCTTCTATACTTTGTAAAGGATGATTTCACCAAACGGCTCGCGTCGCATCGGATCGGAAAAGATACGAACGGTTGAAGTGACTGCGCTGATGAACTGATCGCCTCTATTAAATTCAAATTATTATTGTCTATTTATTACGGAGCCGATCGCGCGTAGACTTTAAAAACTATGTACATGATTTAATATCGTTTAATAGATAAGATAAGATAAGATAATCATTTATTTGCGTTAAACATTACCGCTAAATGTATACATCTAATGATTCATTTTGATGTGTGTTTAATGAATGATTGTATAATCCTTTACGATCCTATGCGTTGCGAGCCTTATGGTGGAAATAATGCTTAGCGGGCGGGGCGCTTTTGCTCCATAATAACAAAGTAAAAACGGAACAGGAACAAAAGTATGTTCAAAGGCGAACTTATCCCTTTAATAACGGATTTCTTCCAGTTAACCTTTGAGCAATTGGGAGGTGAATAATACAGCGTATGGTTAAACATACAGCAATTTAAGAGACAGAAGATAAAGATAAAACGAATATATAATAATAAATAATAATAATAATATCACGGGACAATGTCACACAAATTGAGCTAGTCCCAAACTAAGCTCTAGGCTTGTGCTATGGGTACTAGACAACGATAAACTTACTTATATAGAGAAATATATACCTAAATACATAGAAAACATCCAATATAAAATATGCTACTATAATTCTAATAAAATACATTACTAAATAAATAAAGTAAAAAGGACAAAGACAAGTAGTCTTAGATCAGGAACATGATTCAAGCCAGTACTTCCTCAGCCTAGATTTAAGTGAATGAAAAGATAGAAGAAAAGAAAGAAAAAACAATAGAAGATTTCCTAATATGAGTATTCTATAGCTAGCCTATTCCAAAGGTAAAGTCTACTGTGGGACTGGAGGTATTTGTGTAGTTAGCTCTGGTGGATCAGGGGTTTTAGGGGTTGTAAAGGCAAAACAAGTCTATTAATAGAAATACGGGGGCTTTATGACTGTTTATTCTTAAACGGTAAGTAGGTAGCTAGATTTATATAGACGAGATTGATAATGACGTTAAAGGTTTAGTAACTAATGGTTAGTACTAGCTTTGAAGTCAGGAAGGCTTTTCTGAAACGACACGGGGTAACCACAACGCACCAGATCAGCAGAATCGTTTTTTATTTTATTGTCCGTCGCTGTTAGGTAATTCACTGATACTGCATGACGCGATGTGGCAAGGTAGTCCTAGATGGTCAGGACTAGGCTGTTAAGCAGGCCCAATACAAATAATTTGTAAATGAGCCCGTTATGCTTTACCTTGTCAAAAGCCTCTTGTACATCGAGGAAGTTCGATCCTGTGTTGAGTCCACTGAAAGTGGATAAGCCATTGAGTACATGCTCGGTGATGCGGTGGACCCGGTAGACATAGGAGTGTCGGGCTTTAAAGCCGAATTGCTGGTCAATGAAGATATGATGGGAGTTAATAAAGTTTAGGATGCGAGGGAGAAACTAGACGTTCGTAAAGCTTGCCCAGGAAGCTGAGAGGGCTAATAGGACGATAGCTAGAGGCGGAGGAGCGTGGCTTGCCTAGCTTGCGAAAGCCAATGACGCAGATTTCCACGCACTTTACGCAAAACACAACAGTTAAGCACATTACGCAGTCCCCTTTAGTCTGCTGGTGGTGCGGTATATAAAGTCGACGAGGGCGAGCCCGGTGCGCTTCCTGCAACTCGCTGCGTGCGGGCCGCCGCCGGCGCGGAGTCAAATGCCGTTGACGTCACGTAGTAATGTAGTGCGTTCGGTGCTCGGCGCTCGTTATAACTTGTACTATTATTTACGAGTAGTATATTCACTGACTTGGCATTATACCACTCACATTTTTCTTTAAAGCTTTGTGATCTACTTGTTAACAGGATAAAGTTGATTTCAATTTCAAAGAAGTTGTGGTTTTACTTTTCCAAGTATGTGGCTGTCGAGTCAATTGGCGCGTGCGTGGCAACACAATCGCGTTGTTAAAATTAAGACCCATTGTAATGATCTCTTTACGTGGATGCGACCAAACCTATTTCGAAATACTGGACAATTTGTTCAATTCAGCATTAAATTGTGTTAAATTTGTCATTTGATGTATTTAATTTTGTTTTTCAGTGTTCTAATGGCGGGAATTCTTCCATTTGGTGCTGTGTTCATAGAGCTGTTCTTTATTTTCAATGCATTATGGGAAAATCAGTTTTACTATCTATTTGGATTTTTGTTCCTAGTTTTTTGCATATTGGTGATTTCAGTATCCCAAATCTCTATTGTTATGGTATATTTCCAACTGTGTGGTGAGGTAATTGTGCATTTATTTTATTTAATAATAACTAGTTACTCCTTGAAAAAAAAAGAGTTTCGGCAGCCGTGTTCATAGTCTATTGACAACATTATCTATTTTTTATCCAATACTTGCTCCTTTATGCGGTGCGGTGTACTGGAAAAGAAAAGCCGACTGGACCTACACATTAGCAGTACAAAGAACATTTGTTCAGACATGTATCACTTGTCCGAACTGCTGTCTGATAAAATAAATAATTTCAATAGTAAAACAGACGTAGTTACACCAGTCATCGGCATCGCATTAATTTGTTTTTGTCACATTGTATGCTGTATTATAATTTTATAATATAATTCAATATTGAACAGAGTGGTAAATTTTGACATATTTTCAGGATTATCATTGGTGGTGGAAGAGTTTTATCGTGTCTGGAGGTTCAGCTGTATATATTTTGATTTATTCCATATTCTACTTTCTTACCAAATTAAAAATTACTGAATTTATACCCACATTGCTGTATATTGGCTACACAGGTAATGTTATAAAAAAATGGGATACACCTAAAAATAACAACTTGTTTTTCATTATTTTTCGAAAGAATAGCCTATATGAATTATTGATATTTTAAATTGATTCAAATAGAAGATATCTCGTCTACTTACAACGAGGCGAAACCGCTGGACTTTGATATAGTAGGGGGTGATTTTCCTCAAATAGTAGCAGGAAAGTAATTCGACACGTCCGAAGTAGCGGGCGCCCTCGAGTGTTTTATAAAGACTACGAATAGGTTTTCGAACAAAGGTTATCAGGGGGCCTAACATGGTCGTATTTATCGATGTGGATAAACGGGTCAGAAAGTGACCGATGTGTTATCCACGTTTGTCCACATCGATAAACAGGCGTTTTCCAAAAAAAGTGTACATTGTTAAGGACAAAGTTAAGAAAATTTAACTTTTTCCATTTCGTCACGAAAATTAGCCATACATTTAGATACGTTAACTTTTGAGACGAAATGGAAAAAGTTAAATTTTCTTAATTTTGTCTTTAACGATGTAGGGGAAGATGGGGTGGCTTCGTACACAGGGAGCATTCGTACAGTGGTCATATCTTGACTATCCAACGTGCTGAAGCGTTCATATTTGTATGCGTCACTGCCGCTCATATGCATAGGCTACCCTTAAAAAGTGATGGCAGTGCGGCAGCAGATTTCGCCGGAAATAATTAATATGTGTTTTCGCGATCCGAAAGTAATTTTTGGTTCTCCTTTGAATACTTCCATCTCTAATAAGTTTTACTCAAATTTGAAAAAATATTTTTGTATACTTTGTAATTAGATGCTTGACATTAATTTGTAAACAATGGTTTTGAGATTACTTTCACGGTTTTTTTTCTTTCTTATTTCTTTTCGGATCGTTCTGGTTGGGGTGCTTTCGTACAGTCAAAATGTATGTAATTTCATACTGTGTACGAATGCACCCCATGTAAGTTAAAAAAATGCATATCAAGAATAATTATAATTACAAAACCAGGTAAGTAAGATATGCCTGAAAGGTGACTGAAACAGGTGAGATAGCTGAAAATCCAATGAATCCTGGGAAAAAACGAATAGTGTACGAAGCCACCCCACGTGTGGGGTGCATTCGTACGATTCCCACTTTTTGGGAAAACGATTATATCTTGGCACAGTTGCTTTGTATCCAAACTGAAATACACAATTATTATAGCCAAATAAGTGAGTGATACAGTAGCATTCATCTCATTTTAAAACAGCGGTTAGTTTTTTTTTAACAATTCTTAAAGTAAAAAGTGTACGAAACTACCCCATCTTCCCCTACCCTTTTTTTGGAAAACGCCCAAACACGACCATATTAGGCCCCCTGGTTACGGTTTTAACGTTAAAGTTGTCCACACACAGAGGGCGGTGGCGGGCATATTGCCGGATACATTGCACTCTGTAACAAGGCCTTTAGTAGAATGCGTTACGTTGCGAGCATTGTAGCGGCAAGACGCCCGCCTCCGCGCCACCTCCGCCCTCTGTGTGTGGAGAGCTTAAGGTACAATTTAAGGCAATTCGGACCGCATTTAACGGTCAGATGAAATTAATTTCTGAACTTTAATGTAATTAATTAATTCATATTATTATTTTTTAACCCTAAGCCAGGCCTAGATTATTATTTTTCTTTTGAATAGGTATGAATTTTGATAGATCAAAGCCATCAAAGGGTTATAAAAAAGTAAATTCTTGTTTTTTTACTAGGTCTCTATGTGACCTCCGCCTGGCTAAGCGGTAAATATAATTGCAGAGATTGATTGGAGATGGCTATTCCTCGAAACGGATTTTGAATTTTCATATTATATCGTTAAAAACAGGTGTATCCCAATTCAAGCCTAATGTATGATTAATTACTAAGAAAAGGAGGAATAACTTTTCATTCTGGTTTCAGGACTGATGGTTTTGACATTTTGGCTTCTGACGGGCACTATTGGATTTTTTGCTGCTTACACATTTATTAGAAAAATATATGCGGCAGTGAAAATTGACTAGATATAAGAATTAAACATTACTACTTTGTTACTTTTAACTTTTGGCCGCCAAGGGTGAACAAAGTAAAATGAAAGCATAAAAAATGTACGCCTTGTCATAAATAAACTATATTATATATGACTGTGGTGGTCAAGTGGTTAAATTTGTATGTACGAGGGTCAAACTGAAAGTTCTTAGAAAATCAAAAACTGAGTAAACTAAGGTAAAGACACCAGTACTCGACAAAGGACCAATGTTCGACACTGATTCTTTAGTCTTTACTGATTTTAGTCAAAGAAGATAAGAGTTATTCATTTGTTTTGCAACAATCAATTTATAACCCTATGATCTTAGAATTAAAAGCTTCTGTCGATTATTGGTGCATGTCAACTAAAAGTGTCGAACATTGGTGTTGTTACCTTAGCAAGTTATTAGTTTTATTATATGTTTTCAAAATAGTGTCCATTCATGTCAATACATCGCTGCATCCGATGGAACCACTGAGAGAAGCACTTTGCCCACTCGTCCTTAGGGGTCTCTTCGACGGCCTTTTAAAACGCAGCCACAGCTTCCTCGGCGTCCACAAATCGTTTTCCTCGAAGTTTTTCTTTTATTTTCGGGAATAAATAAAAATCGCAAGGTGCGAGGTCGGGCTATACGCCCGGTGACCCAGTAATTCCAAGTCTGACATCGCCAAATAGTCGATCGTTCGCCTGGCGGTGTGCGACGAGGCGTTGTCGTGGTGAAGGAGGATTCTACTGCGAGGTCGTTTCTCCCGGACTTTTTCCAAGACAAGTGGCAAACAATTGTTAGTGTACCACTCTGCAGTAATGTTTTTCGATCCTCTAAAACAATTGTCGCGTAATTACCTGTCCTTCCGAAGAACGAGGCCACCATCTTTTTTCCCACGCTTCGACCTCTCTTCACTTTAGTTGGCAACTCCTCGGAAGGAAACACCCGCTGAGCAGATTGTCTTTTGGTTTCGGGATCATAACAGTAAATCCAGCTTTCGTCACCCGCAAGTATGTCGAACACAGCATTTGAGTCACCTGCGTTAAATCTTTCAATCACTTCACGGCACCAATCAACACGATGGAGTTTTTGGGCATCGGTCAAATTATGAGGTATCCACCGGGCACAAAGCTTCCTGACCGCTAAATGTTCATTATTTTTTAATTATTTTGTTTACAAGTGGCTAGTTCTAAAAACTTTCAGTGCCACCTCGTAAATTTTAGTTTTATAATTTAATTTATATTATAAATTTGAAATTGTGTTGATCTGATTGATAAAGAACAGTTTATGCATTAATATAAGTTGTGTAAATATGTAGGTTCCCATTTTAGATATTATAAATATTTGTAAGTATGAAATTTTAAGTTTTTTTTGCATCTAATTTCACAAGTAACCGTTCAATCATTGCTACCATTGTGAACATCCATTAAAGTGTATTTAATTTGTACTATTTATCTTATTCAAACTTAATTCCACTATTCATAAATGGTGAATTTAAAGCCTAATGACATTCTCTGCCTGTATATCTTAACGGTCTATCGGTTGATCAGTAGGCTAAATACAATAAAAACAACTTCGGTGCAAAAAACAAGAAGAAGTGATTGTTGTGTTCCCCTGTGAGTAAGGTAAAAGCTCCTATTATGGACAAAGCTCCAGTTATGAACAATTCCATAAATATAAGCTTACGAGATTGTTAATGCTTAGGGTTATAATTAGATTAAGTATATTGAAATTATTTGGAATTATCACATACAATAAAATATTAAGTAGGTATTGTCATTTTTTCATTTTTTTTTTGTTAATGTTCGTCACTGGAGCATTGTCCATAATAGATGTTTTTACCTCATTCCTTGTCAAAAAAGAGTTTTGGTAGCGGTGTTCATAGTCTATCAACATCATTAAGTATCTATTTTTTTTCCAAAACTTACTGTTTTATGCGGTGTTGACTAGTTTTAGAATTAACCAAGATCTATGGGTAAGAACCAAATAGTTAGACCATAGTTAACCGTAGTTATCCATACAAACAACAAAAGTGAAAAAGTGCCATTGTGGCACGATAATTATCCGTACAAATGTATGGCTAATTTTCGTGTCATAACGGAAAAGTTTCATAGAAAATTTAATTGAGTGAGTTAGCGTGGCCAACTTTTTGGTCCTTACCCCTAAATTGCGTAAAATGTAACCTTTTAACCCTTTAACAGCCAAAGCCGGCAAATCACTTCAGCGGATTTTCGGGCTATAGTCTGGTCAACATGTACCTTTTTGGGTGATTTTTTTGTATAGTCTCCGAAAATTACGATCAAGGTGTCATTCGATTCGGAATATTATGTAGAAAGTTTAAGAAAAAACTCTAAAAAGGGCCGATAAAAATTGCAAAAGTTATACATACAAAAGTAGGGTTTTGGTTTTTTTTTAATATCTCAAAAACTATCAAAGATATTCAAAATTTGAAAAAAGATTTGAAAAGAGGGAAATTAAAAATTGTAAGATCTTTTTATTATTTTATTTTTGCGCAATTAAAATGAACTTTTTGTTAGAAATTAAATCAATTAGGTCTTATAGCAAATAAATATATTTTTTAAGGAATCTTTTTTTCTTAAAAAACATCATGTATATCGACAAGTAGATTAGGAAAAAAAAATGTTGATTATCTTATAAACAATGCATTTGTTTTTAACAATTATTTAAACAATCGCGGTAAAAGATAAAAAAAATATTTTCATGTTACTTTTTTACATTTAACCGTTAGAAATCATAAAATTTGAAATATTTGAAAAAAAAGTTTTTATTTTTTTAATGATTTCGATTGTTAATAAAAAAGTGGAAAATTAACATTTTTGAATTTTTCCAACGGGGATCTATTTTTATGCCTTTTAAGAATAACTCCACGAAGTGAAAAAAATCCTAGAGTTGTAGTTTAATAATAATCCGGTTTTTTCTGTTAACATTCTATTCAGAAAAAGTGCATAACATAACTAATGGAAAAATGGGGATAAAAATTTTTCGCCGACGAATTATTGTTTATATATCCCTACAGTACTTAATTTTTTTTATTCTTTAATATTCATATTTAATATGTTAAAATGATTTTTATTGTTACCGTGTCCGAGTGACAAATCGCGAGCGGAAGCCAGACTACCCGCTTTTAGCGCTATTTTCAGGGCTCCGTAAAAGTATAAATATTAAAGATACAGTTCCTGGAGTAGGACTTTTTTTTAGGAAATTTCCTCCTCTTTTCAGATCTTTTTTCAAATTTCGAATATCTTTCAAAAAAAAAAAACAAACCCCTAGTTTTTTTTTTAAATTGTTTATAACTTTTGCAATTTTGATCGGCCCCTTTTGGAACTTTTCTTAAACTTTCTACATAATATTCCGAATCGAATGACACCTTGATCGTAATTTTCGGAGACTATACAAAAATTTCACCCAAAAAGGTACATGTTGACCAGACTACTAGGAACGCCGAGCGCTCAGTACGCTCCATAATGTTTTTATCGGCGCGGTAGCGGCATATGACATCGTTGGTGTCTGGGGCTCGTAAAGTTGCAGCTGAACGTGGCGTTCAAAAGGTTATAACTTGAACTGGTTTGTGGTTCAGTTATTTAATTTTCAACTATGTATTGATACAGTGAAGGAACGGGTTGACGACACGTTGGCCTAGTTGGGAGTGACCCTGCCTCCGAAACCGGCGGTCCTGGGTTCAAATCCCGGCAAGGGCAGATATTTCTGTGATGAGCACGAGTATTTATTCCTGAGTCTTGGATGTTTTTTATGTATTTAAGTATTTATTTCTCTATTTAAGTAAGTTTAACGTTGTCTAGTATCCATAGTACAAGCCTAGACCTTAGTTTGGGACTAGGTCAATTTGCGTTCTTCCCTCATGGTCCGGTTCGGTTGTCCGGCTGACCGGACTACGGGTAATTAGTTTTTTCCATGTTACAGTCGACCGGACCAGGGGAAATTACTCATTCTCCGTAGTCCGGTCAGCCGGACAACCGAACCGGACCATGGGGGGAAGAACGGATCCAAACAATGAAAATAATACATTTATTTATATAATAGGACAATATCAACAATCAATAAAATACTTCATCATAAGTGACACGTATTCAAAGAAGATGATAAGAACTTTATTTTCGCTCAATCCTCTTTAGTCCGGCTGACCGGACTATGGAGAATGAGTAATTTCCCCTGGTCCGGTCGACCGTAACACGGAAAAAACTAATTACCCGTATCCCGGTCAGCCGGACAACCGAACCGGGAAACCGGGGAAGAACGGTCAATTTGTGTGACATCGTCCCGTGATATTTATTTATTTATATATATTGAAGGATTTGTAGGACAAAGAAATAAATACTACCATAACCTTTTACAATTAAATAGTGAATGGAACGTAATGAGAACTATATGTAGGTAAACAAAACGTTCATTAAAGTAAAAGTAATGAAACATTAATTTGTGTGTTTGTTGTACGCATTTGAGGTCTTAGGATTATAGTCTTGAGAATTCAAATGTGTATGGGTCTCAGATTCCACTTACCATCAGGTGGCCTGAGTGCTCGTGTGCCTTCTCCTTAACATAAAAAAAAAAAAAAAAAATTGTGTAGTACCTACTTTTTTAGTTAACCCTTATCCTTATCTTATCTAACAGATGGGACCTTTCGGATACACTTCGACCCCTTTAGGATCTTTTGTGCAAATACCCTCTTACACACTCAACCGTTCAAATGTGCAGGTTTCCTCATGATGTTTTTCCATCACCTTAAGAGCATCGGGTAATATACTTAAGTTAGAAAAACTCAATGGTACATGGTGACCGCGGGGGTTCGAACTCAGTACCTTACAATCACCTCCTAAGCCACGCCGACCGGGGCGCTCTCCAGTACCCCTTAGGGCCGAAACCTATATTCAAACGGCGGATATATAAGGCTTACTTCGAGTTGAAATTTGACATTTGCCGATACAAAATGTGTCAAATTTTAATCCGAAGTAAGGCTATCCGGGCCTCTATTCAAGTGCGTTATAATAATAACGATATCGTTTTTGACCTGTTTCCGAATTGTCAACGTTTTGATAACTCTTATGTCATTTACAATAATGGCGACTGTGACATAAACGATTCTTAAACGTGTCAAACACGATATAGTTTTAACGCACCTGAATAGAGGCCCTGTCCGCGGTTTAAATATAGGGTTCGGCCGTTAGTCAACCGGGCCAATAAGATTGAAAACTATGAATGAAGTGGGAAATAGTTTCTCAATATTTGATTAAGGGTTAAAATGTATTACCACTGTGTGTATTTATTACAGATAATATGTGTTTTACGCAAATGGCTGTATTGGGGTGTGGGACGAGATCTCAAGGATAGTAGTAGTCGCCAAGTCTCGCTTTGCGTTTGCATCCACTTTACTTATGAGGGTCATTTGGTAAGTCAACATTATTGTATTATTTTGAGCGAGGTATTTTACTCTATATAAAAGCATTACACTATAAGTTTTAGTCCGAGCAGCTGTTTGTCTATACTAGTATTATTAAACGAAAAAAACTATATTTTTATTCGTAATAAATAAACTCAAAAATACTAAAACGCTAGATTATCACAGCGTAACATAGGCTAATTTTATTTTTCGCGCGCACGGAGTTGCGGGCAACATAGTGTTGTATACATTAAATCTGACATCGAGGATTACTTTTCGCAGATGTTTTACGCCGCTAAACATTCTAGTATGAGGCGGTTTGTTCAATAGCTCCTTTGCTTAGTCTAATATTCAGTGGATTAATAAAAAAACATCTTTATATGTCACTGTCAAATGTGTTACTTGTCAGTCAGAATCGGAACAAATAAGAATGACCGGGGAAGTTGGAAGGAATGTCATTTTGGTGATAAATATTATTTTTTAACGTAGTATTTTAAGGTCCTAAATTTTATGTACAAAATGGAAACCAAAGTAGCAGTAGTCACCGGTAGCAACAGAGGTATCGGATTCGAAATCGTAAAAGGGTTATGCGCGAGGTTCGACGGCGCTGTGTACCTTACAGCTAGAAATGAAGAAAGAGGGTTACAAGCCGTCAAGAAGCTTGAAGAACTCGGCCTCAAGCCCTGTTTTCATGTATTAGACGTAACAATTGAAGAAAGTGTTCAAAAATTCGCTACACACATCTCAAAACATCACATAGGAATAGATGTTTTAATAAACAATGCTGGGATCCTCGATTTTGACAAAGCCGTTTCGTCTTACGAAGACGCGAAGAAACTTATGGATACGAACTTTTTTAGTTTGCTTACAATATCAAAAATAGTATATCCCCTTTTGAAGAGCAAGGCTCGCATCATAAACATTAGCAGTGACTGGGGCTTGCTGTCTAACATACGAAAACAGGCTTGGCTCGACACTCTTGCGAAAGAAGACCTTACTCTTGAAGATATTTTACGATTTGTTGATGATTTTCTACAAGCGTCAAAAAATGGAAAAAGCTCTTTTGCTGCATTTGCAGGTCATTATGGAGATTACAAAGTATCTAAAGTAGCCATGTCAGCTTTGACATTTGTTCAACAGAAGCAGTTCCAAGAGCAGGGTAAGGATGTTGCAGTGAATTGTGTGCACCCTGGTTTTGTTAAGACAGACATGACAAAAGGCATGGGCGACTTTACTCCTGAGCGAGGTGCGCATGCTCCTCTGTACTTAGCCCTTGAAGCACCCCAGACCCTCAAGGGCACATTTGTGTGGCATGATGGCCATCAAGTAAACTGGGATGATTAAGGATGGAGTGGTTTCATGATTGTTTTTGTTATAACCATGAAAATCCTGTGATAATAGTGTCACATACACTTTAAACAAGTACCTACATTAAAATATAAAACTTCACTTAAATTTCTTTTCACTTTTTACTTACTTACCTATAAATTTCACCAATACTCTTATGTCAATTTTCTCCATAACAAACATAGTTTTGATTTTATTTATAAACAGCTTAAAGTTGGGGAGCCAACTGCATAATTTTGTACCAACTTGAAACCGCGATGAAATGCACAATGGTTTCCCATAAAAGTGATGCTAAGTCCGAATTTGATGTCTGTTACGGCGGATATAGCTAAAAGTAATGATTTTGCTTACATAATCTCGTCTGTCAAGGTGTTTAAGCAGAAAATGCCTTGGCAGACATATATTCCTGAAATGAGGGTTCATACCTACCAACTGGAATTGGTTTCCTGCTGGTATCAGATGGGTTTGTTTAGGGGTCCCGATGGTCACCTTTGAGAGCGTCTGCCAAGCACAACCAGCAAAAAAAAAACTGCCTGAGTTAGCTTTTCTGTATCTACTTACCAGTAAATTTCTAACTAATGGAAATGGCTTACCAGAAGTAAAAAATCTTTCAGTATGTTCAGCCGTGACTGGCCCTTAAATTCGGACTTGGCATCCCTTTTTTGCATTTCATCGCAATATAAAGTTGGTACGAAATTTTGCAGTCGCCTCTCCAACTATTATTAAAATGAAGTAAAACTTTACATTTAAATGTGGTAGTGGTACATCTTAAGTGATACATTTATTTTCCTAAAACTTCTTATTATTGGTAGGCGGGTACAGTCTGATAGCTCTTTAATTAAGTCTTTAAGTTTGCGTAAAGTCTGTTACGACTTTCATAAGAGCATATAACAGTAAGTGAGAAAACGTAATCAAAACAAAGCTGTCTGTAAATACTGTTTTTTATGATAGGAAAAAAGTGCTTGCCTCACCCGCTGCATGGTTGCTCTGCATGCATGCAATCTAATACTGAAATGTTTAAATCCCGTTTAAACTATATCCCATAACCAGCGCTCTAAACTAGTTGACT
This sequence comes from Acleris holmiana, assembly GCA_949316455.1. NCBI lineage: Eukaryota > Metazoa > Arthropoda > Insecta > Lepidoptera > Tortricidae > Acleris > Acleris holmiana. The sequence continues at coordinate 16,329,037 of OX438763.1, forward strand.
TAAGCTGACTTTACCCGACCATCCGGTTATGTCAAACCTCTAAATGATTTTGAAAACATTCACAGAATAAATCTTGTCTAGGCCCACTGGACATTTTCAACTTTTTATGATTGATTATCCAGTTCCTTGTTATTATTATGTTATTAAAAACTACAATAATAGGTTAGGTTACATTAAATTTAAAGTGTTTTACACTACATACCTGTCCAAATTACATAACAGTCAGACAGTATAAAATACGAAATCCCTTACGTGATTATGGCCCTCGTTTATATTTCTCAACTCTACCCACCTACCAAGTACAATAACTTTTGTAATATCAAAGCTCAATATTGTCTCGTCACAGGACAAGTTTTGATGAAATGGCAATAGTATCCTAATAATGTTCTGTAGTGGATTTATTTCAATAAACATGTTTATAACAAAAATCTTTTAACCATTTTTGGCATCAAACGCAAATTTAAATTCATTATTTGCCTTAAATATATATTACATATTAGGTGATTAAATAGTAATTTCCTGGACATTTTAGATGACAAGAGAACAAAACCTAGAAGTAAATTGGTTTATTATTCGTTTTTGTTGATTATTAACCAAAAGTTTATTTGAAGACTATTTCTGATCATTCTGTATTATGCCACTTAGGTCGAATAACTATCTCACAACGATTTCGGGGTATCCCATATTCACGTGCCCTGCCCCTAGTGTTTTGGCAAAATGCGGAGCCAAAAATTCGCGAGGGGGCTCACAGAGCATCTCGCGGAGGTCAGAGGGAGGGCTCCCGTGCGAGTGCAGGGTGCATGTGATCCTCGAAGCGAGGGGTATGACGAGAGCCCACCAAATTCCAATTTATTTTCCGTTTAGATTATAATACAGGTATGTAAAATAAGTATTGTCGTATATAATTTGAATCAAAATAAATTTTAATAATTTTGATTTAATGTTGTTTACTATGAAATACATACAAAAAAAATATTTACTAAAAAATGTGAGCACTGAGCAGCACCGGCCGCAGCACGACAATCACTGCGGGCCGGCTGCTCGGTGCTCTTAAAGATGCGTACGGATAGCGTGTACCCTGCTACGCGTGGTCGGTTACGCGTGTGTTTACGCGTAAGTACATTGTAAAGCTGCGTACGCATAGCGCGTACCCTGCTACGCGCACACTTTAGGAGCACGCGTGCCGCGCGAAGTGGCGCGCGCTCGAGCTCCCGGCTGTCGGTCTACGTCACGCGTCAAAGAGTACGCGCTCGTTCCTATGTTGTTCTAATAAGTTTCAGAATAATCAAACCAATTGTTTAAATATATCAGGGAAAGCATCAAACTAATGTTTTATTCATGTAAGACCTTCCTTCTTGCCAAATTTCAGGATTCTAGGAGGTTTCTGGGATTCAAAGTCTAGTATGGGAAGTACCCTATAAATTTTGATTACCGTGAGTGTCGAAAAAGATAAAAAAGGATAAACGTTACTCAGTAAGTAGGCCGCACTGGCACTTTTACACGTCAAAATAGAGAAAATGCATGGAAATCAGAATTGCGTTTCATTGATACGATTAAGGCAAAAATGTAAAAAACAACGTATAAAACGCAATAAGTACAGTAAGTTTTGACCCGTTTATTAAGATTAATCAGAGACTAAAGAGAGAATAAGACATGTCATGGAGTGGCACTATTCTAACCCGGCAACCACACGGGTCCACTATTCTAACCCGGCAACCACACGGGTCGATTAAGTAATCCGTTTAAAAAATATTAAGGTTTAAAGCGACAGAAGCGAAAGCGAAAGAAACAAAAATCTAAAAAAAAACTTAAATGAAAAAGCATACTATAACGAATTTTAAAGGAAAACTATCACGTCTAAGTAGACATCATTGGTTCTTGAGATACAGACTAGATAGGTATTAAATTAAGCTATTACGTTAGGTATCTTAGGCCAAGCATTTTTGTCTGTTAGATAATCCTCGTCCCTATAGTAAGCTACATTAACGACTTTTTTAAGTGCTGAAAATTGAAACTTTAAAACTACGTCGGGTAAATTGTCTATAGAAAAGAATGCATTGACCTACAAATGATTTATATACTTTGCGGACACGAAATTTTCTAATGGCAATTTTATTTCTTTAATAAAAGAGTCATGGTTCTTAATAAACACATCCCTCACACACTCGTGGCATTTAGGTAGCACTTGACAGTTTCTAACACACTAGTGATGTGACAATGTAAGCATGATTTTATTTTAATGAGTTTCTGAATCTGAATGGTAAATTTAAAACTAAACCTTCAAAAGGTGAGGTAGCAAATGATTCTGTGATGTGCTTTTTGGACTTCAAGTGCTTGTTCATATTAAATGTCTTGCAAACTATATAAACATCGCAAACGGGTGCATTTTACTTCGAAAAATTCTATGTTCCGCGACACGTCTTGTAATTATTATTAGTAAATGAATCACAATAAAGATTGTTTTAAGCCAGTGATCAAACCTACTTCGTCATTCGCAGCTTCAGAACAATAGTGACCCAATTCAAAATTTCAGCTTTCAAACTTCAAGTCATAAATTTATTACAATAGAGAGCTAATTCTAAATTTAAAATTTCTGAATTATTTAGGTCATTATTGTTCTGAAGATGCGATGTGTTAAGACCATGTAGGTAATATTAATTTATTGTTTTATCTTATCTGAAAAGACATTTAGAAAACTTGTCTCATCACTAATCTGTCAAGTGCTACCTAAATGCCGCGAGTTAGCGATGTGAATAATAACATAAGTAATATTACATACATAACATCACGCCTTCATTCCCAGAGTGGGGTAGGCAGAGCTACAGAAATACCATCAACTCTAAGAAGACTTCTTAATAATACTGTAACCACATTTTGCACAAAAACGCTAAGATGCTTACCAGTGTAGTAGTGACAGGTAGCAAGCCCATTGCCTAACAGTACTACTAGCCTTTATTCCCTTTCCCTTAGTCGCCTTATACGACATCCGGAAGATCCCTGTCGGGATGACATGGCGTGGCACTATTCTAATCCGGCAACCACACGGAACATAAGTAATATTCACATTAATAAATTGGGACGCTACAATCAAAATATTAATTTCTTTAAATAGTGTACTCTTAAGGAATCGCGGGAGTTTAAGTTATATATAGAACGAATGGCCCTTTTTTGTAACACGAATATAGTCGGAATATCAGCCGCTTTTCCCCAAACTAGAATACCGTACGACATAACACTATGAATATAACTATAATAAACTAAGCGAGCTGCCTCAATATTGGTAAGTTGCCTGATTTTCCTAACAGAGCGTAAGCTGCCGAACTTAATTTACCTGCTAGTACTGCTATATGGGGACTCCATTGCAAGTTTTTGTCTATAGTTATCCCTGAAAAGATTGTCTCATCTACCATTTCTAAACACTCGTCATTCAGAATTTTATTATGCTTGATTCTATCGGTCTAACGTTAGGCAAAGTGAACCTGACAAATTTAGTTTTTTTAGCATTGAGTAGCAAATTGTTACAAGTAAACCAAGTACTTTACCAAGTTTTTCGGTTAAGGGATCCGTTTATGAAATATTAAGCATTAAAGCGCTATTTTTTGTTAGAGTCAAGTGTCCCCCCCTACCAAAACTACAAATACTAAAAAAAACTGAAAAAAAACTTAAATGAAAGCGCATATAACGAATTCAAAAGGAAAACTATCACGACTAAGTAGACACCATTGGTTCTTGAGATACAGGCGATTGTTATACCTACTATTGTTACTGTGTTATTGTTGACTGTTATACTAAAATCATCTAAGACGGCACCAAATGACTTTAAATAGAAAATTAGTTATTTATTAGGTAGGTACGTATTGATTTTTATGTTTGTAGTAACTACCTAACGGCTTCGGAATCCTACACTGAGCATGGTCCGACATGCTCTTGCCCGGTTTTTCCTTTTAAGGTACGGAACCGTAAAAATGGAGAAGTTCTTTAAGATTTTGAATTCGTGCATCAAGTATTACTTATAGGAAAAAATGTAACACAACGGCACACAAAATATAAAGCGGCTTTTCTTCGCAGCGATCTAATTTCGTTAAACTTCCCACCCATCCCAGAGTGTCTCAGGTCTTAGAGTTTGAATTAGACGGTGCTGAACGATGTTAATAGACGCTATTTGACGCAATTTGATCAATAGTCTTGAAACGTTGCAACAAGTGAAAATATCGTACAAGTATGAAAACGTCCACCATTTCGAAATCTGAACTTCCGGCCGAAATCAGGGAGTGCCAACACGAAATCTGTGTTCAGCAGGTCCGAATTTATAAAAATATCAGTTTTGGCCAAATGTTACCTAAAAATTACCATAATTCAATGTTAAAATGGCAATTATACAGAAAAGTGAACCAATCTATAAGTTGATTACCTACTCTGATATAATATAAAATTATGCGCTTTAAATTCGTCAAATAATTGGTTAAGATTAGTAATCAATCACTGATAACTGATAAAAAATTTGTAAATTGAAGTAAGTCAATATCATATAATTTTACTGTTGTTCTGATACCAAACAAATTACAGATTGACAGATACCAACGTCCACCACACAGGGGCTCCTTTTCTACGAGTTTGGTATAGGTATAATCCAAAAAATAACTGAATGCTTACGGGACTGAAAAAGCACCCAGAATATAAACTAAATGAAGTAAGTATGTATTTTTCGACTGACCGCTGCTCTCAGTAGGTAGTCTCAGTAACTGATAAAGGAGTGAATGTTTGTTTATCAGTTATATTACCGAGGTTGGTGAATTACGCATGTAGGCCAACATTGTGGGGTCAAATGTAGTTGTTTCTGTTTTGATTTAAGAGGCCGATTTTCGTGATTTTACAGACGTGATTTTACTGTTGAAATACTTTACTTCTACAAGATTTAATGCGCAACACGAAAGATAATTTCGATTTTCAACGAATGTATGAAATACTTTTTTGTTTTTATTATTTAATTTTGATTAATCGACCTGAAACCGGCGACTGTTTTGTGAGTTTTGGTTTAGAATATCGCATATTCACGAATCGTTTTGATGTCTTAAAGGTATGAAAAAAAAGCAATTGATTGCTGTAAAAGTTGTCTAAAAAATGTATGAACTACTTTTTACCACCTTTATATTTTTTTTGTGTACAAAAATTATGAACTTGGTATAATTTTATAAAAAATTGACAAAAAATAGTTTTAAATTTCGGTTTCTTAAAACACTCGTTCATAAAATTAAAAGAACAGTAATAAACTTCAGTTCAAAATCAATCCATTACCTTAAATTGGGACGCTATTTACTACTGTGATGGTGACTTCAAGGATCTAAGTTGTTGAGTAAAAGAATACAAGTCATCAGGCATAAGTCATAAGGCATGAGTTATGGCATGCTGTGGGTCTCGAACATTGAGTTTTTGTATCAGGTGGATTGATGGTTGAGCTGTAGGGATGTCGGGAGGCTCTTTAGGGAACTCTGTTTCCCGCCTCGGTGTTCGAGGGAGAGTGACTAGGCGGCAGGCAGGTGTGTCGAGTTCAGTGTCGTATAAAGCTGCCTAATTAAGAAGGCACGCGCTAAAATGTGTTTTGTACGCTCCGACGGGACTTCTTAAACTTGCCGGATAAAACTTCATCTTTGAGATCGACGCTGAGAGAATCACCCCCCTGGAAATAGTCAGTAGACCCGTACCTAATAATTAAGTACTTAATATTAATTAATAGGTATTGTATAAGTATAGTTTAAATTGATTTTATTTTCTCTTGCTATAAGGTATTTGGTAATAATAATATGTTTCTAATGATTTGAGATTTGATATTAATAATAATGCTTTTAGGGTTTTTAATCTAATGTTAAGTACATGGTCAAATGTTACCTCATTTTAAACTCATCTTCCGAAAGTTTAGAACAATCGACATTATAAACACCGATTTGTCGAATAATATTAAGGTTATTAACAATCAGACATGCGATTTATGTTTTATCTAATCAATTGCTTAGATAAAACGTTAATCGCCAAAAAATACACCTCCTAAGGCCCAACAAAAAATTCAGCATGTAGTCACTACGGCCCGTTTTATACTCATCCAGACCCAAGTACTTAAAAATCTTTTTTTTTAATTTATTGTGCTTGTGTAATCATAGCGTACCACGGACCTTTTTTTTTTTTTTTTGATGACGAAGTGGAAATGCAAATACGCATCCCCCCGATGGCCTAAGGATGACCGTGCAATGGGGGGTATAACGGACTCTCACCTAAGCGAACTACCGTTTAAAACCACTCCGGCGTAACCCTCCTGGCTGGTTAACGGAGACGCCGCGGTACCGCCAAAGCATTGCCCGCTGGGCGCCTCCCAGCCCGCTCCGAAGAGCACACCGCCAAAGGAGGAGACGACTGCGTACGCACACAGCGATCTCCCCAAGCTGGGGGAGCCGTGCAATGTGGGCCCTTCACCCACGTGGCTCCCCATGAAGTTCAGGCGATCAGCAAAAGCTGGGTTCGCCTTCCCTTCACAGCCTGCATGGAGTGTAGGGTGTTTTCCGGCAGGCTATTCCCCCCAGTCGCAGTGACCGGGGTAAGTCCACGTTCCTTCAAACACCCACACTACACCTGTCTCAGGTCTAAAATGTCCTCTGAAAACAGAGGTCACTAGACCCGAGACTCACGTCTGGGCGAACCAGGGTCGCTTTCCGGGAACGGGATACGGGGACACCAACCCGAGCTCCGTCCCTTCAAACTCCCCCTCGTCGCCCCCCTCATGTGCGCTCTTTTGGGGAGTATTTGGTTCCCCGGGCCCGCGCTGGCCCTGGAAAGTGGATATCCCGCCACTGGTTCGGTGGAAAAGGGGGGAAGGATGGGAGCTGGGAAGGAATGGGAAATCGGGAAGGTGGGAATGGGATAGGGACGTGCCGCTCTTAGTCTGGCCCCTCACCCCGAGCCTTTCCGGTATGGGTAGCCCTGTCCGGTATGGACCTTGGGCCTTATGAGGTTATGAGCTCATAAGCTAGGCAAATTTAACCTTAATGATAAATTCATAGATTTCGAGATACTGGCACTAATAAAAAACTCTTGATTTTTGATACCTATCTTAAATCAGTTTTTCGAGTGCTATGAGTGCTATGACTGCAATATTAAATATTTTGAATTCAATTACTCGTATGTAGCAGTGTGGTTTTAAATTTAAACTGAGTTTTTGATCAAATATATTTAAAAAAAAAGAAAGAAGAAAGACTCTTAGTACTAGAAAGCTGTAATTTGGCATGAATATACATATTACGAGCCCCAATGCAAAAGAGTTCGGCTACTATTTAAAATTGAAAGTAACTTTTTTTCAAAGTCAAATCTAGTTAGTAATTTTAATAGCATGGAAGCAAGAAATAAAAAAAGTATTGTAAAATTAATCAAGTTTATTTCCTACATAATACAAATTAAAATTATTTCTGTATTTAAATAAAAAAAATACAATTTTTCTATCAACGACAACGCATAATAGTTCGGCTAACGATCTTGAGTATGCAAAATAGTTCGCCTACCACTTAGTTGTCTCGCCTTTACTCTTAAGAACAGCCTTGATTATCAATGGCATCGTCTCTACCAACTCTTCACACTCTTTTGGGGTTATAGACTCCCAAACAGCGACTATTTTCTATTTTAAATCACTTTTTGACCTCGATGGAAACTTGCGTAATTTTTTTTTCATTTTCCACCACAATGTTTCAATGGGTGACAAATCTGGACTATTCGACGGCCACTCCATAGTGGGGATTTCTTTAGACTCGAGCCAAGTCTTCGTGGTTTTCGCAGTATGGCAAGAAGCCCCGTCTTGTTGAAAAGTGTAGACATTTTCATATTTCAAGCTTGGAATAGATGGAATTAAACTGGTTTTCAAAATGTCCTGGTATTTCGCTGCGTTAACCGTCCCTTCTACAAAATGCAGGCGGCCTACCCCTTGTGCCGACATGCAACCCCATATCATCACAGACCCAGGAAACTTCACTTTTCTCTTAATGCAGTCTTTGATGAATGCTTCGTCTTTCTTTCGAATGATTTTTTTCCGTTCGTCGCCGACAGTTACTTCGAATTTTGATTCATCACTCCATATTATTTGACGCCATTACTCAGTAGTCCAGTTTGAGTGCTCGCGAGCGAATTTCAGCCTCTTCTTTTTCTGTAACTCCGTTAGTAAAGGTTTTTCCTTGGCCGTGTAAAAACCATATCCCATTCTTTTGAGAACCCTTTTGCAGGTATCCACTGAAACGTCTTTCTGGATCATATCACGCCATTTTACGGTAAGTTCCCCCGCACGAGCACGGCGGTTTTGTTTGATAATTTTCTTTAAAACACGGTTTTCAGCGGCACTCGTCATACGCGGTCGACCCGACTTCTTCAAACACGAAATTGTGCCGTGTTTCTTGCGATGCTCAATGATTGACTGGACAGTAGATCTTGGCAGTAATAAATCTCTGGCGATTTGGTTGGTAGATTTTCCACTCTCACTACTGGAAATTATAATTTTCCTGACTTCTTCTGTGACTGGTTTTCCGCGGCCCATGTTGCTCTAATTAATAACTTATAATAATGAAAAATGCTTGGGGTATGTACTTATACAGTGTGTAAATGGTATACGGGCGTTCCTTTTAACTGTGGTTAGTATAACCCCTACTGAGCACATTTAGGCAGCTTTTGTTAAAATTAAATTAAAAAAAATAACTATGCAAAATAATTTAACACGCAATGTATAACGAAAAATGCAATGAATTAAAAACGCAATTAATGACGTTTCAAAGTTAAGTATTATTAAAGCTGAGGCTACTTAAGCCGAAATACACATTTTCACAAGTAAACATTACGTACTTACCAGACAGATGGACTTCGATGTACATTGCGGGTCGATAGTATGTTCAAAAATTAATAACGGTGTATACGTTAGCGTAATCAAAATCATTCTTTCTGTTAATGATTAGTAGAGTCTTAATCTATGTCCAGTTTTAATAAACGCCCGAATACCATTTACACACTGTATATACCCTTTGACATGTTAAATGACAATGGGTTCCTAATTTATTTAAATCTTGTTTTTTTTTTTGAGTAATAAAATTAAAGAGGCTTAACGTTAGGCATGTACGAACTATTTTGCATCAATTAAGAACCTGCCGAACTGTTTTGCGAAACCATAATATGAATTAATATATATAGGTTTTTTTTCTTATAATGGATTTATTGTGCAATAGTGTAAAAGCAACGTTGTATTTATGGAGTATAATATTGTATAAATCGTTTGCTGCTAATGCCTTTCTAGAAATAAAACGAGTTGATATAAGATTCATATACTTAACAATCTATGACTTGACGAACTCTTTTGCATTGGGGCTCGTAGTCACGCCAACAAAGTGGTACAATAAAAAGTTTTTTTTTTATGGTACAGTCAAGGTCATAAATATGTATACACTTTAGTACCTTGTCACTTTAATCGCTGTGACAATTTCATATGGCAGTTGAAACATGACGTTAAATAGACAAGGTACTAAAGTGTATACATATTTATAACCTTGACTGTACCTCCCCTTCCCCTACACGTAACGTGGCGATGGATTTTTTTTCTCGTCTATCCCATAGTGTGGGGTGTCGTTGGATAGATCTTCCAAAAAATTTGTGGGTTTGTGAAAACAATTTTTCGATCAAAGGATCCGTTTATGAAATATTAAGCTTTAAAGCGCATTTTTTTTTTAGACTGAAGTGTCCCCCGCCCCCGCTACAGCCAAAACTACAAATACAAAAAATATGAAAAAAATCTTAAATGAAAGCGGATACCTATAACGAATTTAATAAAAGGAAAACTATCACGACAAAGTAGACATCATTGGTTCTTGAGATACAGGCGATTAAAGTGTTTATACCTACTAAAATCATCTAAGACGGCACCAAATGACTTTAAATGGAAAATTAGTTATTACTTGTCGATTTTTATGTTTGTACTTAGTACTTAACGGCTTCGGGACCCTACACTGAGCAGGGTCCGACATGCTCTTGCCCGGTTTTGATAAGTCTTATTTACCTACTTGACAGTAATGGCGGCCGAGATAAAAACAATACTAAAACACGTCGCAACATCGTCGTATGTTGTTTTAACCTAGTAGAACAGAGGACCTCGCTCTGGAGGCCTATGACCGAGCTCCATCAGCAGCTTTCAGATATTCAGCATAAAATATGGGTTGTTATCGGGTTAACATATCGACGGTGGAAATTTCAAATGTCGTAAGGGACATTTTGTCGTAAGTACACTAAATATACCATTGAAGTCAGTATTTTTTTTTCTATCTACCTATTTGTTGTATTGAAATTTCGATATGACTTCTAATAAAAAAGTTATGAGTTGGTCAAAGTTTGTCGTAACTTCCTAATATTTAAAACACTATGTTGTATCGGTCAAATATTTTTGTATAACGTCTTATTTCATTAAGCGCAATATCGTATATCTCAATATTATTTAAATTCCTATGTAGTAAGGCACTAAAAAGAAATGATGATGATGACATTTTGTCAGATAAACACTGTGTTTTCGGAGGTGTAACACACATTTTCTTCTTATTTTTTTGTTGTAAGGGACACTATTTCCTAAACCACTATATTTATGGATGTCCAATTAAAAAATTAGGGTAGGCGAATTTATTTAAAAAGTATGCTTCCAAGAATCATCTTAATGGGATGAGTAGTTTCCAAGTTATGAATTTAAAAAAAGTTGGATTTTGTTTTCTGGCTCCCCTGAACAGTAAGCGTTTGTCCCTTAAGACATTTGAAATTTCCACCGTCGATATGTTTCCCAAGATGGCCATAGGATCTCTGCTACAAACAATGTAGATTCACCGAGTTTGGTCTAGCTAGATTGGACAATGAGCATTGCGACTACGCAGGAAAAACGTAGGTACATGTTGAGAACTCATAAGAGATCTTTCATCAGGGGATGCAGGTTTTCCAGCAAGTAAATGGTCCTAAACATTTTTAACCAATGATTTTCTGTCTCATCATTAATACGAGCTTTCTGCTCGTGAAGGCCGAGGCCAAGCGCGGAAGTAGGTTTACGTTAAGTGCGGCGGAGATCTTATGATGGCCATTGATTCGAGTTTCATCATCAGGATCACTTCACACACAAAAGAAAAAAAACAGTTTTTTTTTGTGAATAAGTTAAGTTACACTTTACTTATTGACGTAATTGAGATCCATGAACACCGGCTTCACTACATAGTATAAAACAAAGTCGCTTTTTCTGTCCCTATATCCCTATGTATGCTTAAATCTTTAAAACTAAACAACGGAATTTGATGCGTTTTTTTTTTAATAGATAGAGTGATTGAAGAGGAAGGTTTATATACTTAAATCCGGAGCGAAGCGAGGGCGGGTTGCTAGTTTAGTTATAAACGTTACTTTAGGTAAAATCGAAAATTTGTGTCTACTTTATCACTTATCTAAATATTTGCTTGATATAGTTAGCTAAACGTTGTAAACTTTGCATTGAAGAGTTTAAGTAGTTATCGGAAAAAAATTAGAATAAATCTTATGAGAACTTTGTTGAGCGATGGCCCCTTAGGTTTTGACCACATCATTCTGAGAAAATGGGTTTTGATAGACAAACAGACATACATACGAAGGACGAAGCGAGAGTTATGAGATATGAGGGTTTAATTTTTCGTTTTGAGGAAGGGAACCCTAAAAACTTTACATCGACACGGTGGAAAGGCAAAAACCCCTTAGCTACCTACTAATTGGGTGAAATTTAGTTAAACATAGAACTTGACGTATGTATTACGCCTTAGCCGAAAATAGACTGTAATATGTTTTTTGATGTGATGAAAACGTGCTGGATTAGACCATAATTCTAAAATATCCTCACTACTCTGAAAAAACCTCGTGTCTCATATTTCGTGATGAACGATTTTATAAATGTACACATGAAGAGAAATAAGTTTAAAATCCTACATCACGAAATATGAAATACGAGGTTTTTTTTAAAGTCGTGACGATATACATGCTCGGTATTTGTAGACTACTTTTTTTAAAGTAGTGACGATACACATTCTCGGTGGTATCTTAGGTGTGATATATAATTTGTGGACTACATTCAATAATGAGATATAATATCAACACTAAACTTGTGAAATCCTACTAATATTATAAACTCGAAACTTTGTAAGTATGGATGTTTGTTGCTCTTTCACGCAAAAACTACTGGACGGAATTTGGTGAAATTTGGATTGCAAACAGCTTATACCTTGGATTAACACATAGGGTACCTTTCATATCGCTAATCCCTCGGAAACTGATTTTTACGCGTCCGTAGTTGCGGGCGGAAACTAGTATACGCATACTTTCTAGCCACTGAAGCATGCCTCGCGTTTTGTACAGTACATTCACCGACTTTGACTCATCCTAGTGAAAAAAGCCTCTATTATAAGGTGGCATATTATCCTAAATTGAAGTTGGCACAGTTAATTAAGTTTATGTACAAAATTGCGTAATTAGCACTTAGTAGGTACTTAATAAGAAACAGAAAAGAGTTAGAGCTGCTTTCCTCTACACGATTTAACTGCGGTAAAAATAAAAAATTGCTCCCGGTCTAAAATGCTCAGACTTTGAATTAGACAGTTCTGATTGAGTAAATAGACGCCATTGAATGCAATTGGACTAAAACCTGTAAAACGTTGGTTCAAATTGGAAACATTTGGCATTGGACGCGGCGTAGAAATGTTCCAAAGATTCTCGTAATGTGTTTTGCAGTATCTTTGCTAATAGTTTTGGCAAAGCCATATTCCTCATTTAAACAAACAAAATATTACAGGTATCCTAACAATACGTAACGATTTATGCAATCGCCAGCATACAGTAAGTACCTACCTACTTAAGTATATAACAAATCTCATTATCGATGTACCAATGCGCGTGCAGGTTTTTCTAAGGTTTCAGTTGTCGTTCGCTGTCCTGCTTTCGATCTACATAATTGTATTACAAAATCGCGATGGCAGGATAGTGCAGGGGTACCTGCACAGAAGCCCACAAGTGCAGCGCGGGACGCATTGAGTAAATAAACATAACACCTACGGTGAAGTACTTATCTACCTATTTGTGTCAAGGGGTACTTTACCTTATACCCCACTACACTTACACTACACACACACTACTTAACACTTTTACTGTATACGTACCCCATAAATAAGTCCAGGTATGGGTGTCTTTTTGTGTCTATCATTAAACAATGACAGACAGATAGGTATAGTAGATACATTATACAAACATTACAACATTACAAACATTATAGGGGCACTATTCTAATCAAAAAACCAAATTTGGACATGTTATTGTATCGTCAATGTTATAATAGCTCGTGTTTACTTGTCATTAATGGCCACCGAGCCAAGAACAATATGATAACATGCCAGAATCTATAAGGTTTCACAGAGTAGAGAGCCCCATCTAGCAACTTTAATAAAATTGTTCGTTCACTTTAAGCCACGATAAACCAAAAAGTTTCAAAATAGTAGATTGTTCAACAAGGAACTAAAACAAGCCATCGAGCGAGGGTGGCTGTAGTTCAAGTGTCATTATGGTTGTTTAGTCTCGCGTTAAACACTACTTTTCACTTTGAATGCGAGGAAAAAAACGACGTTCTAAACAATATTGTTTTTTAACAACGTAAGCTCACACATCAATAAAATCAACAACATCTATTCAAAATACAAATAGGAAAAAAAAGTTACGCGGTTTTTTTGTAAAGTGATGTTTTAAAATTCAAACTTGGAAACCATTTTAAAAGTAATTGGACCACGCATAATAAAAGAGTTCGGCCTTAATATGATTAAATAGATTCATATTCGTAATATTTAATCGTGTTTCACGAAATTAAATCCTTTTTTTTATATATTTGCACAGTTGCCATTTTGAGGTTATTTCGACACCCAAAAATATGGTCCATACACAATCACTGAAAAATTCACAAACACCGTGATTGGTTGTTTTCATTGATTGGTTTCCAAAGTAAATTAAAAAAAAATTACTTTAATCCCTAGAGATTAATAAGGAGCTTTAGTCCCCATTCGCAAAGATTTATGTAATTGCTAAGATCATGAGAAGTGAAAAATAAATTGCGTCAAAATCAATAATTGGCTTCCTCCTGTGTGGTTGTCTTAAACCATTTCACAATACAATTTTTCAATACCCATGTGGTAACGGTTAACCCTTTAACAAATGAAAAGTGAAACGCTGTCTTTAAAGTAGCTACATTTCTAAATTTGAATTTAGACAAAGCTACGAATCTTACTGCATAAATTATAAGTTTGAAATTTACCTAAAATGTGTGTTTGAAAATGATAAAGACATTAACGTTAGACGTTGTCTTTAAAGGCATTGCATCGCTTTTTGATTAATTAATGTTAAAACCATTTAAACAAAACAAATAAAACATGCATGAAGCCATATATGGCTTTCTATACGACCACCAAAAAACAGTTAAAAAAGACCCATCCAATTAATTTATTAATAGAAACGCAATAAAATGTTTGGTAATTTCTAGACTAATATAATAACTAAGTATGTTTACATTTTATTTCTGGTGGAATAACTTACTGAAAAATAGACGCATCACAATAGCCTCGATACTTCAACGTTCGTTATTGGCTAAACAGCAGCCAAGGTTATGAACAGACATTTCAGTTGCTCATATCTACATCAAATCGACGTCTATCACGCAAGTGTCTCCTTTATTTTGATTTCATTACTCCGCTACTCGACCAAATGAAATGAACACAAATAACAAACTATTACTTTGGAATGACCGGTGGGAAGCGTGTGACATACATACCTCTATGTTGTGTTGACACATCGCCCTAGCTTTTGGCTCCATTAAATTAAAAGGTTTTCTTTTAAGGGAGTTTATTTTCTTAACAAAACAAATCTTCGGCTAAATTCACCGGCAATAATAATTTGACACGTTTGTCAATCAATTGGCAAACCTGAATGAATCATCACATCATACTGATGCTCAAGCATGCATGGTCGAGATGGATGTAGCGGGCTTGTCCATGCTGACAAAGCTTTTCGTTATTTAATGGCTATCTACTTAGTAACGTTCTGAAGCAAAATGCTGTCCAGCCCCTTTTCCGGCATGACAGTACCTATTTATTCTGTTGTATGTAGCACTGTCTTCTTTATTTATTTTATTAAATTAAGCTGCTATTTTATGTCCCCATGTCCAGTTTTGTGATGCCGGGCAAATATTTTCTCATTGATCAACAGCAATCCATATCCAAATCCATAACCTTGGCACGGAGATAGCGTGAGGCCCGAGGAAGGACAAGGTTTTCACCTACCTAATATCGGATACTTTTGATCCCGGAAAATTTAAAAGCTCCCGCGCTTATCGCTGCTCCCTTTGGGATTGTACAATTTTCCGGGATATAAACTATCTCTATGCCGAATTTCACCTATATCAGTTCAGCAGTTAAAGCGTGAAGAGGTAACAGACAGACAGAAAGACACACTTTCTACTTTTGCTACGGAGTCCTTTGATTGTAATTATTCAAATAATCCTTCACGACCTCTTTGATTCGGGAAAATCCACAGCACGATGTAGGATTGCGCGTGATCACTAAATAAATATCTATTGGGACGTTTTGTTACTAAACTATTTCGACTAAAATGTAGACTTTGTGAAGTTAGGGCTTGTAGAGTTAGGGCATGTAAAGGTAGAAGCTTGCCTTTTTGACAGTGTGAGCCATTATTAACCCCCGACGCAAAAAACGAGGGGTGTTATGTTTGACGTGTCTGTGTGTGTGTGTAAATGTGTATGTGTCTGTCTGTGGCATCGTAGCTCCCAAACGGATGATCCGATTTTAATGCGGTTTTTTTGTTTGAAAATTATATCAGTCGAGAGTGTTCTTAGCTATGTTTGGTGGAAATCGGTTCAGGTCTTCAAGGTCATCAGGTCGTTTGTTAGGTGTGATAGGAATGTTACACGCTCAGTTTGTTTGCAAGCATATGTGGGATCTGACATTTGAATCACTAATGTCTTCTGGAACCACTGAGCTGGTCTGCTGTTAGGGCTCGAAGATAGGAGACGTAACCCTGGACTGCCTTTTAGTAAACCCATCGAGTTTGGGCTCGTTGGATTTGTCTTAACTAGTTCTCTTTATGATAGATTTCTTTATTTTCAAATTCATCTGTTATTTTTAACCCCCGACGCAAAAAGAGGGGTGTTATAAGTTCGACGTGTAAGTGTGTGTGTGTGTGTCTGTCTGTGGCACTGTAGCGCTTAAATGGGTGTAACCGAACTGAATGCAGTTTTTTTTTAAATTAAGGCAGGTTTATTAGTGGTGGTTCTTAGATATGTTTCATCAAAATCACTTCAGCCGTTTTTGAGATATTGAGCTTTTAGAGGGTAAAACGCCCCCAAAGTCACGGCGACACCTACTTTCAGAGCTGATATCTCTTAAACTGCCTCAACAATTTTGATGAAATCTTGCTAAGAACCATCCTGATTAATGTAGCTTTATTTTAAAAAAACTTGCGTCCAAATCCGTTCTTCCATTTGGGAGCTACGATGCCACAAACAGACACTCAAATGGAGAAGTTTAAAAAGCGTGAAATAAAAAATTAAATTAGAAATTTAAAAAACCCCCGACTAAATAAATAGTCGTAAAAAAACCGCTAAAAAGTTAAAAATAATAAGTAGTGGCCCTAAGGGCTGATTGTTTGATAAGTAGATAGTCAACTGAACACTGAGACTAACTAAAGTGACACGGCAGGGGACCGCTAAGTAAATGAAATAACATAAAATACCCCAGCTACTTTTTTACAGCGGGTTTTTTTACAGACTATTTATTTAGTCGGGGGTTTTTTAAATTTCTATTTTTTTTGCAAGAAAATGTTTTTGGTGGGATAAATTATTCCATTTTATTTCATTTTATCTAAGTTTTAAGTGTACTTAATTTAAAGGTGAGATAATGCTGGCTTATTGCATGGAAGACGTGACTGTGATTGGATGGCTTTTAGTATAAATATATATTTAAAAAGTTATTTTAGTTGTGCAAATTTGAAAAACAATTGAAATAATACCCAACTTGTACAAACGAACTCAAATCTGAGGCAGAGGTGTTATTACTGTGAGCTGCTCTGCAGCGGTGCCACGGTAATGAAAACCAATTAATTATACTATGGTGAAAATTATGTACACTGAACTTACATAATGTACGTTTGCTGTTTATGGCTGAACCTTTACTCAGGAACGTAATATTGGATTGAATTCATTGAATGTGGCTCCATTATTAACTCGTAGGTAGAAATTATATTAGCTGTTTTTTCTAATGGACATTGATGTACGAATGGCGATTATCATTAATTATTGGTACAAATATTACTAAAATATTCTTAAGAAAAAAAAACTTAAACGTACAAAACTAGTTGGTGGAAACTAAATCGTGGAAATCAGACTTTATTTAGGGGGTGAGAAACGTTATCGCCCGGAACCTTTATCAGTTACGTGATAAAGCGTCAGTCCTCTTAAAAAACGTGGGCCTTAGTATTATCCTGAGAAAAAAATCTCACGCCTACGCAAGAACTTTAACGTACCTACATTAACCTCAGAAAGTTCAAGACCAAATACAACATATTCAAATAATCAACATTTTTATGCAAAATAGCTAACATATTTAAAATAAATAAATTGATTATATCTGAAAGTATACATCTGAGAGAGTTGTGCCCTTATAAAAAAATAATCAAGAGATTTGAATCAACATCATACTAAAATTTCGTGAGATTTGACTGAAACCACTTTTTCCCTATGTTTGCTGCGGGGTACTTTAAGTAATCTTTTTTAGAACAATTTATGAAAAATGTCCTAAACTTTCTGACGGTAGTGTACATTGCCATGATTCCTTTGCAACAAATAATAATGTGTAAAATGAATTAATGGGGAACGACAATTTTTTGTCAAAAAACTGGTTCTCGGCTGAAAAATTGCCTGTTTAAATATTAGCGTTTTTATGATCGTCCAGGTAACAAGGCTGTTTTGAAATGTGGTCAATAGACTTAACTACTTACTTACTTAAAGGTTTTTAAATAAAATAATTTATTGATAAATATTCATTTATTAGACTGGCCTACATAAATTACAAGTTTATTAACAACACAAACTGGATCATATTAGACATTTTATATTTAACCTACGTGTTTAAAACATCAGTTAAAGGACAGTGATAAATTAGTTGACTTTTAACTTATTATTATGTACGGGTCATACACATTCATCATATCTGAGCCTCTATTCTACTGCGTTATAACGATATCGTGTTTGACGTGTTTTAGCATTTTTCTTAACTCGGCCGCCATTATTATCAATGACATAACATAAGAGTTATCAAAACGTTGACAATACGGAAAAACGTCAAAGACGATATCGTTATTACTGTTTATAATCTTAGCCCTGATTTAACTTTTTTTCGACATAATGTCAAAATCTTAGCGAACATTAGCCTCAAAAATATATGAAGACTCTTAGAGGCTCACTGCCGCCGCGGCAAATAATTTTGAGTGCAATGTTGGCTAAAATAGTTTTGTTGGCGACTTTACCGTTTGACTTTGAGTGAACGTATATATTAACTCAAAACAAATAACTACCATTAGTTACGTTTACAACAGAAATCCAATATGTGTGACCGTATCAATATAAACCGGCTCGCTCTGCAAGTCTTTGTCTGTTGTTCAGTAACTTTTAAGGTAAACGTTCACACGAAAAATACAAATCTAGTTTACAATGTTTAATCACTCGAGCCGTGGTGCAGGGAGCTGCGTCGCGGGTTCTCTTTGGTGTTCTAGCCGTTGTCTTACGTCTTCAGATCTCAACATGACGTCACATTTGCAATGAGAACACTTATTTATCGGTACTTATTTTAATATAAAATTATAGGTACTTATTTCAACTAACTTAACATTTAGTGAACTACAACAAAGAAGCGTATATATAAAATGCATCAGGTGCTGCTTATTGCTAACGTTAGGTAATTATTTTCACTGGTTCAAGTTACCTAAAACTACAATCAAATTCGCACTTAAGATTCATGGCTTTTAAGACAAATCTTAATTCCAAGTATTACAATAAATGTGCACAGAATTATGTGCTCGACGAATGATTTCCTGGCTGGATTACTGCTGGCTACGAGAATACGAGACTGAAGCGTTCCTACTAACAACGTTTTTGACGAGATTAGTGTTATTTTATTCTACATTTAAACATAAATAATCTAAGTTGGTAAATGCAAGACTTGCTATTATTGGGTCTGGCAGCTCTTTTGCCAGTTAAAATTTTAGATAAGTGCTATGGTTATGGACAGTGCTCCAGTTATGAACAATCCTATAAATATAAGCTACCCAGATTGATATGCATTTAACGTTACAATTAGATTATATATAAATTATTCAGGTTTATCACTATTAGAATGAAATGTTCGCTATTGCCAAGTTTTCATCAAAAAATGTTAATGTTCATCACTGGAGCATTGTCCATACTAGGTGCTTTTACCTTAGTAGGTAATTATTGCCGGAAAAATATATGTACTGAGTACATACAGCCAGTGGTAAAGGAGCACTTTCACGAAAATGGTAACCAAAATAATAAAATGGTAACAATTCATTAAGTTTTCGATGTTCCCATCCAACTCCACGAAGGGAAAGCCAGACTTCACATTGCACACAATAAAACTCATTGGTATAGTAATTCTACAAAACTGCTCTGTAATACTTATCGTAAAAAAACTATATGCTTCTTTTGAAACAACAAAAAAATTGGTACGAATCGATTGCCACATATTCATGACATTGTATCAATATACAAATCTATCTAAGGTAATTTTTTAAGGCGTAATCACTTAATTGCTAAGCTAAACGACTGTAATTGTAATAAATAAAGCGTTTCACACTCGACTAAAAACTAAGACACTTAACTTTGGTTTTTAATAGACTATTCTTAAAATTAACGTTCTACCCATAGGCTCGCCGACATGCTTCTGGTATGAAGTTCTTAACATTAATAACGACATAGTATGAAATGTCTGTACAAATCAATTTTATCACGTTGGCAAGGGACGGAATAATTAATTCAGATGCTTTATCAATACATCCTGATTTGACCAAAACTGACACACCGGGGGCTCTAATTTCAAGTCAATATTAGCTATTTACGTTGGCATTACGATAACAAGTCAAAAGCAATAAGGCTCAGCACGAGTAGAATGGGCCCCGGTTCTAGTTCGGTGTTACACTGGTCGCTGCGGTCGGTCACAGTTTCGTTGATGGTTAACTAATTAGCGTGTAGCACGTTTCTATTCTAGACTAAGGGTGCACGATCATCGCGATCCCTAGGGTAACAGTCATTGTCATTGAATTACACTAAGCCTCGGATTCACAGAATCACTTTTTAACGAGTGGTGTACAAATCGACTAGGTACAAATTTGTACTGTGTCGGTGCGTTCTATATTTACTTAGCTTTTTATATTTCTTCATTATTTTAATGTCACCTACTTTCTTTTCAATTTGGAACCTAATCAGGTAAGACAATTTATCACCTTAACTCAAAAAATGGACCGTAAAATACGTTTTAAATCTTTGGTTACTTAGACAAAACCAGCAATATTCATCTAATAATAATTGTAATTTTTAACATTATTCAACTCACTGCAAAAAAATCAAAATAATGGTATTTCTTCTTATTCGGCAGATATTTTACTAAACATAAAACTATAGTTCCCAATTCTTAATAATGTGGACGGATATGAACGGGCACTGATTTTCACTTGATATCAAAAGAGGATAATGCTAATAAACAATACATATTATGTACTAACAATCAAACGACAAACTCCTCGGCCGGGTCCAATATTCAATCTATCTCTTTTCTACAGTAGTTATATTACGAGTATGTCTGTCTGCGTCCTCGAGACGAAAAATTCAAGCAAGATTTGTGAAGTAGGGTAAAACACCCAGTCATTGTGATCCAAAATACCTGTTATAGTCAACTAGTGTTTTTGGCGTTAAAACCTCTAATGTACTTGAAATAAAGTTCAATGGTGCCAACATAGGACCGTTTACCCTAGGTCTAAACATGAGATAGATTGATTGTCGAAACGTGCCGTGACGGCCTCGGGCATACCTACTGACTTTTGGATCAGTTGGTAAGTATGGGCGCGAGCGGCGCGTGCGCGTCGTCGTAGTAGTAGCGCGGCGCGCGCGGCGGCGCGTGCGGCGCGTCGGCGTCGGCGTGCTGGGAGTCGCGGTGGCGGCGGAGGTCCACCTTGCGCTGGAAGGCCTTCTCGCACAACCCGCACGAGAAAGGCTTGTACCCGGTGTGCTTGCGCATGTGCGTGATCAGGTTCGAGCTCTGGCTGAACGCTTTCGAGCACACCACGCACTTGTGCGGCTTCTCCCCTGCAACAAACGCTGGATATACACACGCGGTCTCGCTATGCAAACGATTAAGGATTAAAAACCGGGATATATTAAAAAGTTGCTTTGAATTTAGAGTCCTAGAGTCTAAACTCATGGTCCATAGTAGAGTTATGCGTGTATAAACCTGGCCGCACCTGTGGCACGCACTACCTATATAACAGTTTTATTCATTCATAAACCATCACTGCCTTGTTTATTATTTAAATCAGGTAACGACAGCATTTATACTTAAATTGCCGGCCTATTAAACGATTCGTTAAAGTTGAATAAGGAGCCCGATTGTAAGTACTATTCGAGATAGTAAATCAGAAGCAGGTGCGTAATACACGTTGTTATTGGAATAATTTCGATTCCGTATTTAATTAGTAGGTACGTGCGCAGGCCGCCGCGACAGCGCGGAGCGTCGCATGAGTCGCATCGCCACGTAATTAGGCTTCTATAAGCAAACCACTACTTGTCATAATCATAGCCTCCTTTATTATTTATCGCGCGGTTCTCGAACTGATTTAATATGCAGAATCGTTAAAGCACACTGGCATTTATTAGCTTTCATTCTGAAGCGCAGGCACTCCGTCGATACCGAACCACTTGACCGCTTAGTCGGGTGCCAGTGTTGGTGACTACTGTTACTAGCTAACAAGTTGATCTCTAAAATTTGGAATATTTGTAAAAGGCAAAGCGGTTTACCAAGTAATCAAAAATACGCAATTATCTTATGTATAGGTTTTATTGGACCGATATGTTAAACGGCTTGGCAAGTTTAAATGCGAGATCCTTCAAAGGGAGCTGAGTATGTGCTATAACTCAGAACATGTTAACAAAATGAATAAAATGTATTATCAAGATAGAACAGGATTTAAGATTGGTTTTTGTCGGTAGCTGCCCAGTTGGGAGCGCGCACGTGAAGGCCTGTGAAGGCTGCGCGGCTAATTGCAGGCCAAGCCGCATTTTGGAATATTGATGATGAGGCATTTATCGGGGGGCCAGCGCCATGTAGGGCCGCTGTAAATCATTGGGACTGCTCGCGAGCGGCGACGTGACGAGACGTCTCCGGTCAAGACAAATATGTCCGTCACATTTTTTAGGTAATTCGTCTCGTTGGACTTACTGGAAGTAGTCAGTCCGTTATAAAAAACGTTTCTCCGATCGCCGCAGCTTCGACAGCAGTTACTTTGCGCAAGTAGATGCACTAAGTGCCAGCTATAAATAATCCTTGCTAACCGTGTATATTTTTATATGCAAGTACACAGGTTTATTTCGTTTTATTGTAATTTACGGCCCATCAATTAAACTAAATTGATCACAATCTTTTAACCGTAACTTTTTGGTAGAATTAGCCGGAATATCGGGATTATTCTTAAAGCGTCAATAATAATCTGCCAAAACACAAAACAGCCTATAATAACTTTCCGACAAGTTTTTGACAATCTTTATGCAAAAAATCACGACAACCCCCTAAATAAAGGATTCACACACTACTGGCGAATCGAAATTATCGACGTGTTGAGTACCTACTTTATCACTGTCATTGTATTAAAAGCAACAGTAATGCAACTACACTTAGCATTGTATTTGCACAGCTGGAGATATCAGCTACAACTAAATAATTATAACACAGCGCATGTGATTTGTTTTACAAGGTACGTAATTTTCCTTCGTGCTTCGAGGCTGACCCTTTAAGTGCCCATATTTGTTTAATTTTTACACACATGTAGCCTTGTTTAAATTGTTCTCGATGTATATCCTACTTTTAACTTCGATTAGAATAACGCATTCACACCTAGCCGCTGTCTCCAAATAAAATACCTACAATTTCAATACCAAGAACTAGGTACATTGATATCTGTAAAGGGGCGGCTGTCTGCATCTGGTCTAGTCGGTGTGACTCTCCGCTGTCGTTGCTCGGCGCGGATCGTTGAAAGCGACGGCACGATGAATAATAATAATCTCGCGATTGTCGCTTGCTATCCGACATGCATAAATTAAACAGTACACACCGACCTACTGGTACATGCGGTGACGACTTGACGACGCCTTTAATAAATTCAGTGCTCGGCTATACTGAATACCTTAAAAAATATCCAATCGAATTCCTGGTAACGCATATTCACCCAGGGCCTCTATTCAGGTGCGTTAAAACGATATCGTGTTTGACACGTTTAAGAATCGTTTATGTCACAGTCGCCATTATTGTAAATGACATAAGAGTTATCAAAACGTTGACAATACGGAAACAGGTCAAAAACGATATCGTTATTACCTTGTAGAATCCCAGCCCAGATCTTCTTCAATTCGACGACTTATGCTGGTTACTTGTCTTATAAGACTCTTATTGCGTCTAATTGGTAACTTTTTAAAGTTACATGCTTTAGCATGCCAACACACCCCTCATTCATAAACATGTTTTATTAACTTTCAATCAAAGACTTTTCCTGTCGCTCAAATAATATGCAAGCATATCATTAGATAAGTGCTCCCTACGAAGAAAAGTTTGAATCGGAAATGATAGGGCGCGGTGAAGTTGTTGTGGCACTCGCCTTAAATGAGGGGCTAATTACGGTTGCCGTCATACGTTAACGTAGGAAATTCGTTATACATACATATACGTATGCATATGTTAATTTCCTTTTTTTGTCCTTAACTTCTTGTTTACTTATTGCTAATGGGTACCAACTGGATATGGACTTCGCCATCCGCGAAGCCCCCAATCTCTTCACCCAAGTAAATTGTTTCACCACGGGACTGACCTGTGTGTATGTAGGTGTGTTTCTTCATGTCGGACTTTTGGTGGAACCGCTTGCCGCAGTACTGGCAGGGGTAGGGCCGCGTGTCCGAGTGGATCAGCAGGTGCGTGGACAACGTGCTCGACCGCTTGAAGCACTTGCCGCACTGTTTGCACTGCAACAAACGACTACATTCACTGCAACTGCTTTATTTCTGCGATGATTCACATGATGATGATGAACATCTAATTTCAGATTGGGCCATGCTTTTGGACATTGGACAATCACTTTATGACACGCTAGCGACCCGCGCCCCCGCCCTCGTACGTTTTTTGTAATATCTAGAATACATTAACCAGAATTTAATATAAGTACATAAAGTACATAAACCTTCCTTGAAAAATATTTATTTATTAGATTTGTTCAATTCAAAACTATACCAATACTTTCTTAGAACTTTCTTCACAAATTGATACAGAGTCTTTGACAGGTTTTTATTGAGGTTTTTTTCTCAATAAAAACCTGTCAAAGACTCTGTATCAATTTGTGGTATTACTAAAAACCGCGTTTAAAAATCCAAAAAAATAACTTCTTGTCACATGGGGCTTCGCCTCTTAGGTAAGAGGCGAAGGGTCGAGGCTTAGGTAAGCCTAGTCCATTTTTTTTATTTTTGTATATGTTGTAGATATTATGAAAAACTATGTTTGTAAGTACGTAAAAATCGGACTAGGTTTAGGGGGTGAGAAACGTTATCGCCCGGACCAAACTTTATGTGCATTTTTATTTTTTATTTTAAAAGAAACTAATTTAAAAAACGTAAGTACAAATCTAATTATTTGTAAAAGGTAACTACAACATTTAATATATTATTAAAAAAATCGAAAAAATCGAACTAGGTTTAGGGGGTGAGAAACGTTATCGCCCGGAGCAAACTTTGTAAGGTTTTTTTTTTAGAGCTAGGAGATATACGCGGTTTAAGCGTGTTGGTACACAATCCTTTTGCTCGGAACCCCGTAACATGACATAAAACAACGTCAAAATTTATTAGCCAATCAGTAGATTTGAATTACATGCTGAGCTTATAGATTCACTTCAGAATTATGTTAAGAAATAGCCGAGTCATTATCTTCATTATCACATTAAAGAATCCGCATGTGATACTCAGCACGAATAAGTTAATAATTAATTAGACGGCAGGTAGGTACAGCTACAGCCGGCGACCATCACCTTCAGCGGTGACAGCCGTGTACACTAATTACAGGCCGACCGCTTCGTTCATACCTATTCTTTGATTTCCTCCAACAATCCCGATAGCTTCACTTTTTTCAGCCCCGTAATTAGTTTCTATCAACGGGTTATTACTTGTATTTTACAAGCGAAGAGCCCGGTGCCTGGCCGGCGCGGAATTAAAAATGTAGGATAGCCGACGGTTTTTACTAAGGTTCGTCAACGATTATTAATTCACTTTCTTCGTCAGTATTTTAATACTATACCTTCATACCTCGGGCTTTTCGCTTGTACGAAAAAATTATGATCGTTTGCTTTATACCTACGTAGTTATAGTAAATATTATGTTTTACAACGTTTTTGTTAGAGATGTTTACTTGCTTTCACGGACTCGGATTCAGAAGAGAAGCGTGTTTTGAACATATCGCGCCGGTTGCGTCACGCGTCTCACAACCTTACACTGTACCCAAATGAATATTAATTCTTAGCAAACAAATTCTTACCCGTGTTGCTGTTAGGTTGTGTATTCTCTAATAGACAATAGGTTTTCTTTAGATTTATTGACACAGATGTATCTGGTATGCCGTGGAATAATTTCGTCATTTTACATGTTGTTTGCTCAGACTTCATTTTCGAAGATAAATCGGGTCTTGCTATGGTTTTGTATAAATTAAGTGAAAAAAGAATTGCGTTTTTTAAGATATATCAATACAAACATTATAAATGCGAATGTAACTCTGTCTGTCAGTCTGTTATGCTTTGACGGGTAAACTGGTAAACTGATTTCGATGAAGTTTGGTATCGATATAGCTTAAACCCCGAGGAAGGACAGTAGGGAACGGTTCTCTTCAGGTACCCGCGATAAACGACTTCTACGCGAAGAGTACGCGAGAGTCGCGGGCAAAAGATAATTGGTATTTAATAAATCTCCAACTTAATTAATAAATCTATAGCATACATAGGTCGTTTAAAAAAATTGTACCACTTGTTAAAGGCATAATGAAAACAAAAATCACGATCGCCTCCTTTGTGTAGCGAAAGTAAGTCGTAAAAACTATATGGGTAACTTTCGTTAACTACACAAAGAAATCAATTGAGTTTTGTTTTAATTATGCCCTGAACTATGTCTTTTTTATGTCCTATATATTGGAGCCGTGGGTTTACTCTACGTCTAATCGTTACTTACATCGTCCGTGATCCCTCGTTAACAGCGTATGACTTAACCAGTTTTATGGAAGAGAGGAAGCCGCAAAACGTTATTGTTTTAACTCAACGTTGATTAAAGGTGTAATGAGCGAGTTGCGGCTTTTAATCGGGCGGTTAGCCGTTAAGTATGCGGCGCGGGCGCACGACCCGGTGACAGTTGGCCGGGCAGCTGCTTGCACTCGCGCTTCACAAAAACTGTTACTTTTTGGTCGCCTTTTTATGCAGTCGATGCTCTCTCTTATAAACAACACAGGTGCTAGGGGATGACTGTCCATATATGGTTATAGTTTTATAAACGCTGAATTGCTTCGGCATAAAGAACAGCGGGGTTATTATGACATAACTATGCAGTTCTGTTTACGCTCAGAGAAAAGGACAGAGCCATGACAGTTATATAGCTCTGTCGTTTTCTCTGAGCGTAAACAGAACTGCATTGTTATGTCATGATAACCCCCCAGGTATACTGTTCCCGTTATAGCGGATTTGGTAATAATGCATAGGTATAATAAGTTCAAATTTTATGTCAAAACCATGTTCTCATATTTCATCTAACCTAAGATTTAACTTACGATCTCATCATAAAAAATCGAAATATCTTTTCTTTGACGTAAATTCAGCACCCTCAATGAAGCAATAAAGTAATCGTTATCAGTTGGAACAGGCTTCGTATTTGATGAAGCGGTTAGTGAGCGGTAATGAGCGCCACACGAGCGCCACGCGCCGCGCCCGCGCGCCCCTTCGTGCGCTGCGGCCCGCGCCTTGACATGTTCAGTGCCAGCAACTATCATTGTAGTTGTAACCTTTTTTTTGTAATTAAACAGCAAACCTGGCACTAAGTTGTTCAGCTATGACTACTAAGGATTTTATGCACTTAAGCTAATTTTTTTTCGGACAAGATTTTGACAAAAAACGATTAAATCTGTGCTCGATACTTTATCTCAGCTTAATTTATAATAACGGTGGCTTATACTGACATTATTGAAGAAATGTAACAAAGTGACTAAAGAATTTGTAAGCATTTGATTACGCGTTCCATCGCCGCGCCTTGAATGAATGCGCCACTAATTTAATGATAAAGTGAGGAGAACACTGAGTGGCGCTGCAACATTTTAATAGCCGTATGACACAAGGTAATTATTCCTCCAATTATGAGCTGACGCACTGTGATATTAAAAGTTGGAATTTTGATTAAAATCGATGCGGATTTTTATAATGGCTCCGTAGAAAAAACGAAAGGTACAAAAATGGCAAGAAGACGAGCCAGAGCCTGCGCCCGCGCAGCGACGACTCGTTCCGTCGCGCGACTACTTATTAAGACAAGGGCAGTTTTTGCTATTTGATTTGTTAAAGAGGTTAAAACGGGCGGCTACTGGTTTGCTATTTAAAAACCTTATCGACCGGAAACTGAACAGTTATTCTACTGGTTATTCTGGACGCACAGGATGTCCATTCGCTGATTTCAAAACTGCTCCTATTCGCCGGCTGAAGCTTATTACTTTACTTTGTATGCTGGTATTTATCGCTTAAAAGAGAATGCTCTATATGTATAGGACTTATCTCCCTCTGCCAATTAGGTAATGTAAAACAATCAAGACAACAGCATTATATTCTCTCCAAATTTGGATCTTACCTGAAAAGTTTTTTCGCTTCTGTTTTCGCTTTTGGTAATGAGTGAGAAGTTGTGATCTGTAGGGGGTTGGAGCACAGGGTACCCGTGGTGCGGGGGCTCGGAGGGGCAGCGGCAGGGGTCGGGGCTGGGCGCGCGCTCGGGCTCCGCGCTGCGCCGGGTCACCAGCTCCAGCGGCGCCTCGTCGCGGAGCGCCCAGGGGGACTCCGCGCCCGGCCCCCGCTCGCGCTCACAGGCGCTCCCCGGAGACCAAATCTGCCTGTTTTTAGTCGACAGATTCAGCGGCAGCTCCTCCTCGTCCTCTGCAAGCAAATGTACCAGTCACGCGACCGCTCTTCACGCCGCTGTAGGTAAAGTCAGCCGAGTCACAGGGGTCGTCTGTAAGACTTACGAAATCTCTACAGGTGTGTAATGTTTGTTGGTTCGTTGGGTCAATGGTACGTAATCTTAATAAATTGCTGAGTAAATAGAAAAATTGTTTTCTGTGTCGTTAAGATTATTATATTTTTAGTACATTTTTGTATAGCAACCTGTTTTTTTTTCCGTTGGTATGCACTAATGTGACACAAATATTTGAACTTTGTTACGTAAGAAGTGCAATCACTAAAACCGTCTGAAAAACACTGTATGCAAATTACTTAATCGATATGAACTTCCACACTACCTCACATTTATATGAACGACCAAGTAACCTATTTTAATAAGAATAGTCATGAACATGACGTGAGATGTTTAATTAAACAGACTGCAACCATGCAATAATTTTCATGACAGTATATTTTAAACATTGTTTCCAAAGGTGAAATTAAAGTTGTGTTAACAATATTTGCTAAGAAGAATCACCTGAGTAATCAGACATCGTAAAGGTTGCATCTGATTTCACGTTTTTACCTCACGAAATGCACCGAGGCCAAAAACATTTTCTACCGAATTTTAACTTTTAATAGATAATTCAAGATTGAAAAAAAAATTGTTATTTAAAGGTGATAGTTATGCCCCAGAAGGTAAGTAGCCAACTTTAACAGTTTTTTCTTGGAGTTGTCTTTATTCGTTATCATTAACGCTCGGTTTCACTGGCGCAAGTGCTGATATGCGACAATTTGAATATGTAATCGCGTCGCGCTTGCAGGTACCTCCTCCGCGGAGGCTCGGGCTCCTGGAGGTAAACGACACGTAAACGACGACATATCGACACGAGTTATTAATCAGCACGGCACTTACACCGATAGCTATTCTAATGAGGCGCAGAAAGAGGAAGCCTTGTAAGGAGGCCGAGGCGAACCGTATGTCGTTACAGGTTTTCGACTGTTTAAGGGATTTGGGTTAGATAAGGTAATTTGATTCGTGTTAAAAATAAAATGGAATTGTGAATACGACGGAGCTTGTTTCTTGGGCAAATAATAGGATAATTATGATAATTTAAGATTGACATTAAGTATATGTGCGGTGCGAAGCGTGAAAGACGAATCTTGTAAGTTTAGTCACGGTTATGTAAAAGATGCTCTTCGTCGATGTTGGTTTGACATAAATGACATTCATATATGTGCTTACAATTCGCATAAACCCATATGCTTGAAAAAACCAGTCCCATTTCTTATTGACTGGTAGACAATGTGCGCCTAACGTTAAAATTAACCTTGCAAAATGTAAAATATAGACTGGATTTTAATTTTAGACTAAACCTTGATTTTTATTCCGTAGAATTCTGACGTTTATGGGTACCAGTCTACAAAATATTCCTTGAATCTATGGTGCAAAATTAAAAAAAAAATATATGCAGAACATAGTCATGATTTAGATACTTATTTGAATTTTAAATTACATTATGTATCATTAATTAATACAACGTTATTTTTATTTGAAATCGCACAATTATTTTGCATTATATTTTGTTATATTTATTTCAAGGGAAAAAGTAAATAGTTGTGGGTATCATTCTGATCGTGGTCATGTGTTTGAAACCTTTGGAGTTAGATTATATTTAATCATCCTTGTTTTGTATTTACTTTGTTAAAAATAAAGAGTTTTCATGAGTCATGTTTTATTTAATTTTCTGTAATTAAGCAATAAATAATAAATATCACGGGAAAATGTCACACAAAATAACCTAGTCCCAAACTAAACTCTAATACTGTGACTTGTAAAGGTTTCCACTTATTTAGAAGAATTATACTGTTGTTGGCCTATTGTCTTAAATCTTAACAATATAACACCTTCACAGTGCACATTTTAGATCCACAATAAAATTATGTTTGTTACTCCTGAAACGTCAGAATGTGACGGCTGTCAGAATTAAAAATAAAGGTTTTTGTTGATTAAGGTTACCTTCTCTGGGCGGCGTGTGGCGCGCGTGGTCGGGCGCGCGGAGCGGCTGGCGCGGCATCAGCAGCGGCCACACGGCGCCGCCGCCGTACAGCGCGCCCAGTCCGCTGCAGTACATCAGCGCCCCCAGCTCTGCGGGCAACCGCCGACTCAACAATACTGCCAACCTTACTAGACTACCGGAAACCGGTCCACGCGGTGCATCCAGGACATTCATTCAAAATTCAAAATGTTTATTCAGTAAGTAGACCACAAGAGGGCTCTTTTGTACGTCGGTAATATGAAGTGAATCTACTAGCGCTTCGGACCAGACCATCATGAAAATCAGCGGAGAAAAAACGCCGCAAGAAACTTCAGCAGAAGATTGTTTTTTTCAGTCATAGGGTACAATAATACTTAAAAGTAAGTTACATTACAAGTACTTAATAAATAATCATTATTCTTTTCTAACAAATTTAGAGCAAATTTATATTTTTAAATTTAGAATACATAAAACCATTACAAATGTAACATTAATAATATTAGGCTAATATAATTACTAAATATAGGAGAACAACGCGACAAGGTCTCTTCGTCTCTACGTCGTAATTGGAGCTCTAGTAGTCTCAAGACACGTCAAAAATTATGGATTTCTATAAAGTTAACTTTAACGTGTCTTGAGTAAGGCATCTCAAGCTTAGTTTAGTTTAAAGCGTCTCAAACTCCGAACCCAGCCCTTTTCAGGTCGGGTCTAGTTTCCTTTATTTAAGGCGATGTCCTAATCCTGTTAAGAGGAGGGAGGCACGGCCCTCTTGGCCGTTTCTGGCACGTGGTAGCCCTAGCCAAATTGCATTCTGTCAAGCCAAAAGAAGACTCTGTGCTACATAAATGAAATCAAGTTGCAAACATAAGTTATTTCATAAATGTTTTTTAAATTGTATAATCGCCTTAATAAACTGTATTCCAAAACCTGATTTAAAAATCCTTTTTTACTTTGTCGCAATGTTGTTGTCATATTACCTATTTACGATATGGCGGTGTGTAATAATATAATAAAGGTCTTTAGTTTATGTATGAGTCAGGTTATTTTTCGTTACCATTACTTATTTAATAAGATCTCTAAAATGTAATTTGAAGCAATACGTATTTAAAATGCTTATTACAAAATACCTCAGCGCGAGAGAATTCTTGGCTCACCTGTAGCTCTCGCATACTGCTTCAAAGCTCTTCCCGCGATCTCTATGTCTCCCAGCTGCAGGAGCTGGTGCGGCAGCGGGGACTGCGGGGGCGAGCGTGGGGAGGAAGGCGACTGCGGAGAGACGCTGCGTTCGGGGGAGGGAAACCGGTGCGCAGGCGGCGGGGACGACAGCTGGAACTGCTCCGCCAGCCGCGAGAGGAGCACGTGCCGTGACATTCTGGACACATAAGAAAACACTCATACGTATTGGGCAATATATATTTATTAAACTTAGACGATTATTATTCAAGGTGCTGGTGGAAAGAACAACAAATGGTTTGCTTAAAATTAAAATACATAAGGTTTTTTTTCTTAGCTCAAAAATTGGTCAAACTTCTTTAATTTCTGTGTTATTTTATTACCTACCTCCTACTTTGTAACTCCATTCTGTCTACTTACTAACCATAAAGCCTTACAGAAATAGAATGAACCGGGTAATATTGAATTAACAAATGTACAAAAGCCAATCGTGTAAGCGCTTAGATTGATGAATGTAATCGGAGTATCCTTTTTCGTTGACAACATGACATGCATAGCATCAAAAGCCATTTATCAAGATTTCACAAGCATTATTGTGGAATCTAAAGTGGCGATATCAGCGTAGTTTTCACGTGACCGGCGTCATTACGCGTCGCGTCGTCTATTTGTTGACACCGCTCGCCCTGATTAATCCATTCGCTCGTGTTGACAGCGAATCGCATTAAAAGCTCAATCAAGTAAATGTAGAATCGGGATAATGGAACGTCGCGGCGCCCCTGCGTACGCGCATTAATAATGCACACTTCAGTAAAAACAATCTTCATTACACTAACGTACATTAGTCACCCATTTGCGCGATGAACTACCAGGCAGAAACTACAGCTATGCCTCACAAATTAGTAGGCAACTGTATCATACCATCGCATCCAACTGTCAAAGCAAATCAAAAATAATGACTTTCAGCAATGATCTGCTGAATTTTCTAATTATAATAATGTGGATACAGATGTAAGCGATACGTTACTTAATAGGTGCTGGCGAACGGCGCCTCGTGGCATAGCTTCTGATAACGATCTTATTTATGAAGCAATTGTGAAATATCATTTACTTGTGCTACAAATGGGGCAATTGCTTCGAGCTATTACAGTTAATTGGCTAACGAGTTGAGCTATGCGGGGGTGGTCTATCGCGATTTCTTGTTCCAATAAAGCAGCTCTTCATTAGGTCGCGGGCGGCAATTACGATGGCTACTAATTTTCCCGCGCCTGTCCAGTGGGAACCCGCGCAAGTGTTCAAAAATCAATTCGCGCCAATTATTTAGCTTCGCTTTTATTTCGCTTTTAAACAAATTAAGTATATTATTTATGCTGAGCTTCGGTCCCGTTAATAATTCATGAAGATTTGCACGGAGAGACACTGATTGGAAACTTTAACTGCTTAGATAAGTTTTGGTAAAATCTGTGATAGACTATTCGATCACAACGGAACATGATCGGTTTGACACTAAAATTCACTTCGATCTCAACTCCGCAGTTTTCACGCTTGTAATAGCAATTCGAGTTTCGAACCAATTTCAGATTTTTATTGAGTGGTATTTTAACATCAGTAATCACTTCTCTAGTAAAGTTGAAACGCATTTCATGGTTATGTTCATACACAATTTAAATAAAATAAATATATCTACGTAATCCACTCGACAGTGGGCGGGGCACATTGCTCGCAGGACTGATGGCCGATGGGGCCAGAAAGTTCTCGAATGGCGTCCACGGACCGGGAGACGAGCTGTTGGTAGGCCTCCAACAAGATGGAGCGACGACATCGTAAGGATGGCGGGATCGCGATGGATGCGGAAGGCACAAGACCGGTCTAAGTGGAGAGCCTTGGGGGAGGCCTATGTCCAGCAGTGGACGTCTTTCGGCTGATATGATGATGATGATGATGAATCCACTCGACCATGAGCTGCATGAATATTGTGATGTTATCGATCCATATCATAAATTCTAAAGATTACCTCACTCCGACATCAGACGTCACTGTCATAACCAGGAGGGCAGGTTGAATTACCCACTTCAATCTAATTCGCAGTGTATGGTTTGAGCTAATGAAATGTACTTACTCACAAGTAGTTCTGAATAAATAATGGGTGAAGACAGTTTCGGAATGCAGGACTCAATTTCTACTATAACATATTGATTGAAAATATAGGCAGGATTGTTAAATGCAATGCGGTAGTGTGATTTTGTATTTTAGCTTCCTAAGTAGGTATTTGTGATAAGACATCAAGTGATACACTATTTATTATTCATTATTTATCATAAGTCAAAACTTATAATGAGAGAATAATGTATGAACCTAGTTACTTTTTCACAAATCTTTGAACTCTTAAAGTTTTAGAATATTTTATCTAGGTAGGTAAATCTGACTTGTTTGTGCTGTTAATTAACTTTTAGAGTGAAATTAAACCCAGTCCAAATTATGTTAAAAAAGCATCGGGGTCGATGATAAACCTGAGTCCATAACTAATGTAACTCTTACATTTGCGTCGGTATTTATTAATTATCTACGTACCTGTTACCGGCTAAACCCAATTTTAGGACAAACTAGTTCACCTTTACATACGCGATAGGATAAACTGGTAGGTACAGACTAGGCTAATCTGGTCCATCCTGTGGTCGATAGGATAAACTATGTATTAGTTTAACCTAGCCTGAACTGGTTGCCCTAATATTAATAAGTAGGTACCTATACTTCAGGATAAACTGGTTACATACATATGTATGTAAATTCTTCATTGCACATAAACAATTACAAGAAATGTTTGCATACAGTCCAGGGATAGATAAAGGTGTAGCCTATTCTCGACAACTTGGATATAAATAAATAAATATCACGGGTCAATGTCACACAAATTGACCAAGTCCAAAACTTAGCTCTAGGCTTACTATGGGTACTAGACAACGATAAAACATATGAAGAAAAATATTACCTATATAGAAAACATCCAAGACTCAGAAATAAAGGCTCGTGCTCATCACAAATATATGCCCTTACCGTGATTTGGACCCCAGACCGTTAGCTTTGAAGGCAGGGTCACTACCGACTAGGCCAACGTGTCGTGTCGTCAGGTAAAGGATATCCATAGCAAGTTGTCATCGAGGGCTACCTCTTGACCATGATACCTACCTGCTAACTCCCGAGTGTGCACAGTCCTCGCACGCAAATAAGACGTGACAATGCAACTGGCTCCTATTTTCATTTCAACTACTTTAAGCATTATATGAGATTTAAATACAAAACAAATGGGTAGATACCCATTTAAAAAAGTGTTGTTATAAGCTATTAATAGGTACCTATGTGTTATGTTATGATAATCATTCCGATGTGAGGAACCCATCACATAATGACAAGCGCTTTCACAGACGTCGATTCAGGTTCTGACACCCGTTACCAGGCTATTGATTCATCATTAGGTATCATCATTTCAGACAATGACGTTCTCTGCTAAACATAGACCCCGAAGGTTCGCCGCAAGGGCCGGTGCAGCGCCGCCGTATCCATCTTTGACTACCTAATAAATAATAATAAAAAACAAGTCTAACCAAAAGCACAGAATAGATAATAGTCCAAAAGCTAGTTTTTAAAACCCGACTGCATGTTTCGATTGTGTCATCTATATAATTACCATTATACTACCATTTATATTTTATTACACCCAATTATTTTTGGCTTAACTTAAGTACCCAATGACACGTCACGTTAAGACGAATTTAACGACACCTCGCTTGTTGAAATCAGCCCGGAGAATAAAGAAACAAACATACATAGGTCAAAAATAATCCTTCGGTAGTCGGGTACCTAGGTCGGGTACATAGGTAATATCTAAAAGCGAAGAAAAGCAGTACCTACCTAGTACCTATAATTATTGTACCTAGGATTCGTGATTTCTTATATGTGTGTTTTCCAGCCAGGTCTAAAGAATGCGTCGCTGACACTAAAAACACTGCAACTTGCATGGGCGGGCGGACTTACCTCGATAAGGCGGGAATCTGAATATTTCCTTTCGCACTCACTGCTTGATATCACTTCGTTGGCGTTAATAGTTCTTGATTTGATTTGTTTAGCACTGACAAAACATTACATTTATTTGAGACAGTTTAGAATAGTTAGCGAGTGTGTAAGCGCGGGCTCGTGTAGGCCGCGCGGCGCTGCGTGCGGTGCGGTCGGCGCTCGGCACCGGACTGAGCGAAGCCTTCGCCGACCTACCCCGACACCGCTACGTTCTTTTTTCAAAACCCAAACACAAAAAAAAAAAAGGTCGGGGAAGCTGCGCATAAAGAAATGATTTGATAAACCGCTTGACAGGTGGCGTCGCTTGCGCAGCGTTCGATGTTCAACCAGTTAGGTAATTATCAACTGCACTTAGACAGAGGGCGCGCTGAAAAATGGCTTTTATGCATTAATGTCCTCAAATAAGCGGTTGCATGTCTGTGACATTAAAAATCCCGTATCAGAGTTTCCTCTAGGCTTTACAAAATTACAGTTTACCTGAATTGCGGCTTGCTCGTGCACCTTTTACACTAGTAACATTATAAACTTTTGTATGCATCCGATATGTGTACTGTCGATGTTTTCTATATATAGCCGCGTGTAATCAGGGGGGTAATCCTAAAATCCGTGTGCTGTAATCTCATATTATGTCCGAGATTAGAGGATTTAGGGCGCGCTCCGTTAGCCCCGCCCACCGCGCCGCATTGGCCGCTTCTAGCGCTGGGCGGGGCGGGCCGCGCTTAGATCTGCTTAGAGCGAAATAATGTAAAACTTACCGTGATTTGTTTCCAAACGCTGGAAAATAGTAAAGAAAATCTAAAAGCTGTCACGGAAAAAGAGACCTGTAATTGAATGCGGGCCTTCAAAAATCTAAATCCTAGTAGATAGGTACCTAATTGATGCAAAGTTAGCGCTTCTGTAACGAGACAAACTGTAAAACAGAGTAAATCGTAGTAAAAAACAAAAGAGTCTGCAAGAAAAAATGCGGTATTGTTTACTCATTTTTCATAGCTGGGTAGTTTTCAAAATAATTTTACCTAATTAAGGACTAAAATTAAGAAACGGATTATACATGTGAGTCACGAAAATTAACTGTGTAAATGTACGACTAAATTTCGTTACTCATATGTAAAAGTAACGGTTTTATATTTTTACCCCCTTACTAATAAACGTGGAATAAGCTGGGAATAGTTATGCCATGCTTTGTCCTTATCTGTCATTGCGACATTTGAATTCGACAAATAAGGACAAAGCATGACATAACTATTCCAAGCTTATTCCACGTTTATTAGTAAGGGGGTTAGTACTTAACTAGGTACTTAAAATTATTTTGAAATTTACCAAGGTAGGTACTGTAAGCCCAATGGAACCGACTCACCATAGAACTGTGTCACAGTGACGTTACGATTAAAGTCGTCAGTGTCAAACAATATTTTTATAATGTCACTGTGACACCGTTTTATGGTGGATCAGGGTACCATTCGGCTGATACCTACGAGTAGTACCTACGCATGGTTATAGTAAAGTCGCTATTCCTGTCTGTCTGGTTTGCTTGTCAGGTTATTTTTTTAAACTAACGCACAAATTTTGCTGCGGTCAGTATATACCTATACTGACCGCAGCATATGTATGTACTGTCTACTATCTGCCCTCCTATATTATACAATTGGCCTATTTGCTTTCAGAAATATATTTGCCTAATAGGACCACAGCATTACACTCCTAGGTACTTGGAGGACGGTGGGTCCTTGACCATCAGGTGGCCCGTCTGCTTGTTTCAATTTTACAGCTTTAAAAAAACTCATGGCTTCTTAAATCTAATTAAGGTACATTTATTTCTTATAAAATATCGATTTTATTTTATCAATGAAAATCTTATCTACTTTTCAATAGCTGGCCACGGGCTCCTGTAAGGTGTGACAGTGACAGGCAGCAAGAGCAGCTGAGCGAGCCTTATTTATTCCCGACCGTTGGAACAAGATGCGCACAAAGAACGTGACATACATACGACTACTTATCTATAGTTTACTAGTCAACAGCGACCGGATAGGAATGTTTTAATGGTAACATTCGGCTTTTTGTATTAATTCTCAGAAACTATCCAGATATAAAGGTAACGTAATTAACTATGTCGATATTTTCATTCGTCAATAATTATTGCTTCTTTAAAAATGGAGATCATTTTTATAATTACAATAAAATTCAGAACGAAATGTGAAAAGGAAGAAACGGATATAGGTAATCATTTTCCCTTAATACGAACTGAAAATTTTCCGTAACAAAACTCTTCATTATATACTCGTGCTTATGAGTAAAGTATGTAGGTACCTAGGTAAACACGTAAATAATTTGAAATTAAATGTTACTTAATTCTTTTTTTGTCCTGTAAAAAAAATATTCAAATTATAAAAAATGTACCTACGGAATAAATTACCTATTAAGGCAATTAAGTAGTCGATGAAGCTTGTAATGAGAATCTCGACGGGCCCGCCGGGGCGGCTAATCTGCTCTGGTTCCCGGTGTCCCGTTACCGGACATGTACGGTTTCAGGGGGAAGTGCTTCAGGACCGCGCGTGCGCACAATCAAACTTCGCCGCGGTTCATGTTTAGCGTTTTTAGCACTCGCCACTGGGCTTTAATAGTAGCACGAACGATAGTAGCTTAGTTGCACGAACTTCGAATTAATTAAGGCATATTACAATACTGATCTTTGTGTATATTAAACGAGCGCGCCTTTATATTACTCTGTAAAATCATGTTGCAAATGATTTGGCATGTTATCGACAATGTGTGTTGTGTTATTGCCAACGTTACGATAGCTCTTATTTACTGGACAGTAATGGCGGATGAATTAAAAAATACCACGATAACATCTCACTGTCTGTAACGGCAATATGGGTTTACTCAGTAGAATAGAGGCCTAGGGATGTCCTCAATATTGTTGGATGGTACACGCTAATGTATCTTAGTCGAAATTACATTTTATTTAAAGGTGCTTTGCGCGGATTTA
Organism: Acleris holmiana; assembly: GCA_949316455.1. NCBI lineage: Eukaryota > Metazoa > Arthropoda > Insecta > Lepidoptera > Tortricidae > Acleris > Acleris holmiana. The sequence continues at coordinate 16,367,893 of OX438763.1, forward strand.
ACAAGGCGGGATGTTTAAGGTGAATTCTGCTTCAGATAAGTATTTTATATTTATTTAACACACCTTTCATTTTTCGATGGCTAGTTAAACAAGAATAATTAAAGAATAGAACTTAAAAAGTATCGGGATACAATCCCCCAAACCTTGGTATAAAAACTTGGTATATCAATAAATATACGAGTTACTACTTTTTACTAAAGTAAATCGTGTTACACTGAATAAATAATATTTAGTGCGCTTGTAATAACTACAAGCTTCTAACAATCTTTAGTTTCGTAAAATCAAGACGAAGACATTAGAAAATCTAATATATAAAATTCTCGTGTCACGGTGTACGTTATTGAACTCCTCCGAAACGGCTGGACCGATTGTAATAAAATTTTCTGTGTATATCGGGTAGGTCTGAGAATCGGTCAACATCTATTTTTCATACCCCTAAGTGACATGAAAGAAAAAAAAATGCAGCGGGCGAAGCCGCGGGCGGTAGCGGCACTAGTAGGTATAGTCTATAATTTAAAAAACGCGTATTCAAAGAGAAGTAGAAAATAAGTAAGTAGACAAGGATCCAGTTTTTGCAGTTACAATTTATCCTCCTTCCTTTTCCTTATTTTTACTCCTTATGTATTTAAAATTATATATGTATAGATGTGAAAGTGTTTGTTTGTTCCGCCGGTTGCTTTTATCCCGGAAAATTTATAGTTCTCGAGGGAACAGCGATAATCTACTTCTACGCGGACGGAGTCGCGGAGAACAGGTAGTGCTTACACAAATATGAATTAGCACCTACTTATTTTTTACCTACGTTTAAATGCAATATGATTATTGAAGATAAAAAGATTTTTAATATTCAAATTACGTAGGTTACCTATCACTTATCACTTATCTGATGCGTATCGTATAGGTTAATAGATTAAGTAGATTAGTAAAAGAGTGACAATTGTTTTCGTGACCTTTTTATCCTGCTTACTCTACTTGATGTTTTTAGGGCAATTTACTTGAAGCTCATTAACAATTGACGAACCTACCTACTAGGTACGTCACATTGATACGCGTGCTATCGCCATAGTTTATTTGTGGGGTGTGATGAATTATGATTTATTGGATCGGTGGGCCATTTGTATTTTTAGGTTAATTGGATTTGTATTCAAATATGAATAATTTGGTTTGGTACAAAGCTTAAGCATTGTTTTAAGATGTTTTTGTGAAGGTTTTTTGCAAATACTTCTTTAAATGTACTGTCTGCTATAGAAGGTTGTGTCATAACGGCGGGCGCAGGTCGCGTGGATGCGCCAGCCGCCGAGCGGCGCGCGGGGGCTCGGGGGGCTCGGGGGGGCGCGGGCAGCGCGTCACGGCCCGTTAGCGCAGATCCTCGGCGCGTGCACATGTCGCCCCGGCACGCGCCTGCGCCGCTTTTTATCATCCTTTTTTTCTGTTTTGTTTTCTCCCTTTGTTCGAATTTTGAATTAAATCGGCTTTTTTGATTTCAAATGCAGTTACAGGGAATAGCGATTGTTTTTATGAATCCCAAATTAATAAAAAGTGTAGGCAAGTTTTTGTGTGGCACACACTTGCCTACGAATATTTCAAGTCAAATCAATGTTGTTTAAGTAATTTCGCCATACAATAAAAATGTTTAGTCTTTATGTATGACTATAAAAGTGTTTAGCAATAACTTAACCGTAGGTAGGTATTTATGCGACGGATTAATGCATTTGATTATTAAGCATAAAAGTTTCAGATTATTTCTCAAGCACACAACTCCTTAAGAATTCCTTTAACCCTTTATTAAATTTAGATGCAGGCAAGTACTAGATAGATAAGTAAATCAAAATAAAACACGGGGTAAGTTTCAGCTGCAAGCAGTAGAACCGGTAGGTGCGCGCGCAGGCTGCGCTGTCGCCGCCATTCCTCGCAGTCAACTTTTATTAATTGGGCAGATGAGAGCCCCAGCTACCATGATGAATACTTCTGCCTTATAAGGATACCAGTTCGCGAAACCTTTTATAGATTCTCAATTAAAAGTGTCTATTATAGTTAATAGGATGCTCGGCCGAAGTAGCGAGTAGAAAAGGAATATTTGCTTTGAGTACGGGATAAAAAACTGGTAGTATAACGGAAAGGACGATTAAGTGGAATAAAATATAGCGTGGGGGTGCGGGCGGCAGGTGGCGACCAGGGAGGCGACGCGGCCTTGTCGGCGATGTCGGTGGCGAGGGCTGCCATGCTAATATGAAGACGGGCGAGGGATTCCACAAGTATTTGGTTGTCTTCTTTAACTTTCCTTAGAGATTATTTAGGATTTCGTGAACAATTTCACGAATTTGTGTTTAGATGCTTTATGTAAGATCATCTCCCACACCTGGGGCGCGTTAGGAACAGTTCCAACCACATTCAGAAACTGATTGCTGGTAGGTATGACTGCCCTATCCTTACATACTGGGTTGCACAAGTCATAACTGGTGTCAGGTGCGACAAATAATCTTGGGGAATGTACTGCGAAAAGGGCAAGACACATACCTATGTGTCCCACATACCTAAGATAAAAGGAACACAAGACATCACACATATACCTATATGTGTGATGTCTTGTGTTCCTTTTATCTTCGTTAATTTTGTATTTTTGTGATGTGTTGTGTTATGTTATAATCACTAACCTAGTTTAAGTATTCTGTATCTAATCAATTATTATGGGCAGTTAAGTAAAGCCTGAAATAAATGATTCTATTCTATTCTATTCCAAAAATTATACCATGTAAAATTCAAAATATTTCCTATTATAAGCGAAGAATCACAGTTTCAGTAAAAATAATATTTGGTTTAAGGTTTAAATTACCTTACCCAATTGACAACCGATGTAGCAGTACCTATCACAAAAACCTAACCTCCCAACTAAGCTAGAATGCATCGATATTAATATCGATAGACCGGCGCGTCCCTAGCGCGCACCCTCGGTCAAGTCAAGATTGTCCGCGACCCGCGGCATGTGCACCCTTAACGGATTTATGTAAACGCCTGCGCAGGTCGCGTGCCGCGCACAGATGCAACGATCCGATCCAATCTATGTTCAACTTTCTTAACGGCACATTCAATATTCAATCTTTCTCTTGTTTAAACCTACTTGTACTGGCCGTGTAACATATCTTACCTACTATTATTTTCCGTTCAAGGTCCTCGAGATAATTATGAGATTCAAAATAAATTGAATATTGGAACCTGCTCTAAACGAAATCGTAACCGATCGGTACGGATTGACCAGTTTCGTTTTACTTTGTGTTGTCTAAATAAACATAAACCACTAGTTGTTGCCTTTAAACATTAATAACTTGTAGAAAAATAAAATATGGCCTATGTTACTCTGTCATGATATAGCATTTCTACTAATGAAAGAAATTCCAAAATTGGTCTAATAGTTTTGAGTTTATTTATCTCTTTATAATATTGCAGCGTATACTTACATAAAAACTTTATAAGAGCTTGTTGTCGATAAGAGGTTGGACAAGTATTGCAAGTTTTGACTAACGTTTACAAAAAAAAAACGAATGCGAGTACCTACAGATAAGGGTCACTAATTGTACAATTAGCAGTTGTAATCTACAGAACCGTGTATCTATCTATCTATTACTAAGTAGTCGTTATTCGCTCGCATCAGCTACTCGTAAGACTTTCCCTCAGACTCGCAACCATCTCTACCATTACGATAACAGGTAGACTATGTGTGTTCAGAGGTTTTTTAGGGTTCCGTAGTTAAACTAGGAACACTTACTAGTTTCGCTATGTCCGCCCGCAGCTTAGCTCAGAGATTCTTAGTAGGTACTAGAAAGCTATGCATTAACCATGAATTAACATAAAAGTCACGCCGACAATGTGGTAAAAAAAAATGTTGACAAAATAAAAATTAGGGTACCTCTCCTGCACGTAAAGTGGGGAGGGTTTTTCTCGTGTACCCCATGGTATGGGATGCCGTTGGATAGGTCTTTCAAAAATATTGCGAACTTGTGAGAACAATTTTTCGATTAAGGGATCCGTTTGTGAAATATTAAGCTTATAAGTGCTAATTTATGTTTGAGTCCAAGTGTCCTAAATATCCTAAAGCCAAAACAACAAATACTAAAAATCTGAATAAAAAACCTAAATGAGAGCGCATATAACGAATTTAAAAGGAAAACTATCACGACTAAGAAGACATCATTGGTTCTTGAGGTAAGTACAGGTCATTACAGTGTTTATACCTACTAAAATAATCTAAGGTGGCACCAAATGACTTTAAAAACAAAAAAAATTATTATTGTTCGTTTGTTATTTTTAGGGTTCCGTACCTCAAAATCAAAAACAGAACCCTTATAGGATCATTTTGTTGTCCATCCGTGTGTCTGTCAAGATCCTTTATCTGGGAAGGCGTAGAGGTATCGAGTTGAAATTATAACCATATACTCAGGTCCACAGTCCCTAAAAGCTGTGAAAAAAAGTAAAACCTCAAGTCAATGTATGTCCAAAAAAGATACAGCCGTTTATGCCGCAAGAAACTTATATTTCGACGCTCTTAAGGAAACCAAAATTAAAAGGGTAGGTATATACTTCCCATAAACCTAGAATCCCAAAATTTGGCAAGAAGGAAGTTCTTACAGCACAAGTTATGGGAAAAATCCAAATATTGTAAATGTTTTGATCCAATACAAAAAAAATGCGATTGCAAATTAATTTTAAGAAATAACATTTTTTATTACCAACCAACTTTTTTCCGCGACTCAGTTGGAGTAGTCCCCCGAACTTTAAGAAATTGTATGAAATCTTAGATCAATATAATGCTGGTTTTGCTATCGCAAACTTCTGTTTAGTTACCACGTTCAAAATATGTTTTATTAAAAGTATTAGCTCATTGTTACTACTTGGCGAGATTTTTAAAGTTTCACCTTGAAAGATAGTATACCCCGTTATACAATTTTAACGACTTTCAGAGCTCATATCTACCTCGATGTTATTTTTGTGACATACTTACCAACTAATATTATAATACACTAAAATTATTGATATCTAACGAGCCGGTTTGATTTTAAATAAGTACTGCTAGAATAAAGTGTGGAAGTGTAGGTAAGTTCAAAGAATAGGTTCAACTCTAGAATCCAACCGCGGCTAATTAAATTGTTGCCTATGACAATAATGTTTTGTTATTTTTAAAAGATTACTGTATTCATCTTATAAACTTTAAACATTTCCTAGTCAAAGATGACTGAGAAAACCTTTGTCAGTTTATAACTCAGGTAATTTCTAAGATAAATACTCTATTTAAACTTATGCGACCATTTGTCCATTCCCTGGATGTCGTAAGAGGCGACTAAGGGAATAAGGGCTTGTAGTACTGTTATATGATGGGCTTGCAATCTGTCACTAATACAGTAAACATTAAGATGTTTGCACAAACAGGCTAAGGCCTGTTTGTGCAAAATGTGGTTACAGAATTATCTACAATTTTAGAGTTGTTGGCATTCTGTAGCTCTGCCAACCCCACTCTGAGAATGAAGGCGTGACGTTGTGTATAGCCTGTTTGTGCAAAATGTGGTTACAGAATTATCTACAATTTTAGAGTTGTTGGCATTACGTAGCTCTGCCAACCCCACTCTGAGAATGAAGGCGTGACGTTATGTGTAGCCTGTTTGTGCAAAATGTGGTTACTTACAGAATTATCTACAATTTTAGAGTTGTTGGCATTCTGTAGCTCTGCCAACCCCACTCTGAGAATGAAGGCGTGACATTATGTATAGCCTCTTTGTGCAAAATGTGGTTACAGAATTATCTACAATTTTAGAGTTGTTGGCATTATGTAGCTCTGCCAACCCCACACTGAGAATGAACGCGTGACGTTATGAATAGCCTGTTTGTGCAAAATGTGGTTACAGAATTATTAAGAAGTCTCTTGAGAGTTGTAGGTATTTCTGTAGCTCTGCCTACCCCACTCTGGAACCGAAGCGTATGTAATTAAAAATGATTACTGCAAATTCCTTCCCCGAAAAGCTTTTCTACGCAATTTTATAACATGTCACTGCCAAGCTGCTACTTACTAGTGCGTTTGGTTATGCATAGGAAATTAGTGTTCGATTCTTAGGGAAGCGGTAGGATTCGAGTCAGAAGATACTCTAGTGAAATCAGACCTATAGGTATTATAATAAGACTAAAGTTTGAGCGGTTCTTTACAAATATACCTTTAGATATCACTAAATCATTATACTTATACAATCATCTCCTGATAGGATCTTAATAAAGTTTAACTTTATTATGACGTGTAAAAGAGCCCTCATGTGGCCAATTTACTGAATTTACATTTTATATTTTGATTTCTTAGGGTTCCGTACCCAAAGGGTAAAGGGGACTAAGACTCCGCTGTCCGTCCGTCCGTACGTCTGTCTTTCCGTCTGTTACCAGGCTGTAATTCATGAACCGTGATAGTTATAGACAGTTGAAATTTTCACAGATGATGTGTTTCTGTTGCCGCTACGAGTATAAAAACAAATACTAAAAAACATAAATTAGTAGTGATAGTTTTCCTTTTAAATTCGTTATAAGAATGCGCTTTCATTAAAGATATTTTTGAGATTTTTAGGCTTCTGTAGCTAAATGGCAAAAATGGAACCCTTATGGATTTGTCATGTCTGTCTGTCTTTCTGTCCGTCCGTATGTCACAGTCACTTTTTTCCGAAACTATAAGAACTGTTGAAACTTGGTTAGTAGATGTATTCTGTGAACCGCATTAAGGTTTTCACACAAAAATAAAACATAACAATAAATTTTGGGGGTTCCCCATACTTACAACTGAAACTCAAAATGTTTATTTCATCAAACCCATGCGAGTGGGGTATCTATGGATAGGTCTTCATAAATGATATAGAGGTTTGTAATAAAAAAAAATGTAGTTTGCGCTAGTGACACTTCCACAGTGGTAAAATGTGTGTCGTCGTCCCCCCCCCCCGTAACTTCTAAAATAGGAGAAAGATAAAACTAAAAAAAAAATATGATGTAAGTACATGCAAACTACCACCGGAAATTGGTTTAAACGAGATCTAGTAAGTAGTTTTTTTTAATACGTCATAAATCGTCTTGCTGCTACGGAACCCTTCATGGGCGAGTCCGACTCGCACTTGGCCGCTTTTTAGGGTTCCGTAGTCAAACTTGGTACTTACCCTTATAGTTTCGCCATGTCCGTCCGTCCGTCCGCAGCCTAGCGCAGAGACTACTAAGACTAGAAAGCTGTAATTTGGCATGAATATGCATATTAGTCATGCCAACAAAGTGGTACAATAAAACGTAAAAAAAAAATGAAACTTGGGGATGTATTATTTTTTTCTCGTCTATCCCATAGTGTCAAATATAAAGCTTTAAAGCGCTAATTTTTGTTACACTCAACCCCCCCCCCCCCCTACAGCCAAAACTTACGTTACGAGCATTGTAACATTTGTAACGGCAATACGCCCGCCTCCGCGCCGCCTCCTTCTTCTGTGTGTCGACAACTTTAGTCCCAATGCCAAACGACAACAAACAAGGGTTCTAAAAGTTATTAGAATAGAAAATAGTTTCAGTTACCAATTACTAGTGACAGGTAGCTGGCCGAGCCAAGGCGGCGTCGCCCGCGGCCAGAGATCATGTCGAGTCGCGAGCGGCAGCCGCCGCCCGTCGCCGCCGGCACGACCCGCTCGCCACCAACCACCCGCAATGCAAACACAACCTTCATACAACCTCTACAGAGTGCTTACTCAAACGCAGGCTTTTCTTGTCCTATATCTACATTTGAGCAAATATGCGGGTAAACCAGTAAACCATGATTTATATGACCAAGTCACCGCAGAAGCGCCATTGGCTTTTATTGCATTATTATAAAATTTATTTTTATTAAAACATGTATTACAGTACCTCAACGGCTCCATAATTCATTTTAACCTTTAGAAATTACTTTCTTAATAAATAATAAAATTAAATATTAATTACTTGCAATTAATTACATATCGTTTAATTAACCTATCCTGTCACTTATAAAAGTAACAAGATTACAATCGATAATAGAAAAAAGAAAAATGTTACTGAATTACATTCGTCTCTAAAGATGCAGCCGAGTCGCTTAGTACTTATAAGTACATGATACCTATTGATATTATTTCGGGTTATTGAGACATTCTATTGTGAATTAAAATTGTATTTTAAAAGATTGTGTGACTATGAGTTTTAATTACTTACACTGTAATTTATTTTTCTTTTCAATAATTTGAGAATGAACGACGGGGAAAAATCGGCCGAAATTGAAAAAAGTTGTATGAATGAAGGTCGCAGAGACAACAGTTACCGGCGAGGCATGTGGCGGGCGGCGCACGCTGCAGAAACCATACAAGATCGGCGAGCCAGCGCGCGCGCCGCACAAAGCTCATTGTGCGCAGACAACTCCTCTGCTAATTGCGCGCGCATATTGGCGCGCACATGCTGCGCCGAGGTCGCAGCCTGCTATGTTGCGGTTTTCGATTACTGCAAACGTAATTACTACTCAGCAACAAAAACCTACGTTTACGCTATTATGTTACTTTAAAGCTTTTCTTAATCAATATGAACTCGCCATTAAAATACGAAACACGCAGCGGTTATGGCTTGCGGTAGCCGCGCGCGGACGCGTTCCGATAAACGCAATAGTCACTTTAAGGGAGCATAAAGACTTGGCTTTTGATTATTTCATGCTATCAGGAGCGTACACGGGTCTTTGACAATTTAATAGCATATGCGCGCGCACCTGCCAGTGCAAAAAGTAGGCACACGCTTCAGGCGGCAAGGCGCGGAATTCGTCGCCGCGCCCCTGGCCTATCTTATACGCTATTTATTGGTAATTGATTGGTAAGGTGCAATAGGTCCTTCATATGCACTTTTTATGATGATCGACCGTTGGCCCTTGAAGTCGTCTCGACGTGTCCGATCTGCAAGCTCTGTGAGTGGCGGCCGCTGGCACTGCTGCGCAAAGGAAGCTAAATATTCTCTTAAACTTATTATTATTAATCAAGACCAGATTATAAAACTCTTGATTAGTTATTGCGCGGGTGGTGCGCAGTGAAGATGTCTGCGCGAGTTAACGCGGGCCCCGCGGCGCTGCGGCCGCGCATGTCCGCTTAATGAGTATTTTAACTACTGCAGGTAAATCATACCCGGCCTTGATGCTGCTGCGCCTGCATGCTACTCGTAATGAGGGGTTTCGAGCCATTGAATAGATTTAACATGAAGCCCGAAGCCTTCTTAAGTGCCTTTTTAGATGAAAATAAGAATGCGACATGTAGACCGTAACAGAGACCATAATCAAGTTTTGGATACGGCGCTAGCATGGAAAATAAATGTAAAAGTCATTTATTCAGTAAGCAGTAGGCAGCACGCGCACTTTTACACCTTAAAATCTACCAGCGCACCCAAGAGGAAACCACGAATTTTGTTTTTAGTTTTAGCATTTTTATTAAATAAATCTTTAACTTAAAGTTTTACAGCGAAGTTGTAGCTTAGAGAAATTAACAAGACTAAATGCGCTACAATTTGGTTCTTGGATATTTATACTTAATAAATAGTTACTGCAATGAGATACTCCATGTATACGACACTTAAAACGATGGGCTGTTATGACTAATTGCCCAAAATTTCGAACGATTATTAGTTGTAATTATGTACATGGGGGTTATCCTGATATTAAAAACCTTAACGAGCTAGCTGCATTACCAATTATTTATAAAGGCAGGTTCAAAGTTCGTTATGACAGCTCCTACTGCCAAGTAACTAAGAGCTACCAAAATTTGGACGATTACAATTTAAAAGCAAGATGGGCTAAACTAAAGTAAAATAAAGGCCCTGATTATTGGTTTTCTGGCTGGTTCAAGATAACGAGTACCAACAAATGTAGGGGTAATGAAAAAGAACAGTTATCTATTGATTAATCCTTAATTTGTAGGTAATTAGGTAAAAGTCTTTTTCTCTAAAAGACTCCTCTGTACTTACAACGCATAGACTAACATGACCAATATTCTAAGACTTCGGATTCGCCACGTCACAGCCAAACGACGCCGCGACGCGGTTCGACGCGTGTCCACAAAAAAAAAAACCGGGCAAGAGCATGTCGGACCATGCTCAGTGTAGGGTTTCGAAGCCGTTAAATACTACAAATATAAAAAATCATCAAGTAATCACTAATTTTCTATTTATAGTCATTTGGTGCCGTCGTAGTAACACTTTAATCGCCTGTATCTCAAGAACCAATGATGTCTACTTAGTCGTAATAGTTTTCCTTTAAAATTGATTACATGTTTATAAAAGTTTTTTTTCAGATTTTTAGAATTTTTAGTTTTGCCTGTAGTGGGGGGGACACTTGAGTCTAATAAAAATTAGCGCTTTAAAGCTTAATATTTCATAAACGGATTACTTAATTAAAAAACTGTTTTCGCAAACCCATAATATTTTTAACGACCTATCCAACGACACCCCACACTGTAGGGTAGACGAGAAAAAAAAATACATCCCCACATTACGTGTAGAGGAGGAACACAAAAAAAATAATTTTTTACTTATTTACTTTGTTGGCGTGACTAATATGCATTTTCATGCCAAATTGCAGCTTTCTAATACTAATAGTCTTTGCCTGCGGACGGACGGACAGACGGACGGACATGGCGAAACTATAAGGGTTCCTAGTTTGACTACGGAACCCTAAAAATGCTTCGTACAACAAAGCGCCACCTCCGTTCTCAGTGCCTAAGGACCGCCGAGCGCCGTAAACAACGCAGATGCAGAGCGTAGTAAACTTTATTGACGCCGCAAGTCGTTAAATCTCAGCTCACTGCAGTCAGCCATCGACTCGCAAATAAACAAAATCACGCTCCACGGATAGTTCTCACGCTGCATGCACACATTGCACACGTAACAGATTTGAGCGTTTCTAAACAAAGCTTGGTCATTCATAAAAAAAATAACTATCGATATTTTTTCCTATTATGATTACCAAAAAAAAACTTAGTCTTTTTATAATCTTACTTCTAAGGTAAATTGTAATTAAAGTTTTAATAAAAAAAACGCGTATACATAATTTAATTAATAATAATACATAATATAATACAAGTAAAATCAAAATTATAGAAAATCGTGGTAACAAAATAGGAAAAATAACGACTGTTAAAATATGACTCAATTGATTTACAAACTTTTTAGAAATGCCCAGTTGATGCGCTTTATTGTGACGGCTCTTAGTACTGAATGTTAAAGGGGAAATTCAATTGATTTATGCGAGATTGTTAAACTCAAACCATACCATATACTAAGCCATCATTCTTACAGACATTATTCTAGGATGTCTCCTTGGGAGATGGAAAGGCTAATTGCAAGGTTTCTCTCAATTTATTATTGCTGTTATCATAAAAAACTGTACTTTGAGTTCTGATGGGAGAACCTATGCTAATAAATTACTAGCGAATCATTACAAAAAAATAGGTGGGTAGGTCAGTTAGGTACTACTTAGGGTACTAGTACGAAATTACTTAAATTACTATACAGAGCGTGTTAGGTTTTAATCTAGTGAAAGTATTTTCAGCTTGCTCAACTACTATGTAGCAAATGCAAAATGTATAATTTTGGGACAGCCGTAAATTTGTCACACATAGTCGTTACTTATGCATATATACATTTCAATTTAAACTGCCGAAAATGTCGTTAAAGTCCAACAGTGGCGCCTAGGGCATCCTCTCCGTGCCCGTCGGCTAAATTCAGGTAATTGATAGCCCTAATTTGTCTCCGCAAGATGTATTCCTTCAATTCGCCATTAACAACATTTATTTGAGCCGAGGTGCGCGCGCGCAGGTGCGGGAGCAGTTAATTGATTCCAATCTGAGGCAGCCTCGATAATTCACTATAACCCACTCCCGCTCCCGTAATTACTAACGGATGACCGTAACGTTGATAAGTAACACTTTGCCGGACCGCAACTACGAATTACTGGATTGTAAAAATAAAAATAGATTTTTTCCGGAGCTCTTAAAACTAGGCTCCGCCGAGCTTACCGCGCGATTACTTTTATGGTCAAGGAAATTATAAGCATCATAAGAAAATATTTAATTACTAAACTACAGTGCTTCCCAGCCCATGTTGTTACGGGGCTGATATTGTTTTTGGCTTTTAAGATGTGAAACCGCGAACCGCGTTAGGCTTATTTCAAATGAAACTTAACTTGATTTTATAAGTGTTTAAGAATTTAATTTTAGTGTTGTTTTTATGAGTTTCGATTAATTTTTAAGTTCATATTATTAAATGTACCTACTTTTATCAGAAAATCCAATCTTTGCAAAGATATATTTTCCAACAGATTCTTTACATAATATATTAAATTCTTGTTTAAATCTGAGAATAATATCAAGTAAGAAAGATTATAATTTCTTACCGAACAATGTTTGTAGGTAAATTAATATTTTAATTGTAGGTACACTACGTCGCAGTTGTCGTAATCTTTTTAATCAGAGGGGCGAGGCTTTTTCGCAAGAAACTCGTCAAAGTCATCAAGGCAAGTGCGAAATACAGAATTACGAATAGTCTTCAGAGGGTTCCGTTATAATAAGTCTTTTTTATCTGAAATAACCGTAAGTGTGGCAGAATAATATAAATACTCAAACGCTACGAGCGCGTAGATCGCGCTACGACGACTACGCCGTAGATGATGGTAATGCGTTAGAAGCTGTTAGAAGAGTATAGAGGGATTTGGCTCAGTCGTAAAATAATAATAAGAAATTGATCAAAACCAAACCAATGTCTAGACTAATAATGTGTGGGTAAAACTGTTGCTTTTACGCGAGTTCGGCAAGCTATAAAAACTACAGTACATAGTACTACAATATTTAAATCAATGTTGATAAACATTGATCTTTTAAATAAAACTAGCGACTGTATCGAGATCTTATATTGATTTTCCTATAGCTTCGATTTGAATAATATCACAGCCTATTAAGAACAATAGAAGTTTTTTACTAACACATCTACCAGGGCCGAGATTCTACACGGTAAAAACGTTATCGTATTTGACGTGTTTCCGTATTGTCACCGTTTTCATAACTCTTGTCATTTACAATAATGGCGACTGTGACATAAACGATTCTAAAACACGTCAAACACGATATCGTTATAACTCAGTTGAATAGAGGCCCAGGATTCTAGTTCGTTTGTTTGTTAGTTACATTCTGAGAGTAGACCAATCAAGGTTCAAAGTTGATTATTTATCAAAATCATTGTTTAGTAACTGATTCTTATTGCGTTATGGTGTATAAAATCTACAAAAGTTTTCAAAAACTTTTAACTCGACATCTAATTAAATGTAATTTCATTGTGTAAGCGTGGGAGTGAGACAAACCCAACGCATATTAAGGCTTTTCATATGTGGACTCTCGCGGTCGCAGAAACCCGTCCTCTCGGCCATGCGCGGGCGCCGAGAAGCCCCGATTTAATTGCGCCCATTAATCCGCGACGCGCCGCTTCCTCTGCGCCAGCGCATCCCTTTTATTGCCAATTTTACAGTAAGCATTACTATAATAACTGAAAATTACCAGCGGCCCTGGCTCTGAGCGGTTTCAATTACGCAACTAAAAATTGCAAAAATCTGAATATGCTTATATTCATAAAGCCACTCTATGATTATTGTTTTATCCATACTTCTTAATTACTTATAATCCTCAGGATTACTAATAGGTATGATAGAAATACTGGATTACTATTTCGTGATCGAGCGCAGCTTGGTAGGTTGACAGTTTAAACACTTTCATTAACTAGACCGATTAAAATCAAGAACAAAATGTTAATCAAAGGGCGAGTGTGCTGCAAACTAGCACTTTCCATGCTTGTGCTCGCACAGGTTGAGGGTACACTCGACTTTATTAAATCTATATATTCTATTATTATTTTATGTGACTACTTTTGGGTGTGTCGGCACCTTACAGTGATTAATTACAAAACAGTACTTAATTAGAACGAAAAATAATTGAGCCATTCAGCACTTTTTCTATTTATATAACGATTACTAGTATGACTACTTGTGATCTTGGCCGAGTGTACTAGATGCGTGTCGGCGTGCGCACGCGCTTATAATTACTGCAAAAGGTCGCGTGCGCACATTGCGCCCCCGCCCGCGCCCGCACCGCCCGCCCTAATCAATGGCTTTGTTGCATAGACAGTTGACAATTACTAAGACCTCTTAATAAGTAATTGGGTTATCCCATAATTTTGTAATGTATAGTGATTCAAAAACCATTTCGAGAAAAAGGGTTGTAGAACCATTCCCTGTTATCAGATTATTTTACAAAATTAGTATTAAATAGTTATTTCTAATTTATCATTTGACATTATTTGACCTGTAATTTAGTGACGTCACGATCTTCATTGGTAAGTTGTGTCTAATCTGTGATCAACCATAGTACTGCATATAATATGAGTCCGGAATGCAGTAATAAATAAATAATGTATATCGAATTTTGTCTTATTTATTTCTGTTTTATTTTAACGCTTATTAAAATTAAGACAATTTTTAACTGTATATAAACATGACAAGGTCAGATCTTTAAAAAAATGGTATGATTAAAATACAAGTCCGTTTTGGAACCTCCGCCCGTAGGCTAGTCTGTGGGTGAAATTGTCAAACTCAACAAACTAAAAATAAAATTTCGGTTTGTTTGGTGTGAAACGTATAACTACTCGTTTTCTGATTTTCTGCATTTTAACAACATTGCTTCAAATTCTACGGAATCTGACGATCCTGCTACACATATTGACCATCGCCACATCTTGGATATCGATATTCTTGCTTATAATGACGACCAACGCTGTACATTTATTAAACTTTGTAAGGGCTGATTCCACTAATCTACCCAAAGTGGATATAGTCAGGATATTGACATACTTGGGAGACAGCTCCAATCACAACGTAGCTGAAATACGTGGAGCTAAAGCTCTAATGTAAGTATGATTTAGGTATAAGAATATAATGTTCACAATACCATTTTTTTTTTAATTCTTTAGTTTACCTATATTGACATGACTTGACATTGACATTTTACGTGATCTGACAGAAATGCGTACTCTCAAACGAATTCAATAGTTTTAAAGCATTTCTCAAACAAACCAGCTTGTAGTGACGTAATAAAAACATTTTCTTTAAAAATTAAAATAAATTAATATATTGATTTAAATTTAAAAACCGTGAAATTAGTGTCTTCAATTAGTCTATTTTATCGAAAAAAAAATTAAAAACTAGTGGTATTTTTTTTTGGGATAACCCAATTGTCAGATACTGCCAACTTAGCGACAATATCGCCTAGTACTTTATTGCTTTAAACATACTTCATGTAAGTTTATTTTTAATCTTTTGGTGCTAACAAACAACACATTCTGAAAATAAATATATTTATTCTAAATTTTAATACCAACAGGCGGCCATTAAGAGACTGCATACTGCGTAACTTCAACGTATGTTCGGCCACCCCTTTCAACGTAATCTCGAACAAAATGAATTCTAACTACGCAGTGGGGCTAGTCAAGTTACATTCGACAATCGTTAGCGCTTTTGTTTCGATTAAAAAATGAATGTAATTGACGTGAGCCACCGAGATAGTCACGTGGTACTATCTCAGTGACTTGCGTCAATTCCATACATTATTCAATCGAAACATAATCGCTAACGATTATCGAATGCAACTTGACTAGCCCCACTGGTGAGGTCAAGATCAAATTCAAATTCATAAACATATAATAGCAAAACTTGCCCACGCAATACTACAAATAAAATGAAATTGAAATTGCAACCTTTGTTTGCATCCGCGTCGCCGCTGGCCTACCCTAAGTCAAGCTTCCGGCAATACCTGCAAAACGTGTTACCAAAGTTGAACCCTGGGACAGTATTGCAAAAGCTCTAGCTAGGACAATAAATCTGGCCCACTCGATGATGAAAAACTATAGCTGTGCCTCCGTGACGTCACAGTAACGTGCTCCATCTAGTGCAATCCGAACCGGTGAGGTTGTCAATTATTTTAAATACAAATGAGTCAGTGCTATCTAGTGCAATTTCGTTTGTAAAAAATGGTCCTCTATTCTACTGCGCTAAAACGATGTTGCCTTTGACATCTCTCATTTACTTGACAGTAATGGCGGCCGAGTTCAATACAAAACCAAATCACGTCAAAGGTATACCGTTTTAACACTTTTAACCCAGTAGAAATAGAGGCCCTGAAACAAGACGCTATTGTTGCTTGACCAAACAATGTAACGACCAAATCTAGTTGTATACCTACAACTGTTGTGTTGTTGTGTGTTGTCTGTGTGTGTCTAGTTGTATGTTTGTCATGGCAGCTGTCTAGACCAGACATGCATCATTTATTATTGTTTTTAATGGCCTCTTACCAAATTGGGCAAGCGCGGTGAAGCTCAACTTAATTTAACTCTTTCGACGGATGCAATAGCATACCTTAAATCAAGTTCATTATAAAATTAAGTTAACAACTAGGCCATACGGTAAATAAATAAATTAAAATATTTGTTATAATTTTCCACTAAGCGTTTTATTGAATTACCCAAAATGCTAATAAGTTAGCATAGACAACAAGCTACAAAAGAAAACCAATGACACATTAACACGAAAACCATTTCTGTATTTTTTTATATTTGCGTTCTTCGACTTGATCTCTTGTGATGTTGTTGTTAGGGTATGTCAACATGTATGGGGTGTATGTGTATGTGTGTTACGTCAGCCAAATTGGTTGTTATTAAATAACTATTTAATTTTGTTTTGCCACTGGTTCTACCGAGTTTTTATTTTTTCGAAGAAGACAGGAAATTTTGCCTTATCGGTAAATTAATTCATGAACCTAATAAAATAAATATTTAAATATGTTTCTTACAGGCACTTAGAAGCAACATCGGATCATCGCTTCATCAGTAGGTTCGCAAGTAGGCTCGCAAGCTCGCAACCGACCCGCCGCGCCCGATGCGTTAATGCTAGCAGGTCCGCTGATACTGACTATTTCCATCCCCGACAGCTTTCCCCACAAAAAATAAGCGTAAACCATTTCAATTAACCCTTATTACGTACCTAAGTACTACTAGAATATTTGAATAAATAAAAGCTATCAAAGGAGCATCTGCACGTTAGTCGACTCATAAAATGCACCATTAAGGAGTCTATTTATAACCGCGTTTCGATAACACTTTTAAAACGAAATATCTATTAATATCAATAATGGCTCACGTATCTGCAAAAAAAATATTGCTTCCGGATTTACAGGGATATAAACTCGACAATCTGCATTTAAAATTGTAATGTTTTTTTTATTGGTACGGTCGCTAGATTAAAAGTGTCGCTGTTGGGAAGACAGCCTATAAAACGTGCTATTAGAAGAACGAAAAATAAGAAAATAATCAGTTGGCAGATAAAACTTTAAGGGATAGTTGCACATATTTATACATCAACGGTTTAAAAACGGGTATTTTACAAGCTTTTTACTAACTTACAATATTTGTATGTTAGTAGGTACGTATTTTCAGGTCAAAGCGTTGATGTTTCAAATCTTGCTTGTCTTGAAACACTTCCCGGGGACCGATTGAGCTGAAATTTGGAATAACTACGTAATTTTAATGACAATACAATAATACGGCATCATCGAGCTGGTCTGATGACGTAGTCAGAAGGTGGTGACAGGATCTCCGGTATAGTTAAAGTAGATCCACCGTGTTCGGACTCATTAGGATGGCCTTCATAAGCAGTAAATGATAAATCAAAAAACCGGGCAAGAGCATGTCGGGCCATGCTCAGTGTAGGGTTCCGAAGCCGTTAAGTACTAGAAACATAAAAATCAACAAGTAACAACTAATTTTCTACTTAAAGTCAATTGGTGCCGTCTTAGATGATTTTAGTAGGTATAAACACTTTAATCGCCTGTATCTCAAGAACCATTGATGTCTACTTAGTCGTGATAGTTTTCCTATAAAATTGGTTATATGCGCTTTTATTTAAGTTCTTTTTCAGATTTTTAGTATTTGTAGTTTTGGCTGTAGGGGACGACAATAGAGTCTAACAAAAATTTGCGCTTTAAAGCCTAATATTTCATAAGCGGATTACTTAATCAAAAAACTGTTTTCACAAATTCCTAATATTTTTGAACGACCTATCCAACGACACCCCACACTATAGGGACAACGAGAAAAAAAATACATCTCTAGGTTACGTGTACGGGAGGCAGAAGCACCCTAAAAAAAAAAAATTTTTACATTTTATTGTACCATTTTGTTGGCGTGACTAATATGCATATTTATCCCAAATTACAGCTTTCTAATACTAAGAGTCTCTGCGCTAGACTGCGGACGGACGGACGGACATGGCGAAAGTATAATGGTTTCAAGTTTGACTACGGAACCCTATAAAAGAGTACCTACAGCCGGCAAGTAAAGCTTGTCCCAAAATTGTAATTTTAGACGAAATTTTAATTAATAAATAGGTACCTACTTTTTGATCATTACATGGGACATTTATTTTATTTCAAACTAAACTATCATAGAGTCCACTTATAAAAAAAGGAACACACATGTTCAGACCACACCACTACAATACCTACCTACTTCCTTGGTTTTCCCTCAGCCTCTCATCATGGTGTATGGTGGGTGGTATCACTTTAAAAGACGTTATGTATTTATGAAAATATAATAATTGCAAAACCTTCTAACTTGCCCCTTCCCCTTCCACAACCTCTTGAATAATTAAGTTTTTTAAAACTAGGGCTCTTGTGATATCCAAACATTGTTTATTTATAAAACAGTTTTAAAGTCACGCAATGTGGTATTTAAATAAGCCGCATCAAAGGCACAACGCAATAATTTTACTGCCCCGGGTAAGACCACAGTATGAAGCAAATCGCCTCGAAGAATTCGTACAGTTATGCAAAATAACAACTGTAAAGTGTATGTTAATAGTGCGCAGTCGCAGCTAAACCAGTACTTACGGGCGACTGCTGCTGCGTCCCCATTATAAGATTTACTTTTTCTCGCGTTAACCCGTTTTTAATATGTTTAGGGTTCCCTAGGAAAAAGGATCACTCATAGTGCACGTCTGTCTGTCCGTATGTTACAGGCAAGAGCAGCATAATATTTAAGTAGCACATTGTTTTTTTTTAAGTTAATAATCGACTTAGGATAATAATTTAAAAAAATAAATATATAGTAATTCTAACTTTTAAAATATTGTTTAAATGTATGTTATGCATGAAAAATTTGTTTAATTATCTTTACTTCAAATGAATTGTAAAAATTTAAATTGTGCAATTTATTTATGCCTATATCGACGACAATTGTAAATGTAAATAAGAACTTGATTGTTTTTTTCTTAGTATTTGCTTGCTGCTTATACTCGTAGTGCAATCAGCAGCAGAATGATCTGCACTCGACTCTATTGTGAAGAGAATACGTCGTGTGTGGACCATTTTGTGCATGTTATTTTGCTTAGCTACTTTTATGCTGAGTGTACAAATGTTTATTGAAAATGGTTTCATTGCATTTTGAAAAGACATTTATTGTAAGAGCTTCTAATGAAATTAAATGCATTTATTTAAAGTTCTTTAGGTCATACATCAGAAGAGTTTCTCATATCTCTCTTTTGCTAAATAACAGCCACAAAACAGTTCATTTCACTCGACTAAAAGTTGGGTACGCTCTTGAGTACATAGTAATTTGGATTTGCGATCGATGGCACGCGGCGCTGCGCTGTCGCGGCGCGTTTATTGGTCACCTCCAGCAGATGCGCGGGCGCCGATTGTCACAATCATAACCAGATGAATTCACGGTCAGTGGGCCCGTAATTGTGGCTCTGGTGTGTTGTGGCTAGGGTTGGCTACATTTTCGTAGCCTAGCTGCTGCTCGTGGCCACTGTCGCTACTTTTAAAATATAAAATCTATTATGTACAAAGGTAGGTATGCCCAAACGCCAATGATTTAATTTCTGAGATTGCTAAGGTCCCTTCATAGTAAGATACAATTTACAAATTCGTAATTGTGGCTTTATTAATTGATCTTCTTTAAGTTCTGTAACATAAAAAAAAATATGAGAGCGTCTTTCACTTTCTAAGAAGTAGCGGTTTAATAATAATAATAATAATAATCGTTTAATTCAGAATTAGATTCCATAAATAGGTTAATTAAGTTAAAGTTAAAGGTTAAGGTTAAGGTTTAAGTTGCAATGGTGACTTTAATATTGTCAGCATTTATAGTCATTTAATTATTGCAGGTATAATTTTAAAAAATGTGCCTGAGTGGCACCCCTGGCGGGCGCGTCGACACGTAATTGCAATCGACCGCCGGTAATCAACCGGCTCCGGCCGTTTATCGGAAACATCTTTATTAAATTTATTAAACCTTCGGCACTAGAAGTAGACAAAGGATGTCTTCATTTAACAAAATCGCGCTAAGTTCCATGATGGTCCAAGTATTTAATGTAAAAAATACAATTCACTTGCATCACCTTTGAAAACGAGAACTCAAAATTAGATATTCAAGTCTGATTTTTATTTGATCTTTCGTATCGTTATGTTGGTACATCTGTGACTTTTAGAACTACTACATCAGTTAACGTACTAGTGTTGCTTAATTTCTGCAGCAATATACGGAGACAGGTTGACTGACAACTGGAAGCTCTAACACAAGCTCTAAAAAGCCCATTAGGAAGTCACATCATGTCGGCCGTGCGTATTGGACAGGTGCCTACAACGGCCACTTGTGTGCGCCTGCGCCATAAATCCGTCCGAACTAAGCATATTTTTCACAAAATTACAAGCTTCATGCGGCGTAATCGCTGTGATGCATTCGCGGCTATAAATAAAACGTTTGCTGCGCAAGCGCGTTAAATCGAATCCGACGATGGCTGGAACTCGTCCTGCGCACCTGCGACAATTTTTATAGTATAAATTTGCATTAATTCATTTAGGCCTGTTTTCATCGCGACGGCGTATAAATGGGTTAGCCGGTAAGTGGTCGCTCTAGCCGGCGGGGAACGTTGAGGGGGCAGGCGAGGAGGGGGAGGGAGAGGGCAAGTGACAGTGCGCGGGAGTTGCTTCGTAGGGCTGGAGCATTATATAAACTTTTAGCTGGTGAGGAACCTATTAGAATATCAAATTTATATTTCAGGCAATGCTTTGTGGATGTGCTACGTTTAGCTGAATGATTTGGCCCGTCTGAGTGTCTTTTTGTGGCAGAACCTAACGAACAGGATTCAGGTCTTTTCTACCAACACTTTGCATGGTTTTTCGCAAGTATAAGCTACCTTATTGCGCACTCTGGAATCTAACGACGTTCGACGCATGGCGCTCATTTTTGTCGATATAGTCAAGTATGAGTAAAACAAATTTACCTAACCGTCTTCTAAGTTCCGGTGGAACTAGAAAACGCGAGTAGACAATAATAATAGGACAGTAAAAACGGATTACCAAGCAGGTAAGTTTGTACGAAGAGTGAATCGCTGAATTTGAGGCCCCAACCTTGCCTGACGCAGTGCGAGTCGCCCGCGCATGTTATGTCGTTACTACGGACAACTCCGCCACCAAACATATCAAAACTAACATCTTACAACTGGTCCTGAATTACAACGGCATTTGTGCATTTATATGCGATTGTCTTCTATTTGTTACGACTTATAGCCACAGCATATCATTAACATTTACAACAAGCTTAAAGTTACATCGACAATACAGGGACACCATTCTACCTACTAGGTAAAAACATATCGCTTTTGACTTGTTATCGTGTTGTTTTAAACTCGACCGCCATTACTGTTAAGTAAATAGGAGCTATTACCGAGTACAATAGAGACCCTGAGCATTGTTTTAAGTTATTTAAGCAAAACATTTCAATACTTGAAAAACGGGTACCTAATGAGCTATTTTTGATTTTATAGACTCATTTAGTGGTCGGTATTGTAAAACACATACCTATAATTGGCAACTGTTGTTATCCTTTTAAGGTTTAATTGCGATGTGTGGTATCTTCACACAGCAAAACTGCCCTGGGAACAAAAAAATATATGGGGGAGTTTTTGTTTCCAGGACATTCGGTCAAACAAACATACGAGTATATTTGCGCAATAAATAGTTTACATACATATATACATGAATTTCGATATGCGTAGATTAAATGAGTTTAGTAACATTAGACTCAACTATTTAAAAAAAATTATCACACATCTTGGAAAAAGTTATAAATAGGTGGCCACATAACTAAAAACACTTTTTTTGCATACAATTTTTCTACACATGACACTTATCGAATTGGACCACCAATCACAAGTTCATGACTAACTTTACTGTTAGGTAAACGTTTATGTCTTAACTAAAAGAGTTCAGTGAATCTATTCTACTGCGTTAGTACTTTTCTGTGTCACACGAGAGTGAAATGGAACATTAAGTCATGTTCTAGTAGCTATTTAAAACAAGTGGTTTTTATTACAACAAAAGCAACGGTTGAATTCTAAAGTAAAGCGCACGTGCTATGAACACGGAACAGCACTTGAAGGCGGTTCCGGAGACGGGAGAGGGAGGGGAGGGAAGGATCCGGGCTAACTGACTCCTGCGGGAATGCTAATCATCTGCATAGTGGTTGTACTGGTTCCTAACGTTCCTAACCCATTCCTGGAACAAAGCCGCAAGGATGAAAAACAAGGTAAAAAACTCAGGTGTTGGGACTTGGGTCCGTTTTGTATGGAAGTCAGGGAGCGGTAAAAGTGTTAACGGCAAGACATAAAAATATGTAAAATGTCTTATTTTATTTGACGACGACACGGTGGCCTCGTTTGGGAGTGACCCTGCCTCCCAAGCCAGCGGTCCTGGGTTCAAATCCCGGTAAGGGCAGATATTTGTATGGTGAGCGCGAATATTTGTTCCTAGGTCAAGTTTTCTATGTATTTAAGTATGTATTTCTTTAAGTATATAAGTATATTTATCGTTGTATGTAAGTATATTTGTTGTTGTCTAGTACCCTAGCCTAGAGCTTAATATTTTTTTTGGGACTAGGTAAATTTGTGTGATATTGTCGCCTGATATTTATTTATTTGTATTTGTTTGTGAGTGAATACTAAGTCGAGTTCCTTAAATGTTCATGTTTTATATCAACAGGTCTAGTAGTGGAGGACTTTGGAAACCATAAGTGTTATGTCAAATACGTTTTACTTTTGTTTTTTTTTTTTTTTTTCTAAAGTTGAACCGTTATTTTTTATACTAATTAAAAAAAACGTATTACTTATACAAGTCAACCTGCTGCACTAATCTTCCTTATTCGGTCAAATCCCCCGCAGCGCATCCCTCTTAAAGGCAGCAGGTAAGGTGCTTAAAACTAGTTACAACTACATTTTTTGTCCTATCATTTAGATAGGACAGTGCTTCTATTTACTTAATGCCCCTTGGCTAGCTGTCGCTGTCTCACGCGCACTCGCACCTGACAGTAGGTATATTTATCACTCGTGTTTTATATTAAAAAAACAAAGCTTGAAGCATTAAGAAAATAGCACTGTAGATAACTTTAATTAGGTAGACAAAAATATAAATAATATATTTTTTTTAAGATTGCTGTACAGTTTATTCATCCTAAATTATCTTTGTTCGATTGGCAGTAATAACACCATTATTCATAGGATATTAATGGCCCTATACAAAAGACTTCAACGGCATGGCGTGCGCCGCCCGAGCTTCGATTTCTCCCCAAACGAAAGCATATGTAAAACAAAACCTCGCCGCTTTTTATCATACGCCTTATGATATTCTAAAAAATCGAAGCGGTTTTTCTTTGCTTTAAAAAAAATTGTGGGGTGAAGTCAAGGAGCCGTTAGCTTAAGGTGCCGTGGACGCGAGCTCTACCTGGATGTGCCAACCACAAAAATTGGTCGGTGATAATGTGATAATACATTGAGGTAGTATATTAATAAGTATATTAATCATCGTATATTGCAAAAACGTCAATTGACAAGGGAATTCCTTCCGATATTAAATTTATCGATTTATAAATAGTCATAGTACTTAGATAGTTAACGTTCACCGGATTAAATATAAATTTTAACTAAAATGCTGATCACTAACCATGGATGCAATTCAATCGATTTCCATACAAAATAAACTTAAACCAAGAGTGCCTTGCAACAAAGACATATTTAGGTATGTTGTATGACATTGTGTAGCAAATTATCGTTCGGAAGTCCCTAGGACGATTTTATTCGTGCCACAAAAACTTCTATCTCTGTATATTAGTGACCGTCTAATAAAAGCAAGCTTTAAAAGCGTCACCTCATGTTTTGATGTCGTCTGTCTTTAATATCAAGTACGTGATATTTACGGCGCTAAGACAAATCCAACGACACCTTGTTCATCAAAATCCGACCATCCCTTCAGCCTATAAACAAGGGAAGAAAGGAGAAAATATTTATATTTATTTTATTTATGTTGTACCATAACATTACAATACCCTTATTGGGTCGTACTTAGGAATAAGCATATTTTGTACAAAATATAATGTAATGTAATAAATAAATAAATCTACACTAGCTTCTGCCAGCGACTCCGTCCTCGTAGATTTCGAAAACCGTTATTCCTTCAGAAAGTTTTAAATTTTCCGTGTTAAAAAGTAGCCTAAGTGCTATGTAAATCCGTCCAGCTGAATGTGCAAAAGAAGCTATGTGTTATTTTCTACCTACGGAGAATTTGAGAACTTAGACAGTTTTAGTCAAAATGCGAAATCATTTATGTGAAAACAAACACATGGCGATTTTTTGGAAGGGCGGTGTCGAGTTGCAGCGTGAAAGAGTAACAAACTAACACACACACACACACAGAAACTTTCGCATTTATAATATTAATAGGACAAAGATTTAGGTAAATATTACCCTCCTTCGGCAGTCAGGTTAATTAAAACTGGGGTTTTTCGGGATCTTTGGGAAATTTTGAATATAATCCAACCACTTCTACATAAAGTCAAATTAAATTTGTACACCACAACATACTAAAGCAAGAATTGCCTTGCTTACATTATCTCTGTATATGTTTCAAAGTTCCTTCCAGCGACGTACCTCCGCGGAAGCGACGCGGCCGCCAGATGGGCGCGCACATGCCCCGCGCTCCCCAAATTGCAGGTTATCTATCGCTCCACTCAATGAACGGTGCAGTGTCGCATCGATATGCAAATAACAATCAAGCTCTGAGGTGGTCTAGAGGAAGAAAACTGCGGTACTGTGTTTGTCTAACGGCTAGGTCTATAGCGCTTTCAAAATTTGCTGACTGATAGCTTCTTAAAGACCATATTAATATTATCCTAATTTAACAATGCATAAATTATAATTCTATACAATATGTTTTAATGTCAAAATGACCCCTAAAATATATCTATGTCGCACGTATGTATTTTTGGAAAAAGCCACAGTTAAGATGGATCATCACAAAAAACATATATGGTTTTTTAAGATGCTTCATTTCCAACATGGTGTTTTAAATTTTTAATAAATTTTAAATTGGAGACTTACACATTAAATAAATTAAATTCCGTGTAGTTGTCGGGTTAGAATAGTGCCACTCCATGTCTTCCCATGGATTTCGTAAGAGGTGACTAAGGGAATAAGGGCTTGTGGTATTGTTAGGCGATGGGCTTGCATCTTGGCCTGTTTAAGCAAAATGTGGTTAGATAACTATCAAGAAGTCTTTTTTAGAGTTGTTGATATTTCTGTAGCTCTGCCTACTACGCTTTGGGAATGAAGGCGTGATGTTATGTAATTAAAACAACGAGGTAAATTTATCAAAATAATTCACTTTTATGCAATATAGGAGTAAAACGAGTACCTATATCAAGAAACCGATTACGAATGATAACTCTTTCTGAGTACCAAAATTAACAAAAATGTTTGAAGGAGATTGACAAATATATTTTTCCAAATGTATTATTTGCGACCGAGATATGAATACACGATACCCTGTGTGAGACACACGTCTAGAAACATTTTATTAGCAACCAGCCCATTCCTGTCGTTTTGCACCTGCAATAAACGCAACAAAGTTGTCAATTTTATTCTATCTTAAGATTTACTTTTACTTAACGCAAATTTAAATACCTAAGGGGCAAAAAGAAAGTGACACCTTGCGCGCGAGAGAACTAGAAACGATTAGTATAAGTTTCTTCATTCAGATTACCTTCTAAGGTTTTCGTGGCCGCGGGATGTTCGTCTGTCTAACTGATATAATCTCTTGAAACTTTAGGTACGAGTATCAATAATATAGTCAGTGGTTACTTACACGCAATGCCTGCATATCGGAAGAATGATACCTACTATTATTTCATTTTCAAATTGTTGCCCTTTTAAACTTTGATTTGAATTGTATTGCGCACAAACTACGTAACTAATTTACGACATAGGTACCCCATCGAATCTTCGGCGTTTAAAGATATTGCACTATGTTCGGCACGATGGATAGGTTAAGTAATGTTTTGCTGAGTTCAGTATTTAAAATGACGGGTATGTCTTTTAATTACGATATTTAAAAAAACACTGATTGCTTCATAACGAGATGAGGATGCATGACCGGCGTTAGCAACGCTCACGCTTATGCCATTTGTTAAACGTCCCGCAGTTTATAATCGCACGCGCATGCGCCCGCATCCAATCGGGAACAACCAGCGGTCCCGAGCCGAGAGTGACGACGTTTTAATTGTTACACATTGTTTTAGATCGCAATATGTCGGCGGGCCGTTATCTGATGAAATATGTCCGTTATGATTGGCAAACAAACAGTATGGCGCGGCCATATGTCGCGGCACGTGCGCCCGCGCATCGGCGCGCGCGCGCTCAGGGATGAAGCGATAGACCTTAGAAACTTTAACGGCAGGTAAATCGGATAAGGAATCGAACTGCATAAAATACTCCGTTAATAATAATGTCTGATTCGTAGCGACCTTTAGAAATCCAGCTTAAATCTTTTTATTATGGCAACTGGTTAAACCAGTGGATGCCTGTTCGATTCCCACGAGAGTCGACGCTCGCGTTATTTATATTCATACGTGGGTATAATATGTTTGTTTGTTTGTCATTGAAAGATACAAGTAATAATTTGAGTTACATTCCATATTGGATGAAAAGCCTCGTTTTACATTGTTTGTAAACTGAAGTTTATTTATTTTCATTGTTCTATCTAGGTATATCCTAACACAGTTAGAGCATTTAGAGCATTAGTCATATAGTGAGGGTTTTAATTATTTCTTAACCTTGATCATTGTGATATATGTAGTGTACTCTTATTGAAATCTAACTGCACAAAAAAAAGGCATCTTTAAAACCAAAAGGTACCGTTGACATAACAAGCAATGAAACTAAACAAAACTTTTCAAACCTTTGAGTAAGCTCCACTTTCAGTAGATTCGTAAGTCTGCGCTGGGGAAGCCAGTGCGGCGTCATCCGTCAGAGTAATCGGTTGTTAATCATTTTTCGGCTGACGGGGCCCATTGTGCCTCCCTCCACGGATTATAATATTCACAGCTAATTTCAAGGGTGCAAATTTGGATACAAAAACCATGATGGTACTAACAGCATGCCATGTTTCATAAAGCCAAATCACTTATGCACAGTACCTATGGCAAAAAATATTCCACAATTATTAGGTTTCTGTGTTTCTAGGGTTCCGTAGTCAAACTAGGAACCCATATAGTTTCGCCATGTCCGTCCGTCCGTCTGTCCGCAGCCTAGCTCAGAGACTCTTAGTACTAGAAAGCTGTAATTTGGCAGGAATAAACATATTAGTCACGCCAACAAAGTGGTAAAATAAAAACACGAAAATAATGTATTATTTTTTCTTGTCTACCCCATATGTGGGGTGTCGTTGGACAGGTCTTTCAAAAATATTATAGGTGTACGCACACAATTTTTCGATTAAGAGATCCGTTTATGAAAGCTTTAAAATGCAAATTTTTGTTACAGTCAAATATACTATTACACCCAAAACTACAAATTAAAAATCTGAAAAAATCGTAAATGAAAGCGCATATAACGAATTTTAAAGGAAAACTATCACGACTTAGTAGACATCATTGGTTCTTGAGAAACAGGCGATTAGTGTTTATACCTACTAAAATCATCTAAGACGGCACCAATTGACTTTAAATAGAAAATTTGTTATTACTTGTTGTTTTTTATGTTTGTAGTACTTAACGGCTTCGGAACCCTACGCTGAGCATGGTCCGACATGCTCTTTGCCCGGTTTTTTATAAAAATATGCGATTTCAATTAAGGTTTTTTTCTGATTTTTAGTATTCGTAGTTTTGGCTGGGGGGGGGACACTTGACTCTAATAAAAATTAGCGCTTTAAAGCTTTCATAAACGGATCCCTTAATCAAAAAAAATATTTTACAAATCCGTAATATTTTTGAAAGTGCTATCCAACAACACCCCATACTATGGGGTAGGCGAGAAAAAAATACATCCCCACGTTACGTGTAGGGGAGGTACACTGAAAAAATGTTTTTCAATATTATATTTTACCACTTTGTTGGCTTAACTAATATGTATATTCATGCCAAATTACACTTTTGTAGTACTAATAGTCTCTGAGCTAGGTTGCGGACAGACAAAACCCTAAAAATTGAGCCTAAACACTATTTATCTACCGTTGTTTCTCCTTGCATTTTTGAGTGCATGGTAACATGGACGACAAAATAAAGCAAATCGAGTAAACAGAAGAGTATTAAACTCGTGTCGTAGCGGCGGAGCCCGTATCGGCAACCGCGACCCTACCATTGACTTTGAACTGCGTTGAAGCCAGGGGAGACGCGGCACACATGACACTGAATGGCTTTACTGATTTCTATAAAAAATGCCACGTATGTAGTCTATTACATGGAGTAGGACATAGAATACTTTTTGTTCGGATATTCTGCAAGGATTTTCTAAAAACTTATAAATATTGGAGATATGACAAAAGATACTCATTATCCAATAGCGCTTTCTTTACCGTATTATCCGGCAAGATGTCACAGTTCGAACCTAGAACGCCCTACGGCTCTTCAGTAGATGTTATAAAGTCATAGGAAACAAATGTCGACTTTTCTTAAACGATATACCCAGCGGGGCCACTCTGCAGAAAAAGTAAGTCACTGTGTGTACCTAAGTGTTATTTATAATTCGAGACAAGATCTAGAGAAAAGATAAACTTAGTTTTAGTAATCATTGTGCCAATTTTCTGACTGTAGAATAGTAAGAATAATAAGAAAATGTCATTGCAACAGTCATAAAAAAGGAAGATATTGCCAAGACATCTCCAACCCGATGACCATGTCCTTAATACCGAGCCAGTGGGCAATAGGTAAATGTATGGATTTGACGTAAGTGACCGAGATTGTCACGTGGTACTATCTCGGTGGCTTACGCCAATTCTATATATTTTTCAATCGATACATAATCGGTAACAATTGTCGAATGCCACTTGTCTAGCCCCAGGGTGTTTTAATTACCACTTATATCTATCATACAGTAATCTAGGTACCTAAAATCACCTGCTTCTGTTCGTATGACAACTCAATTAAAACATAACCTAAGTAGGTATACCTTTTAATACCATTTTAAAAACGTTCAATTTATGGGACAAACTAGATAGTATCGTTGTTATGTATGAATATGTATGAATTAACATTTCAAAGAAGTTAACAAAAACCTGCTAAGAGCAAGTCAGATCGGACCTTGCCTGAAATAACGATAGTTATTAACAAGCTTCAGCTGTAGGTGCTGGTATTAGGGGTGAAGACACGAACGTTCGTACAAAGTTACGTAAATTTCACGAGTTACAATGAATCCCTATACTTAATTCCTCAATTAATATTAATTATAAATGTAAAAGTGCGATTGTTTGTCTGTTTGATTTGTTCTCGCGGTGCACCGCCTCAGCCTATTGACGTGAAATTTGGCAAAGATATATACATACCTTGTTTATGGCCTAAAGACGCACATAGAGGGCATTTCTTATTCTAAAAATTCGGACTGTTCTCGATGGAATAGCGATTAACGACTTCTCGCGGACGGAGTCGCTGGAAAAAGTTAGTATTTTATGGAAGGAACCCTTAATCCAAAATACTACCACAACATACCTACCTACCTACAGTGCGACTTTGTTAGTCTATGAAAGCGTACGAAAGAAGTAGGTACAGAACTAAATGTTATTACTTACGGAGCCCTTAAATGGGAGTTAACATCTGCTTCGATAACAATTCAATTAGTTAACATGAATCCTAAGATACGAACGGACGTAATGCCATCTTCTTTGCTATTTTTAATGGCCGTGACAGTGTTTGTAGCACTCGCGGTTTTAAGCACTCTTTATCTCTTTTGCACGATGAATAAAACAATAGTTTACTAGGACTTTTTTTATAAAAAACTGTGAGTAACAAACACTTACTAATAACTGGGGTACCCTTATCCCGTCTTAAGATATTATAAGTGTCAAAATTTGTGTTTCATGTCATTTTGTTTTGTTAATCACGTCATCGTACGATTAAATATAGTAAAACCAGAATATTAAACTACATTATATTTACTTAATTTGTTAAATATGCTCTATATTTGGGCGAATTGCAAAAATATTGTACATACCTAGTTAAGGACCTGATTGATGTCAAAGTTTAATTGAAACAAATTATTTTTCCTTTGTGTAACGAAAATTAGTCATACAATCGTATGGTTAATCTTCGTTACACAAAGAAAAATAATTAGGTTCAATTAAACTTTGACATCAATTAGGTCCTTAACTCTGAACAATATTTGTGAAATTCACCCATTTTTTACAAGCAATTATTATGCATCGCTTTAAGCATAGATAATTGCACATTTTGGGGTTCCGACGGCGTTTAAACATTTACATGAACTAATTTCTAGTCTAATTTTCTATTTAATTTGGTGTTGTCTTGATAATTTTAGTAAATAAACACTTTAGCCGCCTGTATCTCAAGAACCAATCAAGTCTACTTATTCATGATTATTTTCCGTTTAAGTTTGTTATTAGGTAGTGCTTTAATTTAAGATGTTTTTCAGATTTTTATTACTTTTGGCTGTTAATTACACGTTTCGAGTTCAATATTTCCTAATTAAAAGGTCCCCTAAATCTAAAAATTGATAATAACATGTAGGTACAAAATGATTTTTAAGAGCTATCTAATGATACCTGATGCGATGTCATTATCTTTAAAAAACTTTTGAGAGGAGGCTCCAGAAAAATACTTTTTTTAAGATTTTATTTTTTACCTTTGTCGGCGTAATTTAATTGTAGTGCTATGCCAAATAACAGCTTTGTAGTGCCAAGTCTCTTAATTAAGCCGCGGGCAAACGGACAGACGGACATGACGAAACTATAAGGGTTGTTGGCTACGGAATCCTAAATATGTAGGTGCACCCCAGAAACTCTATGTATTCTACATTAAAATGAGGATGGTCACATTCAAATCAGTATTTTCGCATGTGGATTTATTCGTCGGGTACCTTCGTGATACCTTTATGATTGTTTATACTTACGCGACTCCGCCGGCCCGCGGCGCCCCCCGCGGCCCGCATGCGCGCGCGCGGTGATTTGCATGCTCCTCTGAGATACCCGAGCGATAACTTTTTATTCAACCGACCAGTACCCGAATAAAGGGATACAAATGACGCAGTTAGGCAATTACGTTAGACGTCAGCGCGCTTATCTACGCGATTACCCGTAATAAAACTGAGCTGGGGGTACAATAATATATGGCGGGCAATCAGACGGGTATGTAGAGCGTATTGATGTGTCAAATGTGTCACGAGAATATCTGTTCGAGTTTTCCTCTTACATTTGGGTAGGTAGCTAAATACTAACTATTCAAATCAAGTACTTTAATTTTCTGAATTTCTCAAGGGTCTCTGTACTTTCTTTTTTATCTGTGTTTTGGTTTTGTAAAGTAAAGTAAAGTGTATACATACATACGTACTTTCCTAAATAAACTTGATCAGAAATACTTTTTTCTAATGTGGGGTTTCTCTTTGCAATAAGGCATTAACTTACTATCTCATTTACTTACTTATCATCTATTTTAACATTTTTTTATTTCATCCGGTTTCTAATGGATATATAAACAAACCATACATTTTCTATTAAGCATCCAAAAAGCCATTATATTTCCCACAGCAAATCAATTAGCCCTCGACACACAGCTGAGCAATAAAACTATGATAAGATTGCAAATGTCTATTCACGCAATAAAATATCACATTTTCCACTTATTCAATTTCAATTTAGATGAATAGAGGGTTAATAAATTTCAACTTTTTAATAAAGTGTTTCGCAGAAGGTAATTGTCTATGACCAATGGTCTTAGCGGTCCCAATTCGTAAGTGTAATGAATTGATAAGGGTCCACGAATAGAAGTGAGGTGAGACTATTAGCGGAGGAGGTCGTTAATTGCGCGGGCGCACCTGGGCCGCAGGTGAGGGGTCCCGGGTCGGCGCTGGTTTGAAGAGCTGTGGGAAATCGTCCCCGTCTCTATTGTTTTAGGGCACTTCGGTTTAATTGATTGTACGATGTTTATTAACGATTGCCATGCGAATATTACATCACGTGCGGGACGGCTATTACTTTATGTAGATGCAGAATTTATTTTTATAGAATTATTTTAATTAACGCAAGTTGTTCGGGGTTTTTTATGGGATTGCTGGTTCTATTTTTACTTTATTGCTGAGAAATATGATTTCTGATAGATTTATTTGATACACCCCTTGGACTCCGACTATTTTAAAGTATTTATTTACAGTTATATTTTACACCTTATTACTTTTGCATTATCTGGAAGGTAAACAAGTTTGCTATAATGTTACATTCTTCCATAGGTATAGATTGTAACGTCGTAGGAACAAAGCGACGTGAAACAGGCCAGGGCTGAGATTCTACACGGTAAAAACGATATTGCCTTTGATGTGTTTTCGTACTGTCAACTTTTTGATAACACTTATTTACTTGACAGTAGGGTGGCCGAGTTAAAACAATACTAAAATACGTCAAAGCAATATTGTTTTAACCCAGTGGAATAGAGGCCCAGGAATTCTAATCTACGGGGTAAAACAATATTGCTTTTGACGTTTTATGGTACTGTAATTAACTCGGCCGCCATTAAGTACTGTCAGGTAAATAAATGTTATCAAAACGTTGACAGTACGGAAACACATTTAAGGTTAGGCAATATAGTTTTTACCGTGTAGAATCTCAGCCCTAGCCTGTTTCACGGTACTAACTTGCGACTAACGCCGAGTTGTTTGATCAGTAGTTAAACTGAAGTAATAGTTAAAATTCGAAAAAAGAATCGAAATTTTTCAAATTTCCTTGAGATTTAACCATTAGTTACGATTTTTAACAATTACGTTCGCACATCCGTTCGTAATCCTTGCGCCCTCAAACCCGGCCTTTGGAAGACCTTCCGAAGAGACAACCAACCAGCGGAGCTAGCAAGCTTAACAACACGCATGTCCAAAACGAATGGGGAAAACGCTGAAGTTACTGTATCCTTGTTTTTAATCCAATTTGACCCTTTTGTAAGTATTAATGCCATTACTTTCAAGTTAATAATAGCTATCCGAGGAGCTACCATAATGTTAACGTATTGTCAACATGTTGATAGCTCCTTGGATAGCCTATCGTTATCGGATAACGATAGGTGTAAATACAAAGTAGAATAAGGTTCCAGGGTCTTTATTTCACTTTAATTTAGTTATTCTTGCTGCTATTCCACGATGACAGCTCTTTTTCACTTGACATTAGAACTACTGCGTCAACAATATTGGGCATTATACTTCTGTCTCACTCGCTCTCATCTAAGCGAGTCTAACCGACTTTACCCGAGCCCGGAAGACTTGTAAAGGCCTCTTGCACTATACTATTATACCAGCAAGATGGACTAAAAAAAAAAGAGCCCTAAAACTCTGTTAAGCACAGATAAAAATTTAAAATTTAAAAATAAAATAATTCGGTAGAAAACGAGAAGAGGAGGGTTCAATAAAATAAAAGTTTTAACACTTGCCCCTTTATTTAGAATAATACAATATCATTATCACATGTCTGATAGAACTTAAATATGTAAGCACGTTATACATTCTCTTTACGGAGAACAGTTCACACACGTCACTGTTCATAAGCTCGCTAGCGCGGCTGCGATCGCCTGGCTGAACGGACATAAGATAGGCGTCTCGATTATATCGCAACCATGCGAGCCCTAGCCAACCCACACACATGCTGCGTAAAAAACTTGACAAATGCCAACGCAGCAGCATTTGTCCCGCGAAATGTCATGCAACCACTTATCGTGACACCTCCGACCGCCGTGTGTCATAAGTGTCATAATAACCGTACGCCGTTCATTTTGTAAACGAACATTTTTAATGGAATAAACCCCGTAGTAAAGGACAGTAATGCGTTGCCGGGACATCGCAGCTGCGCCGTGCAAGTTGATTCTAGGCTTCAAAAATATTTAAAAAATTAAAATTGGATTGTGATTTCTTAACTTGGTATTGCACTAGTTAGTTTACAATGAAAAGCTCTATTAACTGCTTGAAGTTTGAAATCTTTTGATGTTTATCAAACAATATGATTCAGTTAATTATTTTTATTTATATCCACGACAGTTTTAATTACATTTAGATTTGAAACACATAGATTAACATTAAAGCGGTCTCAACGGTGCGGAAATACTTAAATGGTACAAACAGCAACAGGATCTAAACGACGTGGCAATAAGGATGTTGCATGTCTACAATCAACGAGGGTGCTGGGACACATTCCAGAATGCATAAGGAACGGAGACAGACCATAAGGGGAAGCAAGTGGAAACATTACAAGCGCCATATTTTTCCATGTTATAAATAGAAAACACGACATTGATGGACACTTTCCATAAAATAAAATAAAAATGCTCCCTGCTTCATATATTTATCTGACATTTGAAAATAGTAATAGGCTTATCACTTACAAACATCAAACGATAAATTAGAACCACAATACCAGGCCTGTTATTCCTTCTGGTCAAAAAAGACAAAGCAAAGCCGCTCCCTTACTGGGGCCTCTTAAAAGGTCCCCTGCGACCTCAATATTATACAAGAAAGCCTTCTTAGGTTCAAATTTAACTTTAGTTGCAATACTAATATCGAAGATAAATATTTAAATTAGGGAGCAAAAATACTTAAGCCTAGTAATGGTAACTACAGTAAAGAAAACACACAAAGTATAATAATAATGTATAAGGAACTAATGAATAATACCATAAAAATACCCCTTTGATACCCTTAAGGAACAAAATGTTTGAGATCTCCTCGCTGTTAGACTTGTTAAAATAGGTTTTAATAATTTCGGTTAATAATTCAATCTGATTACTCTTGCCGTCGGATCCGACTGACCGATTACCACTTTACAAAACAATAAATAGGTAGGAATTTTCCTGCTTCCTTGATAAAAAAAGAAGTCACCGTTCACATGCCTGAGTCGTGGCTTGCCGTCGCGATTCCTATATTTTACAGTGTATATTGTGATATGTTAGCGATCAGCGCTGACTAAGCTCCGGTCGCACGATATATTAAGATAACAACGTTTGGGTCAACATTTAATATATTCTATGAATGAGCGTGAATCTAGTAGTCGTTATACCGTTGTCTTCACAGAGTTTTCTTTTTAACTTTTTTTTCAACGGCGCGCCCTTTTCCGCGCAACCATCGTAATTTGTAAGACTCCGACACACGTGCGCCGATAACGCCACGCTGATTGCGTGACGAGGCTTTAAATCAAATCACAAAATAGTAAGATTTAACTACGATAGATCCTGCTCCACAATATAACATGCGAACATCTGAATATACGTCTAGAAATTGAGATCATACATTTCTCTAATAGATTAAGTTGTGTATGGGGGTGAACAATGGGATAAGAAATGGTCAAACTCCCTCACAGCACTGTTTTCGTATTTCACCGTCCATGACTTACTTCTTTCGTCAAAAGTCCGTGTTTAAGACAAAGACATTACTGCCGGGACCGATGCAAACTTGATGACTCGATATCGTCTGGACTTAATACGTTATTGGCTATAAACACAGCCATCACCTTTTCGTTTGTAGCGCCCTATACGGTAGCGAGTGATCAGAATTTAGTGCGAGTGCCTGGAGCTCACAAACCTTGAGCCGCCGTGCGACGGCGAGGAACCCAACAGCAGAGGTGGACAAAGAGCTAAACACAAATCAAACGTTTATTTTTAACATCCCTGACCTACGGCTTATTAATCACAATCTTCACACTTCTCCATAGAAATTTCCACTTGCGTGGGCACCGCTGTTCATAGATAGGACACCGTTTGCTATACAGATTAAGTCACCTATGAGCATTCCTGCAATGTCTACATTTTCAAAGAATAAGCCCTGATATATCACTCGAAACTCCCGCCTGTGCATCACTACACGCCTCTATTATTTATTGTGAGTACATAATATTAAGTATTCTAACAATGAGCACTATACTGAAAAAATATTTTTCTTTATAATTTGCGAATAATCATACTGATAAATATATCTAGGTGGGCTAAAAATATCGATTATAAAGCGGACATGTATGTGAATGTACAATTCCAATAATGTTTTACACGTAATATATTTTATGCAAAGATATTAAAATGCGACGGAGTTACGAATATGAATGGATAACATTAATAACAGATATCAACTGCTGACGAAGGGCAATATTAGAACACCGCTCCAAAGTATCTTATAATACATAACTTCATACCGCTTAGAGTAAAATATTAACTGCTTTGTCGATAGTACCACCAACCATTATTAAATGTTGGATAGATAATATAGGAAAATAATAAAAATATGAACTATGCAGTTAGCTACGAGAGTCGTTCCTTTAACATTGGATTTAAGATTTGTCGTCACTTAACCCGTGACTGCAGCATTACCTATTTTTATATGATTGTAACTCTTAACATTATCTCACGAATGATCTTAGCCTCCACAATGATGATATATAACAGGTAAACAGTTTGCATTATGTTCGGAATATTGATAGAGGTGTAAACCCGTGCAGGTATTTATTTGTGCACTAGCGACGCGAGCCTCCTCACGCCGGACTTCGTCGTGCCCTTCGTCTTCTTAGTCTGTTCCTTCACACCCCTGAAAACAAAAAAATAATAACCCATCTATTCATAGTAACTGAATAAGATTTAGGAACAAACAATTATAAACGACTAAATACAAAATACTAGAGTTTGACTTTTCAAACCCCCAGAAAAATATCTGAAAATTAAAGTTATCGCTTTCCTTATCTTTGTCATATAAAACAACTGCTATCTGGAGATTGAAAAAACAACCCTAAGATTACAAAAGCACTAACTAGCGCATTCAGTCAGCACGCCACGGGTTCTGACATTTAGATTTGTGCGAATTCTTATTTTAAATGTTGCTAATGAACTTTCATCAATATAGGTATAATGAAAAAGAAATGCAACCAGGACCAAATAATGTCCATGTTTCATCAGCAACCAACGTATTACACAGTCATATCATGTTCATTCACTACCAGTTTCTAAATAATATGACTAACAAAAAAATCACGTAAAAGTTGAAGTAGTCTAGTTCTCGATTTTCGCCAGAATGTCGGACTCCCGGAAGAGGTAGTAGACATATATGCATCCAGAATAAAGTGTATCTAGAGTATATAATCTTAACAAAAAATAAGTTAGTACCAGTAAAAAACCTAATAACTGGCATCCAAAAGCACCTAAAATTGTAAGCCTTCAATAAGGCAGTGTAAGATGTGTAGATTTATCTAAGTTCATGGTGCTAATAATCCGGTATAGAAGGAGCGCTGGCATTTTTGAGTAGGTGTTTAAGGCATCTTGAAAACTAGTACAGTACTTCTACATATAATTATATTAAGAGGCAGACCTGGCTGAAGAGCATTGGGGCTAAACCGAGTTACATTTTTATAGTCGGCTTTCTTTGGCAAATATCGTCCCTGGGACCTTTTATAAACATTTAGAAACGTTAAACTGACTATGTACTCGTAAGAAGTGAAAAACCAGCGCTAGTTTAAAAGCCAGCATAACGCTGAGTTGGACCCATTTCGTGACAATAGGTCTTTTGTTTGTCAGAATTTTGTTCCTTTTTGTTTGTCTGTTGTTTGTCACAAATAAATAGTTTTTCATTCTTTATTTTTTTCTTTTCTTTCTAAATATTTTATATGTATAGAAAATTTTACTCAAGGGAAACGCTCCTTCATTTTTAGGAATAAAAATAACTGCATTTACACATTTTTCAAGAATTGCTCACCTCAACCGGTAATCGAACCAACTAAAATAGAGACAGTTGTGTAATCTGGCTTTTGCAATTAACTGGCTCAATTTTTGGCCCGACTAAATGGTCTGGCTCTTTGATTTATTAACTTATTAGATATTCAATTTAACGTTTTAAAATGTTTCAAAATGCCTCAAGGGTTCATAGCGAAAAAAAAGAACTACTTTTAAAAATCATAACTCAGTTAAGCTTTAGCCCCAATGGCCTTCAGCCATGTCTGTCTCTTCGTTTTTACACATCATTAAAGAAGTACTGTACAGTCACGGACTTTAATTGATCAGCCAAGTGGCTGACAGTGGCAAGTGGCAAGTGCCACTGCTCATATTTTAGCCGTGTAATGCAATCGGGTTATTGAAACGTTACCATAGCAATCCTTTGGTAACGACCAATAAAAACTGAGTACAGTTTGGACCAATAGTGACTTATTGTTTAAACGTGACCATAGTAACCATCAAAACAATACGAACATATTCCTGACGTAGAAGGGTAAGAAGACACCTATCAAAAAGTGTTGTCTCTCCATCTCGAACATTTCCATCGAAAATGATCTTCCCGCGCTCGTTCCGTCGGGTTGGCATAATTGAGCACAGTTGCCCCTCGTACAATATTATTATAAACAAAGCATAACTTGTTGTCATTACCAACATTACCAACTGACGAGATTTACTTTAAGAAGTTGATATCAAAGAGTATTTATTACAGATAATCTGATAATCTGCTAGCGGCAATAGATATGTTAAATAAATACTTCGCAGTTGGAAATGCCATTCTAATTTTCAAAAACAACTCCAACAACGATTTTGTCAAATAACATTTCTTGCTTTTAAAAGATGACACTTCTCGCCTGTCGAACACGATGACAAAGATGAAATACTTTCTTGCGATTTTCCTCGTCTGAATATACGAGTAAAACCGACTTTACGCATGCGGTTTCATGATCGTCTTACGACTAACTTAAATCGAATGCTCGTAAATAAGATTACAACTTACTACTACTCGGAAATGCGTCGGGAATAAAGACTTATCCATAGAGGTTAAAGGTTGACTAACGAGTTATCTATGAAAAATGAATCGATATAATTTTGTATAAATTAATCCAACTTATACGATTCAGACCTTCTTTAAAATAAAACTCATAGTTAACACACATTATTTCGGAAAATAATGACAACTGAAAAGTCAGATGTCAAAAGACCGTCACTATTATTTAAGCGAAAATGCCACCCGCGATCTCCGATGAAATTCGTCAAAGAATTGTAACAATGCATCAGCAGGGTCTTAGTATGCGTGCTATTTCAAGGGATCTGCATTTGACGGTAAGTTCACTCTATCTGATATGTCTGCAAAATAATAAAGTAAAAGAAACACCGACTTAAAAGTTGTATTTTTTTTAGCGAGTCACTGCTGCGTTATGGGTAAGACGATATGCTGAAGAAGGGAATTTAAGCGATCGCCGCCAAAACAATCATCGCCCTGCTGTTTTAAGCGAAACGCAGCGAACAAAAATGGTCCGCGATTACGAA
Source organism: Acleris holmiana (assembly GCA_949316455.1). NCBI lineage: Eukaryota > Metazoa > Arthropoda > Insecta > Lepidoptera > Tortricidae > Acleris > Acleris holmiana. Next base: position 16,407,811 of record OX438763.1, read on the forward strand.
ATAGATGGATTCATCCCCACTCAGCGATATGCAGAACGGTTTGATGTGGATCCTAGAACGATCCGAAAGCATCTTCATTCAATGAACTTACATCACAGAGTTCCGGCCTAAAAAGTTGACATGACGGAAAATCATAAAACCGCCCGCGGTTATTTTGCTAACCGATTCCTAAACTTCGATTGGACTTCAACAATTTACACTGACGAAAAGACATTCCAATCAAGTGAACACGGTCGCCTACATTTGTGGCGGCATACGAGAACACGGTATGACATAGAGCATGTCATACCAAATAGAGAATCTGGCAGGATAAGAGTGCTCATCCAACCCCACATAAATATGTGGGGTTGGATGACCTCCGAAGGTGTTGGCGAACTCGTGCAAATAACGCCACGTGCAAATGCCATAGACTATATCAGCATTTAAGAAGAAAGTATGCTCCCTTCTGTAAGGGCGGTGTATCCACAGCACGATATGCCAAATATCAATTTCGTGCATGACAACTGCTCCATACATCAGGCAAGGATTGTAAACACCTGGTTTAATGCACACCTAGACATTACGGTGATTCCATGGCCAGCTAAAAGTCCTGACCTGAATCCCATAGAAAATCTATGGGGTTTAATGGTGCAGCGATGGGATCACCGTAATGAAAGAAGGAAAGAAGTTTTGGGCGAACATTGCCAAGAAGTCTGGGAAAGTATGCGAGGTTCTGATATTGGACCTAGACTAGTCGCCTCTATGCGATCACGACTACGAGCTGTAATAGACAACAACGGAGCATATACTAAATATTAAACTTATATATTTATTTATTTTTAAAGTTTGACTATTTATTATCACGGTTATATATATATATATATTCTCAGTCTAATAATGTATATATATATATATATATATATATATATGTCAAAAAGGTTCCTTTTTATATGATCACCAATAGTAGCTGTTGTTTAAACGTGGTCATAGTAACCCTATTAAACGACCAATAACGACTGTGTTCAGTAGAATAGCTGATTGGGCGTTGTATCACCAATAGTAGCTGTTGTATACGTATAGCCATAGCAACTAAACAGACATGCAATTAGTTGCCTTTGAGTGATGTCACTCTGTTGTCTGGTTGGCAGATCTGGGTCTCAGGTTAGCCAACCTTTAATATTGCATGTCATTTTGTTCTTCTATTATACGAAGACGTGTGAATTTCCTTATCTCGATATACAAGTAAAACCGACTGAACCCGATTTGCATTACACGGCTAAAATATGAACAGTGGCAAGTGGCTGATCAATTAAAGCCCGTGACTGTACAAGTTTCCACGGTGCCTGAAACACCTACTCAAAAATTAATAGCTCTTGGACAAGTAGGGTGTCAACAGTAGGACTGTTAACCGTATAAACTATCGCAGTTATTATTAATAACACTAATAATTATAAACGTGTTCTCGATCTCAAGTTCATAATAGTATATTGTTGACTAAAATAGGCCATACGAGTAATTATATGAGATGTTTAGATAGTTAAACTTATTCTTAGTTAGACCTATTCTTATGATAACATAGTTATCTGAGTGTATGCACTATATGTACTAACAGGTATCTGGTGAGGTCCTCAATGTCGACGAGCATGGAGTCCTGTCCCATGTGCAGCTCGTCGCGCGCCATCAGCAGCCGCACCAGCGAGTCGTTCAGCGACTCGATCTGCGAGTGCAGCTCGTTCACTATCACCTGCAACTCCAACAAGAGGTGCATATAGCGGGGCTGGACTAGACTAGTTTTAAGTTATTTCTATGAAGACACCATTCATTGTGTTTCTAGGACAAGTACGATTTAGTCAATGTAACTTAAAAATAAGTAAAAAGGGCCACCACCGTTTATAGTACTTACACCAAAGAAGATGTAACGACTTGGCTTAAACACTCAAGCGGTGTGTATTTAGTTTGAAGTGCATTATTATGACAAGGTCTTAAAGTCCTTACATTTTCTTTGTTGTAAGTACTATAAACGTTTGGTGTTGTATACGGTTAAAACCTTAACTTTATTAAACCCCGATCCATTAGGTAGACTTTCAAAGCCCACGTCATGCCTTGCCATAAACCACGTCTACTGATAAATAAAAACTTAACTAAACAGCAGTCGACGTGACACCAATATAAACTTAGGAAACACGCAACAAAAACCTATTGTTTTATTTTTACGACTCAGCGCACGCCAAGAACATAATCAAGGTCAATAACGTACAAAAGACTTCATCGTAATAACCGTAGCTCTGAGCGCTTGTAAACTATGTTGAAAATGTACTTCCAGACCACGTTGGCGTAGTTTACAATACTTCTGCAGTTTAAACATACAACTTTTGCTCTATTTGACAAACGAGTAACTGTTTCATAACAAATGGGTCTGTGAATGGGTTAACTGTAACCTGTAACACGTTTGAGTTAGTATTTAGACTTTTAAAATACTATTCATAATTACATATATGTAAAGTAAAATCTATTGAAAATGCGAATGTATGTATAATGTGTTTTTTTGAGCAGAAAGATAAACCATCGGAACCATGGACTATGAGTATTACATGGAGTAGGTAGGACTACGTTTTATGCCGTGTACCTAATAAGTTTTTTACGTGGAAAGCAATAAACAGGTGCCTCTCAAACAAAGTCACGTGACTTTGAGCTTAGAAAAATTATAATGAGGAGCCGAAATCTTAACAGTCCAAGAACTCTTCTTTATAACAAGTCCGCTTGTGTTAAAGGGATGCGTGTTTTAGGATCCCGATATAACGCGGGGTTCGGCAAAAGGACACATGTTGGTACCCGTGACTAATACTATCAAGCGCCGGCACCGAACCCGCAGGATATTGATAACACTAACTTCAAATTATCTTCTAACTAGGTCGAGTCATACCTACAAACAGTCCTTCTATTTTCTTAATGTCCCTGGGCAAGCTTCGTTTTTTTATAAGCGACAAAATACACTGTCAAATTCAGGTGCGACTGCGAGAGAGACAGCGACAGCTACTGAGAAGCTGGGAGTACTATATTTAGCAGTACAAATTACACTAGCAAAGCAACACTTCTTTATGTAGGTATTTTTTGCCGATTGAGATAAATATTTGTATTAAGTAATGTAAACAAATTATTGACTATAGTTAATGATTCTGTTAATACATTAATATCAATTGATAGATAGTGAAAAAAGGGTGATTAATCCACTCAAACCTTTTACATCCAATAATTTGTAATTGGTTGAAGTGTCTGGGGTTGCTATTTATGTCATATATTTATTCAAGCAACAAGGTCTATGGCTTATGTTATATTTTAAAATCTTAATCATTCAGCTGTACTATGTCATTAGTTCTCTTCAAACTTTACTTTTCCTTGGTAAGTACTTAATCAGCAAAAATAAACGACATCCAAGTCACAGAGCACTTTAGACCATGTGAGGCACGTGTAGGATCAACTGAACTAAGTAGTCCCTGTGCCCTTAGGTGATACGGGAGAAGTGCAGTGAGTGGTCCCTGTGGCTTACGTTACCTGCAGCTGGGCGAGGTTCATGTCGGTGAGCAGCTGGCGCGAGACGCGGCGGCGGCCGGGCGGCAGCGGCGCGCTGGCCTTCCGCATGGAGCTGCGGAGCATCTCCGTCACCGGCGACGCCCCGCGCGCGCGCCGCTCGCGCTGCACCAAAAAACATCCATTTTACTAAGCGCATTAACTTCAGAACTAAGCAGTTTCAAAACACAGATTGGACTAGGACTGCCTTTACATGCGCCACTGCCACAACAGGCGCTTCAAAGTTTATTTGATTTATTTATCTCGATCTTATTTGTTTTGTTTTGTTATGGCTATTATTATGAATGTAATCGCTTGAAATAAATAATATTCACTTTAATTTTAATAACTCAAGTAATGGAATGAATAATTAGGATTAAAGAATCATTTTTTTCAGATCATTTTTTTTAGTTACCTCCATCTGAACCCTAGCCATTTCCTTGGCTTGGGCGAGAGCAATCCTAGCCTCAGTTTGCAGTGTAGCCTGGAGTGCAAAGAAATCTGATTCCTTGAGCTCAATGTGGCCGAGAGACTGTGATGATCTAAATTTAGATGTTTTCAATGATAAAGTTGATGGACGTAACTTTGTACCTGAAATTATTAAGCAACAGATATAATTTAATTAGTTATAACCATTTCACTTGTATCCCAATAAAAGTACTTATAACAAAACTTTACAGCATGGTTAAACCTCTAAAAACAATACACAAATCAGGATTGAGAGTATTAGTTCTACCCTTTGTGAATAAAACAACTACAACAATACAACATGTACTCACCAGTAGGAACAATGCCTATTTTGTCATGTTTTGTTATATTGACTGAGAGTGGCCTTGTCTGGTATGGATGATTGTTGAGACTGTAATTTGACTTGCTGAAAATGCTTGACCGAGATAAGCTCTTAGTGCTGTAGTTGACATTTTTATCCATATCTGATGTCTGAGATTCATTGTCAGATGCAGTCTCATTCATGAAACATATTTGAAGATTCTTCCCTGCATAGCCACACCACAACACAACCAATGTTAATACACACAACACAATATAGCCCAAGATGCTTAACAGTAATAAATATGGTATGAAAACCCCCCACACAGAATGACCTATTCTACAGAAAAGTTTATTTTTTTAAATGATTGCCTTCTATTTATGATTTACTTTTTAACTTGATTTAACTAGAATAATCATAACAAATAGTAAGTACTAATTTGATACACTTAAACACCATAATAATTTACTCTTCCATGCTTTATTTCAGTAACTATAGAATAAATAAAAACAACAAGATGATACCCATACAATTAAAGAGGTCAGAAGAACAAGGGCTCATTTCATACTTTAAATGAAAATAACTCTACATTAGAAAACATTACCTTACTATATTACTGTCAAAAAAACCTATTACCTGACATAAAACCAATTTTTTAAACTCTTAAGATCAAATTTTATTGATTAATATTTATTTACACTTTATTATAGCAGTCTTTTGATGAAACAAACCATTACTGATGTTTTAAAGCGAGTTTTTTGCCATAAATCTTTTTTAAATATCTTATTTTATTTTTGACTGTATATCATAGTTTCGACTACGTACTCTCGGAATATCATAGTATCGAATGTTTGAATGCTCGACTGTTACTGGATTGAATATTTGATGGGTCGAAAAACTTAGGAACAATAAATCGTCAAATCGAAATTGATGTTTCGATTGTCATCGCACAGAAGATCTCAGACCCGAATGTTCATTGGCTCGACTGTTACTGGATCGAATATTCGATGGGTCGAAAAACTTAGGAACAATAAATCGTAAGTTCGTATTTTATTAAGTTTATTCATAAAATATGAACTCATTATTACAAAGTGCCAGTACTTGAAATAAAGAGTTATCATTATCATATTGCAAGAAGGATAGCAAGAAGTGTTATTCATTATCACTACATAGTATAAAACAAAGTCGCTTTTTCTGCCCCTATATCCCTATGTATGCTTAAATCTTTAAAACTATGCAACGGATTTTGATGCGGTTTTTTTTAATAGATAGAGTGATTGAAGAGGAAGGTTTATGTTACGGACGAATCGCTCGCTTTCGTTTTTTGCGCTAATAGAATCTTGTTAGATTCGAATTAGCGTATTGCGTAACTATTTCATAAGATTTTTGTCTAGTTTGTAATGTTTTATGAAATGTGAACCTTTTATTTTATTGCCGCTCGTCCCCATAACCTATAACGACCATGTTTGTTTTATTGTGATCCCCGAGGTACCCGGCCTCATATCTAACCTTGGTCCTGAAGGTCGGGTACTCTCCGAAAGCATGGGAGGGTTCCAATCAGGAATAAACTGGGATTGGGCCCTCCCGAAGCTACTGAATGTCCTACCACCGTGAAAGTAAGAATGTTACAGTGGTAGGACATATACATATAGACGGGCGGCAACCTAAGCTTTAATATGCACTCTTTCATAGAGAAATCGATAGGCAGGTTCTAGGAAGAGAAAATAAAATTGTATAATTCATAGAGGATCTCGAACACAAAAAAGAGCGAATTGGTGCCGTGTGCAAACGGCTCTCTTTACGGTAAAGCCTGGGGGTATATATACCGGAACACACCCTCAGTCATTGTAGTTGCAATAGAACAGTAGTAGCAGTAGGAGCAGTTGAAGAGTGAACCAGAGGAACCCAAAGGAGCAAAAGTGAATCAGAGCGAACATTCGGACGAACATTCCGAACGAACATTCAGAGCGAACATTCGGACGAACATTCCGAACGAACATTCAGAGCGAACATTCGGACGAACATTCCGAACGAACATTCGGACGAACATTCCGAACGAACATTTGGACGAACATTGGAGCAAAATTGGAGAGAACTTCTTAGCAACTGAACCACGAACCGCAAGGAAGAACTCATCCTCGAACCCCGCTCATTGTCGAACCTCGCTCATTCTCGAACCTCGAACCTTGTTAAGTTTAGAATCAGTTTTGAACCTTTAACTAGAATCTTTTGCTTAGAATCGTGTAACTAGAACCATTAACCATAAAATATACAGTCCACTGAACCTGAACCCTTTTTTAATTAATCGAACGAGCTACGTAGAGACACCGTTGAGTGACCATCCTCAATATCGCTTGGTCCTTCGAGCCGGATCTTGAACCACACCATCGAAATGGTTGTTACGCGATCCCAGACCGATCGAACGGACGCACAGGAACGACTCCTAGAACTGGAGACTTCAAGATCTGCACCACCGTCTACCGAACAAGCCGTAACCACGTCAACAGTCACTGCTGCAGTACAGCAATCGAACCTAGCTGGACCCTCTGCTCCGGCAGACCTTGCCCGGAGTGCAGTTGACCCGACTACCATCGTCGACGATCCACTGTTATGGCGTACCGATCTCGACCGTCGTTTAAATGCGCCAGCACACGTTCCCGGTTACGTGTGCTCGGCTGCCCGCGATCATACCGATGCGCCAGCACATGTCCCCGTCCCCGGACGAGACGGTTTAGGCCGTTACGTGTGCTCGGCTGCCCGCGAACGTAATGCCGCCGCGCCAGCGCATGTCCCCGTCCTCGGACGAGATGGCTTCGGCCATTACGTGCGCTCGGCTGCAGGCGGAGATAGGGACGCGCCAGTGCCCGAAACCGTTTCACGAGGCGATTTCGATCGCTACGGGCACTTGGTCGCCGCCGCGCAAAACCCACTCGAGCCTAACGTCACAGCACCCACAACGTCGCGACGCGATAACGCGACTTCACGAACCGCTTTGAATAAAACCGTAGTATTCCGCCAATCGTCCGCAACATCAAGATGTTCGAACAACACAGCGATGCGTATGCGGCAAGCCGAATACGAGGCAGAGCAGAGAATGCTAGAAGTCAGCCGTCGAGAGCTGCAACTTGAAAAGCAAATGATCCAGAACAAACTTGCTTCGCAATTGGACATTTTGGAAGCCGAAGGATCGCAAAGAGGCAGCGTATTAGGGCAACCTGAGACCGAACAACAGGTTGACTCTTGGCTGGCGCAATGCGCATTCAACGCGAACCAATTGAACCCTCCGAACCCATTGAACCCACCGAACCCATCGAACCTGTTCGAATCGACGCCTCGACGCGAACCGCGGGCGTCGACTCAGACACCGACCCGCGAACGCAGCAACAGCGGCAATCGCGGAATTGCTCAACTGGCTGAGGCCATTGAAAAGATATCACGCCAGCGACCGCCGCCACGTCAGGTATATGAATTACCGACGTTTAGCGGGGTGCCCAGTGAATGGCTGCCGTTTCAGGCGGCATACAACGAATCTACGAAAACGTATTCGTTCAAACCGGGAGAGAACATGGCGCGGTTAAGATCATGCTTAAAGGGAGCCGCCCGCGAGGCCGTTTTGGCACTGCTTCACACTGCAACCGATCCCGAACCAGTGATGCAGACCTTACGGCAATGCTACGGACGTCCCGAGATTCTCGTCGATAGAGCGCTCGACGACTTGAAGAGACTGCCACGACTGGGCTCGTCCGCTGCGGACCTAAACGCTTTCGCAGTGAAGGTTCAGAACATAATCACGGTCGTGGCGAGTGTTGACAAGCGCAAATATTTGTACAACCCGTTACTGACAAGAGAGATATTGGAACGCTTGAGCCCACACTTGAGATCCAGATTTTGCGATTACGCGGAACTTAACATCGACACGAACGACCCGGAGGTTGTCGTATTGACGAAGTTTTTAATGCGAGAGGCAGATCGCGCCTTACGTTATACGTACTCGACGGCCGCAATTGGGACGTCGACTACAGCAGTCCCGCCACCGAACCGCCGGGAACTGCGCTTTAACAAACCGAGCGGTGGCATAGCGCCACGCCGACTGAACCCCGTTTACTCTGCAGAACAAGTTGAACCGTGCTTAAGCTGCGGAGGAAACCACGAAACGACGCAATGTAAGAAGCTGCAGGCACTTACAGTTGCAGCCCGATGGAGTTGGGCTAAGGAAAACAGAATCTGTTTTAAATGCATGAGCAAGAAACATCGGCGAGACCAATGCCGAGCTAAAGGATGCAGCGTAGAAGGATGCTCGCATTCGCATCATCAACTTCTACACATGAACATCCCGAACCTAGCACCGGCGCCGGCTCCTAAATGGCAAACGCAGGCGCCACGAATTCCCGCGCAGGTGCACCGAACGCAAGCGCCGGCGCCTCAGGCCGCGCAGAATCCACAGAAACTGGAAGCGTCAGGAGCGTCAGAGTTCGTGACGAACACGACGAATTTCGCAACGAACGCACCAACGGTGCTGTTAAAGGTGATCCCTGTAACTTTGTACGGGCCCAAAGGACGAGTAGAAGTTTACTCTCTGCTGGACGAAGGATCGACCGTCAGTCTTATTGACCACGATCTCGCCTTAGAAATAGGCGCCACTGGACCGGAGGCGGCGCTCTACATAAAGGGCGTAGGCGATATGACGCAGCATCAAAGAAGCCGACAAATAGAAGTTGACGTTTGCGGCCGAAACGGTGGTCAGATGCACCGCTTGAAATTGCGAACCGTGCGCGGTTTGAACCTGCACAATCAAGCGGTGAGCAAGACGCTTACAAAAAGCTATAGTCACTTGACGGGGCTTGACGAAGCATGTTACAACACTGCTGCGCCTCGTCTACTGATAGGAGCCGATCATTGGCACGTCATGGTCTCAAAGGAGACCCGAACCGGGCGTGCAAACGAACCAGCGGCGGTGCTCACCGACCTTGGATGGGCAATCTACGGAACTACGCCGCGCATGATCAAGACGCGCGGCTACGAAACCGCCCTACACACAGCAACGAGCGAAGACGACTTGCACAACCTAGTGGAGCGTCATTCCACCGTTGACTCTTTAGGAGTGGCCCTGAAAAATAAAGGCCGCCTCATAAACGAACGTGCGACTAGGATCTTCGAGGACATAGTCTGCAAAGTTGACGGGCGTAACGAACCATGGCGGAACGACGAACCGGAGCTTCCGCCTAACGTAATGAGTAGCGTTGCGACGCTGCGCATACCCCGCCGTAATTTCGTGACGGGGGGAGATGTCCGCCCGCCACTACAGATAGCCGAGACTACAAAGGCCGAACAGTGGCGATGGGTGCCGACCAAGGAGAACCCGGCCGACGACGCGACACGCGCCGACTGCGAAATCATAGTTAGCGATCGCTGGTATACCGGGCCTAACTTTTTACGAAGCCCGGAAGAGTACTTGCGACAAGAACCCGCTAGACTTACGGAACCCGAACCAGCCTTGTGCGCGCACACCACGAAGCAAACGAACAAGTTCCCGCTGCCGGATATAAGTCGCTTTTCGAACTATAAGCGACTTATACGAGCCACCGCATATGTGTTGCTCTTCATTGAAAGGTGCCGCAAAGAAAGAGCTACGTTACAGCCGCGGCACCTAGAAAGAGCAGAGCTTTTATGGCACAAGAAGTGCCAAGCAGATGATTTCGCCGAAGAAATAAAGGTATTAGAGCACGGGGGGAGAGTGACGAGGAAAAGCAAGTTATTTGCTTTAGACCCCGTGCTCGAAGATGGAGTATTGAAAATGCACGGACGCATAAACGCCGCTCCAGTGAACATGAACAAGAAACCGGCAATCTTAAATGGAAGACATCCGTTCGTGCGCCTGCTGATACTACAGGCACACTGTGACGCCGCTCATTCATCGCACGAGCGGATTGTGAACGATCTACGCCAGCAATACTGGATTTTACATCTGCGACCCACTGTGCGCGCAGTCGCGCATGATTGCTGTGCGTGCCTAGTTCGCCGAGCGCGCCCGCACGCGCCGGCCATGGGCGACCTACCGCTCGCACGCATCGAACCTCACCGGCGAGCATTCACCAACTGTGGGGTCGACTATTTCGGCCCACTGACGGTGACGATCGGCCGCCGCCACGAGAAGCGCTGGGTGGCATTGTTCACCTGCCTCACCACCCGCGCTGTCCACCTGGAGCTAGCAGCGAGCCTCACTACCGACTCTGCTATAATGGCACTAAGACGAATGGCAGCGCGCCGCGGATGGCCTCGAGTCATATACAGTGACAACGGGACCAATTTCCGCGGCGCAGACGTCGAGCTCCGGGCCGCCTACCAAGAATGGTTGCCGGCGCTGCGCGATTACGCGCTGCAGCGCCGGACCGAATGGCGATTCATCCCTCCCGGCGCCCCAAACCAAGGCGGGGCTGTCAAAACCGCACTCACCGCGACACTGAACACGAAGGCGCCGAAAGAAGAGGTGCTAACGACCCTGCTAACTGAGGCCGAGAATACCATTAATGCTCGGCCTCTAACACACGTCTCTACCGATCCCCGAGACGACGAAGCCCTGACTCCCAACCACTTTCTGTTGGGGAGTTAGACTGGACTTCCGGCAACCGGACCATGTGAAGAAAGCGACCGTCGAACTTGGCGAGCCAGTCAAGCTCTCGCCGACCACTTTTGGTCACGATGGGTGCGAGAGTACCTGCCGGCGCTCGCTCCGCGACGATCTCCTAGCGGAGGCGAGCGCCCACTCCAAGTGGGAGACCTCATCGTCGTCGTCGACGCCGCGCTACCTCGCAACGTGTGGCCCCGCGGCGTTGTCATCGAGACCTTCCCCGGCGCAGATGGCGGCGTGAGAAGTGCGGATATCCGGACAAAGGGAGGAGTGTTCCGGCGCCCCGCGTCGAAGCTCGCCGTCCTCCCGGTGACATCGGATGGCTGCGAATAGATCTACGCCGGGGGGAGAATGTTACGGACGAATCGCTCGCTTTCGTTTTTTGCGCTAATAGAATCTTGTTAGATTCGAATTAGCGTATTGCGTAACTATTTCATAAGATTTTTGTCTAGTTTGTAATGTTTTATGAAATGTGAACCTTTTATTTTATTGCCGCTCGTCCCCATAACCTATAACGACCATGTTTGTTTTATTGTGATCCCCGAGGTACCCGGCCTCATATCTAACCTTGGTCCTGAAGGTCGGGTACTCTCCGAAAGCATGGGAGGGTTCCAATCAGGAATAAACTGGGATTGGGCCCTCCCGAAGCTACTGAATGTCCTACCACCGTGAAAGTAAGAATGTTACAGTGGTAGGACATATACATATAGACGGGCGGCAACCTAAGCTTTAATATGCACTCTTTCATAGAGAAATCGATAGGCAGGTTCTAGGAAGAGAAAATAAAATTGTATAATTCATAGAGGATCTCGAACACAAAAAAGAGCGAATTGGTGCCGTGTGCAAACGGCTCTCTTTACGGTAAAGCCTGGGGGTATATATACCGGAACACACCCTCAGTCATTGTAGTTGCAATAGAACAGTAGTAGCAGTAGGAGCAGTTGAAGAGTGAACCAGAGGAACCCAAAGGAGCAAAAGTGAATCAGAGCGAACATTCGGACGAACATTCCGAACGAACATTCAGAGCGAACATTCGGACGAACATTCCGAACGAACATTCAGAGCGAACATTCGGACGAACATTCCGAACGAACATTCGGACGAACATTCCGAACGAACATTTGGACGAACATTGGAGCAAAATTGGAGAGAACTTCTTAGCAACTGAACCACGAACCGCAAGGAAGAACTCATCCTCGAACCCCGCTCATTGTCGAACCTCGCTCATTCTCGAACCTCGAACCTTGTTAAGTTTAGAATCAGTTTTGAACCTTTAACTAGAATCTTTTGCTTAGAATCGTGTAACTAGAACCATTAACCATAAAATATACAGTCCACTGAACCTGAACCCTTTTTTAATTAATCGAACGAGCTACGTAGAGACACCGTTGAGTGACCATCCTCAACAGTTTATATGTATAATACTTTAATCCGGAGCGAAGCGAGGGCGGGTCGCTAGTTAGTAATAAAACGGAAAACATTTCAATAGATATCAGACTTAAATACATCTTGAAAAAATTATCAATGAATGTGGATCCTGCAGGTGATCGACTCAGTCTTGATGTGACCACTGGAAATTCAATACACTACTGATCGAAACTATACAATTCTAGATTATGTTTAGTCAATTGTAACTATTTTGGCCACAAGTATTTCGATATAGCGAATATTCATTACAATATAATTCGAGCTAATAAACTTTCGATACACCACTGATCAAAACCATACAATTCTAGATTACATTTTATTGATTGTAACTATTTCGGCCACAAGTATTTCAATATAGCGAATATTCGATCCAATAACAGTCGAGCATTCGATAGTATGATATTCCGAGAGTACGTAGTCGAAACTATGATACAGTCTTATTTTTTTACTATAAAAAACATTTTTAAATCACAAACTCAGCATCAGCAGTGTGGCAATTTTAATTAATTAATTATTTTAATATATTATTATCTTTTTTATTAATCTCTTTGCTCTTTTCCTTTTTTTCACTCCAAACATATTCTAAACTGAATGAAGACAAATATTTCTTAAGTATTCTTTTACTAAGAAAATAAATTAAATTAAGTACTGTTTCTCTCAATAAATGTAGTTATTTTTCCAAATTCGCCCTATGTATTTCTGACCCCTTTGATTATTAACAAATGAGCTAGATACAGGCTAAATGGTCCTGTAATAAATGTTTTGACATAGGTACATACTAAAACAATTAAAAATGCACTACAATGTCTACAACCAACCTAAGTATTACCAAGAAAAACATGTATGTAACTCAAATAGCCTATTGTATGAATACCCAATTAAACCAAAAATAACAAATTCACTGTTGAAACGCACCATTCTGAAGTCTTGAGTGCAGGCTTGGCTTCTTTCCTGGCCTGTCTGTGTGACCCATACTGTAAAAATCCTCACTTTCAGCCCCCATAGCCAATCTTTTTCTAATCTCTTCTCTGTCATTGCGTTTCTAAAATAAACAATTATTATTAAACAATAACTTGCAATTACCTACTAACACGCTGTAAACAATGATCTTGAAAGCAACAAATACATTTTTAGTATATTTTAATTCTTCAGTAATGGTAACTATTCTAGTAAATTTGTCTAAAATATTGTTGTCCGAGAGAATTGGCCATTCGAATTCTGTTTTGGCACATTCTGCTGTCCCAATAGCTCTTGGACTTAAAGCTGTATTATCACAATTGTATTCAGGGGTCAGCTGCACATCTTGTTTGGAAAATTTCGTCTTGAGCAAATGCAGGCTTCGTTTGAATCCTGAGATTTCTTTGTGGTCTCCATCGTTAGACAATTCTATGGAAGTTTTACTAAATCTCCTTTTAATATTAGTAAATAACCCCTCAAACATCTTATTAATAAAGCAGTCTTATTTTTTTGGCAATAATATGGCACAGCCTGTTAAATTAGGATGTAACAGTTATAAAACAACAAAAAATTAACGTCGGCGCTGTCATTTTGCTATTTGACATTTAGGGCAAGGACGAGTGACGTTCCATTTCCTACATTTCCCGATGTCCTAAATAACCCTTTGTGCTAACTAAACAAATAAATAAATAAAAAAAAATTTACCAAGCAACAAACATTATCCACTGATTCGTGATTATCATAAGTAATCGTGTACAAATCCAAAAGAAACCTCGTATCCTTTTTATAATGTCTTTGTTCAGGATTAAAATACGGCATCGAAGTCATCACTTTTGATAGATATATCGTTTTAGGTAAGCACAATAAACAAACCGTAGTTTAATAAATTTAAACACTGCGGCACACCTTGATTTGTAATGGTGGCTCGAAAGAGACTGGCTGCCTGAGTGCCCGCGTCGTTGAATCACCGTAGAAAGCTAAACCTACTACTTATTGATAATTATTAAATTGTTACACACGGTTGCGGTAGACGTGGTGGAGACGCGAGCCTTTTACCGTTACCTTAGCACACAGTGCGCGGCGCGGTATTTAAATAACAAACTAATTGAATACGTCCTAAATGTTTCTCATAATAAACGAAGATGTAAGTACTTGCTAAATAAACGCTAACATCAAATAATAACGTTAAAGTAAATGCTATCGTAAATAGGTACCTACCCTTCTCTCTGCTTCTTTGGCTGCCTTTAAATGATTTTCAATAGCATCCAAATCCAACTTAGGAAGGGCTGTCTCTATGTTGTAAACGTCGAAACTCCCTGAAATTCAAAGAAAGGCCTGTTTTACATACCTACGTGAGTACTTAGTTACTTAGCTTAATTCTTGCATTAATAAACCATTGCAAAAAATACGTACCTACGCGTAATTAGGTACCTACCATCTAGTTTGAATAAATATAATATATTAAGGTAACTTATATTATAAGGAAATGACATGTTTGAAACATGTTTGAAAGGTATTTTTTTATTTTGTAGTATAGCATTACCAAGTAATTACTTAAATTATGAATTGTTAGATATCTAATTGAATAACCTATAGCATTTTATGATTATTTTATGTCTCCATTTTCCCAATTTCATATTGACTGCAACTTTTCTTAGGTATCTATAAAATAATGAATGATGTGCTTGTCTGTTATTTCCGAGACCATGAAAAGCATTATGGGTAATACACACTCTTAAAAACCAAAGTTGTATTTTCTGTGGTCAATAGTTAATAGCTTGTGTGCATATAAGTTTTTTTTATATGATAGGTCTGAAGCCGTTTATGCGGGAATGGGCTTAGCCAGCAAATTAGGCCTTAAAAACGTCAACTTCCGGCGTGTCCACAGGAAAGACGCTAACCTAAAGCTGTGTATGACCCTTATATCTACTTATCTCTCATTAATGTATAAAAATCAATTGTGGTGCGTTTGTTTCGTAAAAACTCGAGAATGGCTTGACGGTTTTTTTGTTATGTTCGTTATTATCCGGACAAGGGTTGTAAAAAAAAATATCTCATAGATATTACTTGACGGATTAGTGAAAGTCTGATTCAGCATTAATTTCCAACGACATAGTTTTATTGGGTTAGCTTACTACCGACTTAGCAAACAAAATTTTATTCAAACCTTGGTTTGGTAATTGTGATTGACATAAGATGCACTTAATTATTTTGTACAATATATGTAAATTGTATGTATATCTAGGTTCAACTATACACAAAGAAATATATTGTGCAGCTAGGAAGCTAATGCCTATCGCTACGTTATTTATGTTTATAATTTAATAGACTAAAATTATTATTCACTTGTACTACTCACCTAAATCACATTTATCTCCAGTTTCATTTTTGCGGACGGATGAGTTTCGTTGAGCCATTCTACTGTACTTCTTTGTCGGAGCTACTTCCTTCTTATGGTCTACAGAAGTAGCCGATTCTCTGAAACACGACGTCATAATATTACTTATCTATAACACTAAGTAGTCACTTCGAATAGAATTCGTGTGAATTCCACGCCCGTATAACTTAAAGTAAATGAATTATGACACTGGTTATAATCGCTGCAACATTTCTTCCAACCGATTTGAGTTGATTAACTTTGCGTTGGTGTACCGTGTTCTACCTTTTCTCTCCAATTTACCAGAGTTACATGCTTCGTCAAATCTATTTTTAGGGGCAACGCCTTTAGTAAGCTGTGTAATTACATGTTGTTTTCAGAAGCGGTGGTGGCCTGCCGGTCTGTTCATAGTAACATTTCTACGATAGTGGTACGTTTAAGATGTCAGAGCATAATAATATTAATAAAATAAAATATGTATATCAACTGATTATTAAACTTTTACTTAATCATTTCTTTCATAAAAAATAATTAACTGATTACTTGTCAAAAAACAAGCTTATAGATAACATAAGATTAATAAGAATAATTAGGACTCAAACTTACACGTGAGATTTAGAAGGAAGTCGAATGAGTGATTCGGCGGTGCTTCCACTTTTGCTGCACTCCGTAGGACGAGACGAACTCGCTACTTCGTTTGAGTTTCCGTCGGTGATGACTGGTGCCGGTTCCTTTGTATTTGTCATCCATAATCTATCACGTTCACGCATTTCATCTAACTTTGGGATAATCTTCCTCAGCTCAGTGCTGAGTTGTTTAATTGTGTTCTCAACATTATTGCTCATGTTTTTAGTGTCAAATTCGCTATCGTATATAGTAATTTCATCTTTACCATCTGACAAGAAAGCATCTGTAATCTTATTATTAGAGTTATTTTCTATTAATAAGAATGTAGGCCTACTGAGATGCATTTCTTTCAATGCATTTGATTCATTTTCTCTAATATCGCTAATCTCACTATTTATAACGTCATTGCTACTTGATCTATTCAACGCCTTATCAGGAATTTGGTCGTTTTCATCGCCACGTGTTTCTTCTACAAGCTTCTTGATTACGTGATTTACCACTTCACTTATATTGTTTATTGTATTTTCTATTGGTTTCGCAAAGGTATCTTTGATATCTTTCCTCAATTCTTCTAAGTCATCTTGAATATTAATATTGTAATTAAGCAGCTGTTTTATTTCATCTTCTATTTCTTTATTAAAATCACCTATTATGTCTTTAGTGTCAAAGTTATTCTCTATGTCCGCATGAGAACAATCAAGGTCGTAATCGCTTTGTTCGATGTTGTTATTGTTTTCCGATATTGTTTTTAACAAATCTGGAATATTATTTTGTATAAGCGTTTCAGTTGTCGTTTTTGAAAAATAGTCATTGCTTGCGTTCAATTTCTTAGAATCGGTTATACCATCATGATTGTTGTTGTTGTTATTAATATTTTTACAATTAATATTAATTTCCTTTGAAATAAGCTCGGGATCGTAAGATGATTCTGTTATCTCTATGTCGATATCGTCATCAGTCATATCATTCTCAGAATGATAAAAATTTTCTATGTTTGAAGAGTAGTCCTAAAATATTTTGTGTTAATTGTTAATTTCCATTGTCATTAGTAAGCAATAAAACCACTGAATAAAACGAGCCAACAGTAAACACACAAGTGACGCTTACGGCGGCCAAGACTTTGCGCAGCGGCGACTGCGGCGGCGGTGATCGAAGGGCGACGGAAAGGAATGCAAATAGAAAAACCGGGCAAGAGCATGTCAGACCATGCTCTGTGTAGGGTTCCGAAGCTTTTAAGTACCTACTACAAACATAAAAATCAAC
This sequence comes from Acleris holmiana, assembly GCA_949316455.1. Taxonomy (NCBI): domain Eukaryota; kingdom Metazoa; phylum Arthropoda; class Insecta; order Lepidoptera; family Tortricidae; genus Acleris; species Acleris holmiana. The sequence goes on from OX438763.1 coordinate 16,425,406, forward strand.
AAGTAATAACTAACGTACTATTAAAAGTCATTTGGTGCCGTCTAAGATGATTTTAGTAGGTATAACCACTTTAATCGCCTGTATCTCAAGAACCAATCATGTCTACTTAGTCGTAATAGTTTTCCTTTTAAATTCGTTATTATCTGGCGTTCTTTTATTGCGCTTTCATTCAAGTTTTTTTTTCAGATTTTTAGTATTTGTAGTTTTGGCTGGGGGATCGGGGGGGGGGACACTTGAGTCTAACAAAATTTAGCGCTTTAAACCTTAATATTTCCTAAACGGATTCATTAATCTAAAAATTGTTTCGACAAACCCGTAATATCTTTGAAAGACCTATCCAACGATATCCCACACTATGGGGTAGACAAGAAAAAAAATACATCCCCACGTTCCGTGTAGGGGAGGTATAGTAAAAAATATTTTTTCCTTTTTTTTTTCTATCACTTTGTTGGCGTGACTAATTTATGTATACTCATGCTAAATTTCAGCGTTCTTGTACTAAGAGTCTCCGAGCTAGGCTGCGGACAGACGGACAGACATGGCGAAACTATAAGGGTTCCTAGTTTGACTACGGAACCCTAAAAATCGCCACCGCACATTTTTATGAGATACTTCATACGTATGTCCTATGTTTTTATTATTGCCACTCGCCGCTAGTCACTGCTGCTGTCGCTGTCGCGCGAAGTTGTGGCCAGCTGTTCGATAATTATTAGATGCATATGATTCACCTGCAACGTGTGAGCTAAGTGTTGAAAACCTGGATAATTCGGGTTCACGATTCCCCTGGGTACTGGGTGACTTCCGTTTTCAGACATCTCATCAGTGTCTGACTGTTCGAATGTCCGCTCGTCGTCAACCGGAGTTGTATTTGAAGACACATTACTACCTGAAATAATGATTTGCTTATATATGTACCCACACAAAGTTACAGTTATTAGACACAAAGGCAACTTGCTCAATGACGTTCGTTCACTCGCCCACACGAGAACGAAATACGTAGACAACTAGATAGGTTTACTCGAAAATAACCTAACATTTTAGGCTAACAGCATTTACCTATCTCAACTAATAGAACAACAAAAATGTATACCTACAAAATCCTCCAAACAACGATGTAGGGTAGGGGCACCAAAAGATGAACACACCCCAATAAATGAACGATCAATCGAAATAACGAAATAATTAAATCGTGGCAAATATTGCATAGTCGGGGATATTTTTTTCTTAAACGGCAACACTATGCCTACGCCGCCATTAAAAGTCACTGACAGTTACGCGTCTACCGCGGCGACAATCGGTCGTTGTTCTGTGGTGTCTCGTCAAAAACGTCGCTAGTATGGAAATATAGATAAGGTAAGTGTACTTCAAATTTAAGCTTTTAATTACGTATAAAATTCAATGAAATACTTTCTTGCAAGGATTTCTTAGTATGAATTCTTGACTAATCCCCCTTTAATTGTATTTATACGTTATTTAATTTTATGTGTTTATTTAAGTGCAATAAGCTGTTCAAGTTATGGTTCCAAAAATATAGACAAAAACTAGAAGCTGAACGATGTTCAACTACTAGGTAGGGCATACATTTTTAAAAGCTTTGTAATAAATCGTACAGAACCGGCATATAGAAACTTTACAGCGTAAACTGATCATTTATTACTTCTGTTTTTTTTAACTAAAACATGAACGTGACTTTTGGTTCTTTTGGAGTTTCTTTTAGTATGGAAACTAAATACTGTTCAACAATGAAATATGCGCCTAATACTTGAACTAATTACATTTACTAGTTCAAGTTTTGGGTTCCATTTCAATAGTTGAATTCTTAATTATATTTACTAGTTCAAGTTTTGGGTTCTATTCTAATAGTTGAATTTTTAAATGATTTTGTTCGTTCATTTCATTAATTCCGTATCCGAAAGCTGAACCAAGTAAACTCAGTAGTTCATGTTTTAGGTAAACTTTTGTAATATGAACACTAGCTATTTATTTTAAAGCCCAAGCAATTTTTGATCTCAAATTATGTGACTAGAATTTAAGTTAAATTGTGTATTAAGTTCTAAAAGAACTGCAACTTGTTGATTTACTTAATACTTAATGTTTTTAGTATTAACATGACCAGTAAAGATGTTGTAAGTTAGTTTACAGTAGGTAAATAAAGAAGTAGGAAAAATTGGTTGCTACAGATTCACCATAATTATTTATTAATAAGCAAAATAGTAGTTATAGTAAGATTATGCTATTTAATCACTGATGGTTGTGATAAAACAGCTTTAACTAGCAGATTAATTTAAAAATATTGTAGAGTCTTAAAAAGTTAGTTAGTTATAAGGTTATATTCTTAGAACCTCGTAAGGCCCACGTCAAATTTCACTAGTTCAAAAATAATCTTAGGTCAGCCAACTAAAGTTAAAAGTCACTTTGATTAATGTCGTAAATTTAGGACGTGCTTACGAGGTTATACAAATGAAGGCTACCTCATCGTATTGATTGTGATACAAAAGACTACTCGATTTATTTGATAAATATCTATAAAAATCTTGAAAAAACAAGTAGGTACGTTAATTATTAATTGTATTTTTAGTTGAATATCAACTGATAAGTTAAATTATAGTGATGATGATTGTGATAATTAAAGACCCTTTTTTATAAAGAATTTTATAAATGACTCTTAATAAAGAAAATTTAAGTTTATGGCTTACGAGGTTATACAAATGAAGGCTACCTCATCGTATTGATTGTGATACAAAAGACTACCTACTCAATTTATTTGATAATACCTATAAATGTCTTGAAAAAACATGTAAGTTAATTATTAATTCTACTTTTAGTTGAATATCAACTGATAAGTTAATTATAGTGATGATGATTGTGATAACTAAAACCTTTTTTATAAAGAATTTTATAAATGACTCGTTAATTTTTTATTGAATATCAATGATTGTGATACCTATATTCTCTTATAAACAACTAAAAAAGACTGATTTGATTAACGTGCGTTTTATTTATTTCGAAAGCCTTTTAATAATTTTATTTATTTATTTAGAGCATTATACAAACACTCCTAATAAAAATATGAATAATGGCAATTAGGCATATAGATTTTATAATCATTTAAGTTCAACTATTGGGGTCAATCCGTTCAGATTTAGGGCACATTAGATTGTTTTATTATATTAGTTCAACTATTGGAGTAAAATCGTTCAGAGTTAGGGCATCACTGTTCATGTATTGGGTAAATTGGTACATTTCTGGCTTCAAAGATTTTTAGAAAAATAATGTGTTATAATAATGAACTTTATAATATTTATCTCCAATCTAGAGTATATACTTTACCGTATAAAATAAAGTAATTGGGTGAAATTTGTTAAGTTCACTGAGAAAAAAATGTCCAAAGTTGGTGTAGTCGCTTAATCGTTCATTTATTGGTGCCCCTACCCTAGCAAAAAGGTACCAAAGTGGTGATCAACTTATGACGTTGACTGTACCAACGATTGTTTAGCAAAGATTCCTCCACTCCACATTACAAACGAATGCTTTGTTACGGAAAGTGTCCTCGGTACTGAATTCGAAATCGCTTAAGGAAAATATCTGAGAGCAATTTTCCTTTGTAGCGATTTGATAATGGGCGAAGATATTGTACCTAGCTAGAGATTAAATTGCTCAATGTTCACGTTTGCAACAAAACGTGTTACCTAATCGTACTTATATCGGCCCTCGTTAGTAGGAGTTAATTATTACTTAACCAACAAGGATCATACAACTCGATGTGAGATTATAATGTGAAATCCTCCACTAACAATTTTACAAGTAGCACATACCTAGAAAGCTTTCAGGAAGAGCGAGAAATTTTTCCGTAGCGCCCTCCAGGTTGCTCGTTTTTGTATTATTGCACAAATTCGAAAACCCCCTTATATTCTGCGTGTTGAGCCTGTACAGAGTGTTGCACACTGGTCCTGTATTTAGGTTGGAGGTATCGTTCGTGCCATTCCTATTATGCACATTCGTATTGTTTTCGAATAGGCCAGTCGTTAAACTGGGATTGTTGTAGCTATTATTATATTGCAAATTATTATCTGTGCTGTTGATATTATCATAAAATCTGTGGGAGCCGATGTTACTAGGCACGAGCCAACTTCGATTATCTGAGTTTATATGGGATAGGATCTCGTGTCTGTTGACGGCCACGTTACCATTCTCGACCGGTTTGATCCTCATGATTACCTGAAACAAACAAAACAGAACCTTAAAAGAGGAAAACATTAAATTTGATTTGAACCGTACGATGTACTTATTGTCTTGTGTTTTAATGAACGGAAAGGTAAGTTCGCGGTCTGGTGGATATTTCCCTTGAAAGTTAGAAGGATGTTGCCGAGGAAGGGGAAGGTCTCGGGGAGCAAAGTTAGCGAGTTCACGACGCTCCTGACTAATCACCGAGTTCGGCATCGCATGATGTTGTCCTCCCTATTATTTAAGAACATCCCAATGCTCTCAAACGGTTTTAAGAATTTTCTCTGTAGTTTCTCTTAGCGGTATCATCTGATTTAAATTTTATCCATAATAATAACACATACCTAATAAAATAAATAAAATAAAATAGCCATTTATTCCGACACTTTAGTTTTCATTTTTCATGCAATTTTTTTATATAATTTTAATAATGTAATTGACATCGGTGTTGTTGTTGTCGACTTGCCTAGCGGCATAGGCCTCCCCTAGAATCTTCCATTCTTCCCTCTTTGCAGTCATTCGTCTCCATAGTGGTCCTGCTATTAATTTTATGTCATCCTCCCATCTGTGACAGGGTCTACCCTTTTTTCTTTTGCCATCTCTGGGGTACCAATCTGTGACTCTTTTTGACCATTTTTCCTTTGTACTTCTTAGCATGTGACCTGGTCAGGAACACATAACTATGTTGTAAAAAATAAAGAGACGGAACCTTTGGGTACGGAACCCTAAAATATATGAGTAAGAGTATTATTATACATACGAGTATAGTAACTACTGACGATGCCTACCTTTGGCTCGAGTTCTCTTTCAGTTTTCGCTCGTGCTTTGAGCCTGAATAAATTATTATTAATCATCGGAAGGGTTTTATACCGTAATACTTATTTAAATATTTTAAGAAGGCATAAAAGTGCCTTTATGTGACGATTAAAACCGACACTCATCAGCTAGTTCTAGGTGAAGCCCAACAAAAACAGAAAGAGTTGTCTATCCAGAGTGGTCTTTTTCATAAAAAAACCGGTTGTAGGTATGCGTAATTAAGGGTACCCTGCCACATATACATACAACGTAAAGAGGTTACGACTTATAAATATTGTATGAAATCAGAGATCAAGATATACTGGTGAATCTGGTGATTGATATCTCAAAAATTTGTTGACTCATCATATCAGCCGAAGCACGTCCACTGCTGGGCATATGCCTTCTCAAAGTTCAAGCTAACATGTCTTGCTAAAAATATTGTTTGTTGAAAGCAAAGAGCTATCAATTTTATTATTTTCTGATATTTTCAACTTGCCATAGGGGAGTAAGAAGGAGTGACGCAATTTCAAATACTTTCAAATCTCCCGCTACTCATATGATTAAGTAAAAAACTCAAAATAAAACTTCGGTGTTATATTTATGACCAATAACATAAAATACCATTTTGTTGCTTTAGGTGTCGAGACCCTCGGTCCGTAGGGTCCAAGTGCCCACAAGCTTTTTACGGAGCTCTCCATACGCTTAGGCGATGAAACGGAAGAGCTGGCAGCTTCCTCCCTCGCTCAACGTCTACTGCTTCGTAAAAAGCTTGAGGGCCCACGGACTGAGGGTCTCTATTGTGTTGTGATAAGTTTTTTTTTCATAAGTTTTAGGTGTATTGTTTGGTTTGGTTTAGTTTATTCAAAATAAAAATGTCAATCAAATTAAAAATATTTCATTAATACGGAGCTATTTATCCCTGACAATTGTTTACTTTGTTTAAATAAATAAACTAATATCAGGGCACAGTGTCGCATAAATTGACCTAGGTTCCCCAAACTAAGCTCTAGGTTTATACGATAAACTAAGTTATATACAGAAATACATACTTAAATACATAGATAACATCAAAGACTCTGAAACAAATACTTGCGCTCATCACACAAATATCTGGCAGGCGGGGTCACTACCAACTAGGCTAACGTGTCGTCAACATACTTATTGCGAATTTGCATTCTAATTTAATCGAAGCAAAGGGGGTTCGCTAGAAAGTTATCAACATATTGTATACGACGTTGGAGACGAACAAGTATGACTGGCAGGGCCACCATGGTAAACAGTTTAACGTCAAAACTTCAAGTATGGAGTCTAACTTAGCCTGTATGTAAATAAAACACAACCTTACTTTTTGATAAAGTTAAAAAACTGCGTTATATGCGCATTTTATTCTTGGTCGATGTTTTGTTACTCTCTTGTTGTACTTACGTCCTAGTCGTCCTTCCAAGGCCTAATATTTTTACTACCATACTCATATTGTAAATGTGAAAAATGTGAGGATGTTCGTCTTCAATCACACATGAACGGCTGATCGGATTTAGATCAACTCGATTTCTCTGCCATGTCCTGGCAGAGAACACTTTTGTCCTAAAGTGCAAAGGCTAATATGATATTAATGCTTCAAGTTACGCTTCATCAAATACTTATTTAAACTGATATTTTTTATTATTCTAGCGAGAAAAACTAAATTCATATTTGCCGACTACCGATACGAAACTCCTGTACACATACACCTAAAATTTTAAAATTAAAAATACATATTATCAATGGCCTAGGTGGGCGTTTTCCATAAAAGTGTACATCGTTAAGGACAAAAGTTAAGAAAATTTAACTTTTTCCATTTCGTCACGAAAATTAGCTATACATTTACATACGTTAATTTTCGTGACGAAATGGAAAAGTTAAATTTTCTTAACTTTTGTCTTTAACGATGTACACTTTTTTTGGAAAACGCCCCTGTACAAACAAAAGGCGACTTTATCGCTACAAAGTTATATTTTTCAGACCACGTTATTTTAGAATAATTAACACCAAAACATGTTTCTTGCCTGATAATTATCCTTTGACTTTCATTAAAGCTTTATTATAATCGGGCCAAGGAACCGTGGGACCTACCGACCTACATGCTGAGTGAGGGTATAAAAGCGACCGAGGCTTCTGGGTTATGTTATAATCATTGGATTTTATGTCCTAAATCCATAGAGGGCGGTATTGCGGCTCAGCCGGATATTGTGAGCCGCGCCCCGTCCTCGCCGCCGCCCTCTATCCGTTTATATCTACTTACTGCCTGATAACCTACCATCATTACAATAAAACATTTCTGTAAAAGCTAAAGTTTCTCAGCCTGTCTTTTGAGGGCCTTGTGTCAGGGCAGGATCGGAAAAATCACATCCGTACTTCCTTAGCGCCTCGGCGATTCCAGTTGAGAAAGTTTCTTATAAAAATAAGAACCTAGAAACAATCAGGATGTTTGACTTTTGTCTTGAGTTTTTTAGTTGATTTTTATTAATAATTGATTGACTTTTTATAGAAGAGCATTAAATGATGTTAAGTATTTAGTAGTAGTAGGCAGTAGTCATCGTATGTAATATAGATGAAGTACAGTCAGCCATTATAATTTCAGAGGCACTATCGAAACCTGTCGCAGAAAACCAAGGGAATATAAATAGGTATTATTATCGACGCTCTTATACTACTTGGTTCTAAAGAGGCTCTTGAATCAAAGTTGTTAACCGTACGTGTGAGTATGTACACTTAGCCTTATAAGTAGGTGCACACTTGAGCACCTTGTCGCTTTATCACCTTTGACAGATTAGTGAAGCAGTACAAACAAGACGTTAGAGTGACAATGCACTAACCTGAGCTACTTATGAGGCCAACCGTAAACATACGTGGCCGCGGGACTTTCTCAATTTGCGCCACAATCCAGCGGGCGTGTGCCTAATTCTGTCACCGAATATTGGGATATTGTATGCCTAGGTACCTACGAGTATACATACGTCTGTAATAAGCCATTGATTGTTTCAGGATACGATAGAGATCCCGCTTATGCTCTAAACTCGTAGAGCGTTGGGTGTCATGCGTTATTCAAGCTTCATACGTTTTCCTATTATATAATTATTTTTATATTTTGCATGACCCGCTCCGTTACAGACCATTGTGGCCCTGATAAAGTAACTAACTCACTGGGTATAAAAGAAAAAAAAAACTAAACCAAACTAGAGACACTTTCTTTAATAAGTCCTATAGGTCTGTCATCTTGTCATCATACGCTCGAAAGCATCATAACATTCATCTAAAATGCGTGTAACTTATTAAAAAAAATTAAATCAATCTGAATATTAGAAGTAGATTAGCTACATTTACAACTTTACAATATTAACATAGTAATGATCATTTTAGTTTAACTCACTTACTTGTACACTCGACGATTAAACGTGGGTTAAATTAGAATTAAACACAAACTATAGTTGCATAGAAACAAACATTATTCCTACCTACATTCGGGTCAAGCTAATAAAAGCGCGTTATAATCTAAAGAGTCAGCGTTTATAATCGTTGCTAATATGCCTCGATGTACATATACTGAGGTAAGTTATTTTAAGCGCTGCTTTATAGCAACAAAATATAATTGAAGGCTAAAGGAAAGATGACCCGTCTCACCTCAACCTAAAAGAATTCATTAAATATCTTTTGTAACAAAAGATGAATTGTTTTGCTTCTTGTCTACCCTCTTTACTTAATTCACCCAACTCAGGAGACGGGGGACGGAGGCTCTTCGGGACGGGCAGAAAATTTCTATTTTATGTCTCTAGATAACAACCTTCTTAGATAAGTAGCAGATTTAATTAATTTCAACTCCAGAGCGAAGTCGAGATAACGGCTCTCACCGAGTTCTATTGTATCGTATTGTATGTGTATGGTAGGTAGATGGATAGACGGCTGTCTTACCCGAGGAATTGGCTTTAATTTAATCGGAGCATCGACTAAAACATTGCGAGATCAAGACTCAGATAGCTTAAGTACATTTCGTCAGCCCGGTATTAAGATATATTGAAACGATTTGGAGTCTAGACGATGTTTAATCCTCTTTTACCGAGTTCCTATTTTGCTGACATTTCACCTAAGTAAAGCTTTCCCCATTTCAAATGCGGTGTGTAATATTAACATTTCACTAAACGTTTGCTGAAGACTTCAAACACTCTCAGATCCTATCTCCAATAAGCTCATTAACTCAAATTAAACTGCGAAACGAATTGTTTTAACGATAAGTTTTGCTAAGTATAGGTGAATCCGTTAAAGAGGTCAGTAGGTATACGAGGATACATACATACATAACATCACGCCTTCATTCCCAGAGTGGGGTAGGCAGAGCTACAGAAATACCAACAACTCTAAAGACTTACTGATATTTCTGTAACCTGGAGTGGCACTATGCTAACCCGGCAACCACACGGGGGTTTTATTGTACCACTTTGTTAACGTAACTAATATGCATATTCATGCCAAATTGCAGCTTTCTAGTAATATCTTTGCGCTAGGCTGCGGACGGACGGACGGACGGACGGACATGTCGAAACTATAAGGGTTCCTAGTTGACTACGGAACCCTAAAAACGAGTAAACAAATTAAAAAAGACTAGTCATTTGATATATCATTTGAAAGCCTTACATTAAATAGAATTAATTATCATTCGTTTTTGTGATACTTAGTTTCATTCCACTATACGATGTTAACCACTTAATAAACGATTAAAGCGTTAACAGGTGTCAAAATGTATGGAACTAACAGTCGATTAACATTCAGTAAATATAACATCGTATGGTGAAATTGATACCTAGGAAATTAACGTGAAACGCGAAGTAAAATACCCATTTATCTTAAGTAGTGTCTGAAATAAAGGGGGGGGGGTTATTTCAGAAACTATTAATGATAGGCATTAAAAACTGGATTAGGGAATCATCTTTATATTTCAGGCAAAGTAAATAAATTGCTCTAACACTTATGTTTTTTTTTTTATAAAAAATATATAAAGTGCCACACTGTAAACACGTAAAGTACCTACTTGGTCATTAAGCGTCGCTTTTTTACATCTGTTTTTTGATAATTCTTACCTATAAGTACCATTAAACATAGATATTATAGATGAACGGTTTTGTTCTCTTAATCCACCAGTGTCAATCAAGTTAATGGCGAGAGTGATTTGCACTTTTATTAAAAGCTAAATCGGTGAGAACTGAAATATGCAATACCATTAATATTTTTAGCATAGTAACCTTAAAAGGATGATAAAGACTCAAAGAAGGTCTATAGTGGTTAGTGGTCAAACAACAGACCACTACTCATGTAATGTGACTATGTTATACATGAATCATGATAATATGAGGAATTTACATTAGTTTTCTGAACTAAGATAAACTGAGGTTACAAACCTTGTAGCAGACAAATACAGACAATATTAAAACATCTTCTATGATCTATGAGCAACCATAACGTCGGTCTAGATGTGATACCTCATAACTATTTTTTTTTGGTAAAACGAGATTTTGATGCAGAAGGTTTCCTGCATCATGCACGATTTATATGTGGTAAGTGACTTGTGTACTCACACTTTCAGAGTTGATTAGGATTTTTTGATATTGATCAAAGTCTTGCTTTAAAGGTTTCCTTGAAAGGAGGACTGGCACGTGCTCCTCCATTTTAAAGTACAAATAAAACGTACACGAGCAGTATAAAACAATAAATTAGTGTTATTTTACTAAAACAAACTACCACAATCCAATAGACAATCGAAAGACAACATTAATTTAAAAGAAGTACCTAAAATGACACTTTAATGTTGCCTTGTGCCGAAGATGCTGCATTTCCTCGCTAAATAGATAAAATAAAAAGTTTAGCGAGGAAGCTACGAGCACTACGGACTTCCGTGACGTCTACTACGCGTTTCTTAGACATTTCTTTGAACCCCACGTCAAAAGATCTCATTGTCGAATGGAACTTAGTACCTACACGTACTAACGTAACATTAACGTGTGACGTCATACTCTGGGACAAAACCACTATAATTGTCAAGTCTTAAGTTACTTTAAATATCTTTTTAAACGTCACACAATCTAATAGTCATTTGACTGCGGTTAAGGTAGAAATAGCAGAGTAAAGCAAGGCGCCCCACACGCCGCCGAGCGCATGGCCGCTTGCCAACAAATTGATTTTTTGCTTACATCCGGAAACTAATCCTGTTAGGAGGGCCTCGTACCTCCGCCTTATGGCGGCAGTTGCTTCATTAATAACGAATAAGGTATACTGTAGCCTTTTTGCTCCGAAAGAGGGCCTTACGAACAAACATCGTGTTATTAAGCTCTAAATAAAGCAATTCAGCTTTGTAATTGTTAATTGTAGGCCGTAACGATGTTTGTTTAGTAAATTCATGTCTACAAACAGCGCGCCGCCGAGCCGCATCTACATAAAGCCGAAATTAGAAAATAACAAAGCCTACTGGCGCCTGAAATAAGTTCTTTATTATAAATGTTTTAGCACTTACAAAGGCACTGAGGATTGTTATGTGAAAAAATATCTTCTGTTTATTATGGTGAGCGGTGGAAACGCATTCATGAGAAATAGCGGTGAACGGCAACGTCATTATTATTTATTTATGTCTTCTACTTACGAGTGTTATAACTATTTCGAAAAGTAACTTAACTATTACGATCTCATTAACTCTTAAATAACCATGCATCCATACGAATATGTATGTCTGTCTCCTTGTTACGCTTTCATGGTTAAATCACTGAACCGATTTCTTTGATTCTTATACATATCGCGACATACCGGGTGCTGCCTGTAATAGGAGCAATAAATTTAGAGATCGTTTCCACACCACAAACGTAACAACACGTTTATAGAGTAGAAACGATCCCTCAATTTATTGTTTCTATTAGGTACAGGCAACACCCGGTATAACACAAGCACAAAATATATACAAGTAAATTTATAACTCGAACTTGGTTAAGAACATGCACACTCACGCGACCTCCAAGGCTTTAGCGGCATAAGCCGTAACATGAGCAAAGCATAGAAATCTCTAGCCAGCCAGTCCGTCATAACGACGTGACGTATACTTACGAGTATACAACGATACTACGCAGTTATTTTACTGAAATGGGCTCTGGCTCTCTGAAAGCTAGTTTAATTAACGTTATGAAAATACGATGTTGTAAATTAATGAATAGCTCTGGCCACTTCTCCCCGACAGTGATTTGTTGAGTGGTTACATTTTTAACAGACTTCAAAAAAGGAGGAGGTTATCAATTCGACTGTATGTTTATCTTTTTGTGTGTTTGTTACGCGATTACTCCGTCAGTTGTAAATAGATTTAGAAATTTATTTTTAATTTGATAGGGTTTACTGAAGGGATCCGTGAGGAATTGAGATCAAATATCAAATATTACTTATATGAATAAATATACGTGGACGACATAACGTTATTATTATGATGATCACTAAAAGGTATGAAATAAAATAAATGCTTTGAAAAACTTAAAAACCTTCTTGAAAAGGTAAGAAATAACTTGGCATTTCGAAATCTTTCGAAAACTTTGAATTCAGTTGGACTGACCTTATTACCTATCATTTTAAAATAAGTTATATCTTGTTTTTTAAAACATTTATTTTATTACTTCTATTCTGTATATGATGATACCATTACGTTCACTAATTAAAAAGTTTAATATTTTTTGACTAATATTGGGTTTTATTTCTGGGTGTGACAGGAAAAAGGATAACCGTAAAATGCCTAAAATGTGTGAATGGATCTCTACCACTTAATGAGTATCTCACGAAGTTTTGCTTTCGAGTTTTCACACACAGTGCTTTGTTAATCTTTTAAGAAACCCCTAGAATCCCCTGCCCAGTGTGTTATATCCGGAACACCACAATGCGCTCCTTGACTCACATATTCAAACTAGTTCCTAGGAGGTAAAGCCGCATTTAGACTGTCCTATTCTCTAAAGCAGTTCAGGGCCGAGATTCTGCACGGTAAAAATTATATCGCCTTTAAAGGGTTTCCGAATTGTCAACGTTTTGAGAACTCTTATTTGTTTCACAGTAATGGTGGCCGAGATTAATAGTAAATTATACACCGAGGGGATAAAGCACAGTTTTATGTCACGGGCGCGATATTGAATCCTGAACGTAACGAAGGACTCCAGATTTAACTCCCGAGCGCAGCGAGGGTGTTACGGGTTAATTCCCGAACGAAGCGAGGGAATTAAGAAGAGTCCTGAGCGCAGTGAGGGGTTCAAGCGCGCCCAAGACGAAAACAGCTTTATCCCCGAGGAGTGTACTCTACTTTTCTCACCTTTTGCGAGACAATAAAAAAGCGAGTCTACTAAAAACAGCGTTTTATTATAGTAAATTAAAATTAAAAGTGAAAATTGATATTTGAGATATTAGTCCAGTTGTGGAAAGACAATATTTATTTAAAACTTTGCAGTTATCACCAATGTATTTTATTGCAGCGTCTTACAATACTCGCGGCTTTTGTTTAATTTCAAATGTGTTCCATTCAGCTTGCCGTGGCCAGCTCGATTTTAGAAAATGTTCGATTTTCAAATTAGGTTCGACGCGGCGGTGGCGGCGGCGCCGCGCCCGGCCTTCGAGTATTAGTTGATCTTTTATTACGAAATTAGACTTTAAGGCCATTGTAATAAGAACTATGAAAAGTGAAAATATTACAACCCAGCGGGTTATAATGAGATTCAGTACAACATTACACCCCGGCTAAAGCCAAGGGCTTTAATGAGTTGGTTTGCGTAAGGTTTGCATGATATGTAATTTGGCATTGTCGAGCAGGTGGTGTGAAAAGAATACTAAAACACGTCGAAGGCAATATAGTTTTAACCCAGTAGAATAGAGGCGCAGGCCGTTATCCAGGGTAGCTACTTGATACGACTCACTACGCGATGGTGGAGTTGCAAGAACAGCTTGCACACTACGCATTGTGAGAACGTTATTAATGTTATTATTGTTATAGAAAATAAATAGGATTGACGTAAGATGGTGGACGGTCGCGTCGAACGCTAAATGTCAATTCAATACGTTCTGAGAGTATTCGAAAGTCGTTTACTTTAGCGTTAAGCAGCTTGTCTAGGGCCACTGTAACGTTTGAGACGCAGTGGGCCTCTATTCTACTGCGTTATAACATAACAATGTCGCGATTGACGTGTTTTAGAATCGTTAATGTCACATTCGCCATTATTGTAAGTGACATAATAGTAATCAAAACGTTGACAACACGTCAAAGACGATATCGCTATTACCGTGTAGAATCTCAGCATAGGGCCTCTATTCTACTGCGTAAATAACGATATCGCGTTTGACGTGTTTTAGACTCGTTTATGTCACGGTCGCCATTATTGTAAATGACATAAGAGTTATCAAAACGTTGACAATACAATACAAGTCAAAGACGATATCGTTATTACCGTGTAGAATCTCAGCCCAACTAAAATGTACTAATCGTTGGGATCAAGTAAGATCGAGACGTCATCGAACTAGGAGACAAACCTACAAATTGTTACGGAACATAACATAGCGGAAGTGACCACGTGTGTCGCTTGCTGCAGAGAACTGTGTACCGTACACAGTACCGTAGGCACAAGGTGGAATGCAACTGAAAATACGATGAGTTTTAACAAAAGGTGTTAATTTATTTTCCATTAAATCTACTCACTATAGGCAGTTAAGACCCTCCAAGTAACAAGGCGTGAGGAAATATATATGTGCAACAAATCATTTATTTAAAATTTTTCGACACCGGTGACGTATAATTAGCGCTCTTGGTGCCAACAATGTCCATAGGAGTTGTAACCCCTTTCTATGGTGTGGTAAGCCGGGTGCCTGTATGTTTGAGTTTCCCATTTTTTTTACTGTTTAGTGTACTTGTAGTTAGATACTACTAGAATAGCCACCAAAACAGGTGTGAAAAAGTATATTAATAATACGGCCAAGTCCTATGGGAGTAATGTGGGCTATTTATCATCCTGCTACGGCGAATGATAATTTACCCGAGACGCCGAGGGCCGCTATGTAAATGATAATATTTTAAACAAGATTATACCAACCAGATACTAGAATATCCTGTGTAAGTGAAACGATAAATAACAACAATAAACCGTCTCAAACAATTCTTTGTACAAAGTAACCACAAAGAAAATTCCCACAAGTATTTTCTTACTAAGTCGGCGCACTTGCGCGGAGAGTAAGTTCGTCGTTAAGTTTAGAAAAAGCTTCATCAACACCAACTTGAATGCGAAAGCTTGGACTCGCCGGTATTTCTGCGCTACGAGACTCGAGAAAATGTAGAGTGCTACGACGTAGCGCTAGACTTTAAGTAGCACGCCGCCCAACAACAATATAAAAGGTGTATGCTAGCGATCAATACGTTATTAAATCGAATTCAGACTCGGACAAAATACCAGAGGGAATTAATTGTTTCCAGGTTCATTACGAACAGGCAATTCTATTAAGTCAATAAAATTCCGTCGACCGGCACTTGCTGGCTCCCGTAATGACCCACATAATACGTGTACAAAGTTGCTTTATCGATAAAACTTCCAGGCAGTCTTACGAGGCCCTTTGCGGAGTACTTGGATAAATAAGTATAACTTTACGTAGTGCGATATGGAGGTGTGTAAATAAACGCAGCGTTCAGCCCGGAACGGGCCTGCGGGAATAGAAATACCTCAGGGTGGATATCACTTGTGCTATATTATATCGAATGCGTAGGTCAGACAGTGGCGGTGCGGTGCTAGCTATTGATTCCCGCGGCTATCTCTCCCGCGGTCTGCCTTCCGCTTCGGTATTAAATATTTATATAGGGACATTCTTACGGCGGACGTAGCCCTCCGTACCCCTGGTATACGTGTACGTAAGAGTTGATCCGAAACGGGCGGACAGGGTATTTTGAGCGAGCCAGAAATAGGCGTGAAGGTGAAGTAAAATAAGAATACTGTAATACTATAAGAATACAAGAACAACGAGCCTTACCATGCCTCTGCCAATTTAATTTGTTCTTGTTTTCCAAAAAAAGAGTGTTGTATCTAGTTATATACATTTTATTGCAAAGGAACTGAAGAGGATTTCTTGATAACTTTACCTTACCATTACATAAACGAGCGTTACTGACATCGAGCAGAAATTGAAAAGGGTCAGTGATTACGACGACGAAACTATTACTTGAAGAGCTTTTAGGATATCGTAGAGAAACAAAAACATTTAGAGGCTCCTGCGACTGCCCGACCGGGCATTACCCCGACGGTTCCATTTTTCACGAGCCAGATAAAATCTCCATCGAAGTGAAAGAGTTAAAGAGAGTGATAAATGAATAAGGTTTCTTGCTGCTTGCGGTTTAATCAATTATTAACTTTCACATTAAGTAAAACATTAAAATTTACTCATAACTTGAAAATATATCCTACTAATATTTGTAATAGTTGTATTGGTAATGGATGGATGTTTGTTACTCTTTCACGCAAAAACTACTGGAAGGATTTAAGTGAAATTTGGAATGAAAACAGCTTATATCTTGGATTAACACAAAGGCTACCTTTCATATCGCTATTCAATTTATACGCGTACGAAGTCACGGGCGGAAGCTAGTTTATTATAATTTACTAGTAGGTAAAGGATAGGTACGAGTGTGATTTTTGGGAAACTTTTCTTACTAATCAATATCTGTTAATATTCGATTTGCCTATTAAAAGGAATAAAAAAAAACCTATATCATAAATTAAAATGGTCAGTTATCATATCATATCAACGTGAGTTAAACTCCAAACATTAAAAGCGATATCGTCGTGAATTGATCCAGAAACCTAAGGTATTTTTATGCTAAGTGGTTGGACTGAAACCTAATGTAGTACATAATACTTTTAGAGGGTTATGTGCGTCTTATAATTTGGAGAAAGGACTCGCGTGTGACCGCCGCAGCCTCGCACTCGGCGCTAATGGGCCGCCATGATGGATCGCCTCCGACCCTCGGACAGACTGCATTCGGAGTAAGCCGCGACGTTCATTCTAATTACACGACGGGTGATATTAACTTGATGAGTTTCATGTGGCCATATCGTTCCGGGCTTTACTGATGTTTGCAATGTCAGGTCATAAAAATATTGCTGTGTTTATTGATTCAGAAACTTTAAAATGTATACTAATCCTGTATTTAGCATTTGTCTATTACAAAACACATGGTGTGCATTTGTATGCGCAAATAAAGTCAATAATTAGTTTATAAAGTGTACAATGTCATTGAGCAAGTGCTATTTTTGATTGCTTGCTGGCACAGGATCGAGGTGTTAAGAAATAATTTTTGGTTTAAATTATCATTTAACTACACCATAGTCCATTTCAAGATATGATACAAAAAAACCGGACCGGTGCGAGTTAGACGCGCGTAGAAAAGGTTCCGTATGTTTTGAAAAATGACCTATGTTAATACCAAAGATTGTCCTATATATAAGTTATCCTGTTATCTCCTAAATATTACAGGAAAACCAATTTTCTATATATTTTTCCCAATTGGCCAATTATCACTTTTTCTTAAATAACTTCAAAACTGTTGATTGATATTAAAATAACAAAAGAAAAAAATAACTCTCACAAGAAGGCTTTTTATTTGATGTTATACAATATGGTTTGCAAAACATTATTTTTTTATTTTCTAATTTACCCCCAAAAAGTATGGGGCCACTTTTTGGTTTAAAATTAATTAATGTAATTACTGACATACTTACATGTAGTTAACATATTACTATAGTTGTACCAAATTTCAACTCAAGCAGACTAATAGTTTCGAAGCAAAATGACGAACAGACTAAGTAACACGCGAGGAAATTCTAAGAGTTCCGTTTTTTCCTTTTGAGTTACGTACTCGTAAGTCTAAAAACTATTGTAAAACACAGTGAAGTTAAAGGTTTATAAGTAACACACAAGGTAATTAGATAAGCTTCCAATCTATGCTCCTGAGTAACGTTTGATTTGCGTGGTCTTAGATGGCGGCATTTGTGATCAATGGAGTTCGTACCTTCTGTCTCATATTTAATTTCTGCTGGACTTCAATGGCATGCTAATAGACATCCAATACCTAAAAGGAATGCCATTGGCAGCACTTGCGGATGAATACCCATCCAGCGTAAAGGTTAAAGGTGGGGTCAAGCCAATCTTGTCGAGAAAATACTGTGGATGATTTAGATGTGACTCTCGAGGCGTTTGTTTCGGGGCAGAGTGTCACTTAGTCAAGTAAAATGCTTTCAAAACCCGAACGTGGATTCCTTTCAAGTTTACTACTAACAATAGTCCGTACCACAAACCGACAAACTTGAGCTTTCAAGCAAAACAGCACTCAAGAACCTTGGAATCCTTACCAACACTGAGATAGCTTTACCAAAACTATGGATACGTGTGTGTATGGAGTAGTACTGCCTTACTGAGTAGGTAGTACTGTATGTTATGGGATAAATGGCGGAGAAAAAAGCACAGAACCTCAACCTGCCCGTTTATCGGTATTCCGTTGCGTTTTCGAGTATTGGTACTTGTACTTTTATCTATTCTGTGGTATTGGTAACAGGCAGACAGACCTTCATTATGCAGACCTTTATTATTACTCAAAGTTGGGATTTTAACCCCTTTCGAGGCTATGTGCCTCATCTCAGAAAGGAACCTTCGCCAATTGACCTGTCCCTCAGAGTTGTATATCATAATCTGGATCAGCTCAATAGAAAATATACTAAGTAGGTTTTTAAGCATTATAGGTCATGTTCCACCTCATGGATGCTCACTCATCATCGGATAAGACTGCATCTAACGCTTATCTAAGTACTATCTACATAGAATAACGTTGTATAAAAGTTACGGTAAATGGTTCATTTATGAGTTGTAAAATTTAGAAGCGCTTCGCATACCCAGATACATTTAACTAGAAACCTTATTAATACTGTGTTCGAGTTCATCAAAAAGCGAGTATACAATACTCGTATATAAAATAAATTGAATCAACTTACAAATCAATTTACTCACTTTATGAGTTTGTCAGTAATTCCGTATACATACTCGTCAACTTATGGGAGTCGATAAAAGCCGAATTAATAACCGGTACGTGAACACATCCCACTGCCTGATTTAGGAAATCCTATCCTCTGGATCAAACCTAAATGTTACGAGTACATTGCAGCCAGTCAATGTCAATGGTTGCAGTAAAGACGCCCACTCGACGGGCAGTAGGAGCCCAGACAACCCTCTCACACTGCTTCAGGGCCTCTATTCTACTGCGTTATAACGATATCGCGTTTGACGTGTTTTAGAATCGTTCATGTCACAGTCGCCATTATTGTAAATGACATAAGAGTTATCAACACGTTTAAAATACGCAGTAGAATAGAGGCCCTGCTAACGTACTTACTAGCACCATTGCGGTCAGTCACAGTTAAAGGTTAGTTTTCGTAATTTAATATTTGTGTGATGAGCGCGAGTGTTTGTTTCTCAGTCTCGCATGTTTTCTGTGCATTTAAGTATTGCTCTATTTAAGCATTTAGATCATTGGCTAGTACCCATAGTAAGTACATTAGTTTGGGACGAGATCAATAGGGAACATGCATTTTTGTCTTATGCTCACTGGAAAGTGCCATAAAAGAGAAGGATACGCGAAACAATTGTCGTGTTATTTTTTCATTAGATATGTAGAGACCCCCTGCAAAACACTCTATGCACCCCCTGCAAAGGACTTTATAAAGAACTTTGCATTTATTTCAGGAATTACTTTTTAAGCCAATATCATTGAATGAAAATATTAAGTAAATAAAATGAGGATGCCGAAAAAAAACCTAAAACTTAAAAAAATATATAAAATTTTAACAAGTTTTGATTCTGCCAGTATATAAAATCTTAATAAACGGGTGAAAACGTAATGTGCTAAATATGCTTTATTTACATTTTGTCCTAAATCGTATCAGTGAAACTCAATTCTGTTTTTCATGCATATTGCATTGGTGTAAGATTGTCCCCTGATATATATTTTTTTATCTGTAAATGGACGTTGCTTTACTTTCAAGTTTATTTGCAGTCGGTGCAGCTTTATACAAGTCTTGATTATTTTATTTAGATGTTAACCGTTGTCTGTAGTCGGTCGGTTTTATCGTGTCCAGTAGGTGATGAGCCGCGGCTTCGCGCGAGGAATTAAATGAAGTTCACGTAAGCAATAAAGTGACCGCCGGCAAACGGACCGGCCCGTAAATAGCGCCGGAGCACCCGGCGCCCGGCCCTTCCGCGCCGCCGACACTGCTCAATAGCTTGTTTTGCGATCCTATTACGATATTCTTACGACGTGGGTCCTACCAAAGTACCCTATATTGACTGTACAAAATTAAATTACAATACATAAGGTTTACAATAGTATTACAAAGCGTTTTAATTGATTTTTTGTACAAAATACTTGACTTATTTTCCTATCACAAATCACAACGATTTTTCGTTTACTCGGTCCCAATTCGAATCCCATTGTGCGTTTTGGAAGTAACAAGTCACGCAAGCCGTTATTCAGCAGCCGTGGTAAAGAAACGTTTTGTGAAAACGGGCCTTTGTCACTACGCATACGAATAATAAAATACTTTTAAATATCTTCAGTGACAGCGACAGTACACATTCGTACGAGTAGATGCGAAATGATGAGAACCGACGCATGTGTTGCGATATTCTAACGTTGACGTTATGACATGGCATATGTGTTATAGAGGTAGCTTTTATTCCGCCTGTGCGGATGAATAATTAAAGCTTACAGTCGGCAATTTGCGTAAGAATCATACCTGTAAAAGGCGCCATCCTGGCTATAGCTCAGCGCAGTCACTGAATAATAAATGCAGCGAGTGAGGTTATCCCGAGCGCCCCTCCTGGCCGCGTCCGGCGCGGCGCGCTGTGCCGAGCTACGTGTACTATACGAATGGTTTGCGTCACTTAGGCTAACGAGGTTATAGTGTAAGGAACGAGTCGCGTCGGCGGAGGCTAGACGTGCACCCCGCCCGCCTGGCTCAGCGAAGTGATCGCGTGGCCTCCCCCCGCGCCCGGCGCCCCGCGCCGCAGGCTCGGCCGGCGCGACCCGCCACAGTAAACATTCGAACAACAGATTAATCCCCATACAGCTGCTTGATGAAGATTAACTACTTAATTTAAACAGCTACACGACTGATTTCACGCTTCACGGTCCTTTTGCTGTCACTGTTTACTTTTAGCAACTCTGTTTTGTAATCAATCAGACATGTCATGTCGTACTCTCTCTGGTCTAGTTTCGAAACTTATTCGTTAACAATATTGTCGTAGGTCAACACCTAATAACAAATGTTAGGTATAACGAATTGTAAACGCTAGATGCATTCTAAACATGCCGTAATCTTGAGGGATCCTCTGAACGTTGACTATGTCGATATATGGTAATGTTGCTGCGTCTGCTGCAATTACGAACATACGCGATAAATCAATTGCCATAGAGCTGACCTTCCCACTCAAACAGCGGTGCCACGTAAACATACCTGCTAAGAAAAGAAATTAATAAAATAATAAAATATGTTACCCAATTTTTATTATAATCATTTGTGTAAGTCCTTGGCCTTATAAGATACCGTTTTCTTTGCTACAAAAACGAACGTGCTACGCATTGCTACGCCGTAGCGCCGGCGTGCGTATTTGTAGCGTTGTGGTGTATTGTGTTGTGTTGGTGGATGTAGTTATAGTTATTTTATTAGTATGTATTGTGTGCATTTTGAGTGGACACTGCAAAGTCTGTGGCAGCTGTACAAAGCGATGCAACAGAGCACGGTTTGCCGCTCGGGCGCTCTGAATCCACTGATTCGGCGAAAATTGCCTTTTCAGGAAGCGCACTGTAATGGCACAGTTGTCTGACCTACATACATTATGATTGCAAAAATACATACTTACTGTTCTAAAAATGATATTATGATAATTTGAAATAGACTTTCAATATTTAAATTAGTGGAAGTAGCTTTGGCCCGCGACTTCGTCTAAGTTTCTGAGCCTTAACATATGGCATTCCTCTACATGGTCTATTAACGCCGAACCACTTTGGATAAACTACACATAATTTGACGTATTCAAGTTTGTTATATTATTAAGTACGTTAAAAAAAGAAATTAATAAAATAAAAAACCCTCAAACTTAGACCTTTTCAAAATGCTTATTTTATTTTATATGGCTATAGCAGAGGAATACACAATAACACCGCGCCCATAACGTAATATTAAAAATGCTAAAATGACTAGGTAGCACATGGGTAGGTAGCGAGGCTATTGTAAGTTTTTCTTTTCTATTGTGAAAAACCACACCCCGATGTCCCCAATACAAAACCAAAATGAGCAAGCCAAGCGTTTTCATATACTATCCCTAGCCTAGCCTAACTATAACTAACATTATTGCTTTTCGCGACGTAGATATATCAGCTATATTATGCCTCGTGGTTGTTGGTTTCGGTTCATTCAGTAGAAGTCTGGACAACCAGCGCCCTCTAAAGGTAAACATTGGCTTTACTCCGGGAGCCCACGGCTTTCCTCGGGCTTACTTGATAAACACGCCAAAATGTAGGTGTCGCTTTGTTTTCAGGAAATTTTCTACAAAGCGGATGTCCCATCTCTCGTGTTTCTACACAGAGGGCAGTGTTCGTTCCGCTCGATCTTATGATGCTAAGTTATTTAGTTAAAAACTAGTTATTTTATTTATTTTAAAAAGCCTTAAGTTTTTTATCGTCCAAAAACGAACTCTTGATGTGAGTGCGTCTTTTCCACCTTATTGCATTGTAGTAATAACGTCTAACAGTGGATACATCTCTCCGTAGTCGACTGTACATGATGTAGTAGCATGCAGTTCCCAAGACTTTCTGCTCTGAGAGATGTAAACTTTTCATAAACTTATAACTAAGTAGAAACACTCCACATAAAGGTTATTTTTTCGTGATAAACGACATTTTTAGGAGCCTCGCACGCGTTACTCGCGCAGTAAAATAAGTACGTGTCTCCTGCAGGCCGCCGTAACTATTTACCTCAAGTTGTATTTGAAAACAATTGAGTTACAGCCAGTTCACATTGACTTCCCAACCTTTGTCTACTTCGTTAGCGAACTTGAATTTGTTTATTTCGCGTCGTAACGGAGCTCTCTATTATTGAGTTAATGACCTATTTGTAAACAGAAGTAAACATTAACTCGAATTATGAACGTTTTGGCACCTTAAAGTTATAGTTAAAAATATGGTAGGTACTTTTTTCTGCGTAACTTTTAGAAATGTCTAATCAAATAAAAGGCAGACAAAATATCAGTAAAACTAAAACAAAAACAACCCTACTTACTCAAATCTAAGAAACATTGCAATATGCAAGTACCTAATAGGCAAGTATTTGTATGTTTGGGTACATTAATTCGTCAATATCTTTAATAATATCCTTCCTTTACGTTTTAAACGCTCAATAGGACTAAGGGGAAATCACTAACTTTAGCATAATGCATAATATCTAGGTCCTCCGGAATGCATTGCGCTAACGTTTTCAATACAATAAAATACAATACAAGCCTATAGATACAAAACGATCGATTAGCTCGCGCTTTCAGTCGATGACCTACTACGTTATAAAAGTGAACCGTCATCCATCAACGTTTAGATATAGTAAAAAAACTTCAGTAAAGCCCCTGTAGCGTGTAGTGTACAAAAATTTTATTGACTTAACGTCACAACAAAACATTTTAATTATAGGATGTGGAACAGTCAAAGTCTAACGGTCACGTGACTCATGTGTAACAACGACATACAAGAATTCTTGCTACAGGGGCTATGGGCTAAAATCGTACTATGTAGAATACAAACCTAAATAGTATATTTTTCCTGGAGTACATGAACTTTTACTGTCCCTTTACAAATTTCAGGGATAGTTGAAGGGAATGGTATTTCTTTGGTTATTAATGGCGGTGCACCGCGAAATTCCGCAGTGATTTCGCCGATGTCAAGCAGCAGAGCAGAGTGTGAGCAGAGTAAAACAGTAAACAGAATAAATCAAAAGCAAATGCCGCCCATCTGTCAATCTGCCATCTTCCCTCTCCGAAGGTTACCGGAAGCTCTGGTTAGTAATTATAAAACGGGCGGCATCGGCATAAAAAATCCTTCTGAAAACGTAAATTAAGCTATTCAAGCCAGCCACCGTTTTTTCTGAAATTTTTAACGCATTCACTGCCAGGGCGCAAGGCCTAGGAACAAACTTGTATCAGAGCAGGGATTGTAAAACCGGTTTTATTCAATACCTGTATTTAAATTGACAAATTGTTACCGCTAAAAAAGTAATACCTATACACTATTTACAGTATTAAATACCTGTATCAATACGGCTATTCATTGCACCTCATAAATAAGATATCAATTAGACTGTAATTAGAGACTGTAAAGCATGTCTGAGTTTATTGTAATAACACCGAAAACAATTACAGAAACAAATAAACGAGTATATTGACACTGACAGGTATTACTGGTTATGGTTTTTAGGGGTAAACTATCAAAAAGAGGTATTGTTCTCAATTGGCTAAACCGATAATATACTTGAATACCGGTATTTATTACATCGCTAATCAGAGCTTTATCGATATAAATAGCGAAATGCAATTATATCCGGTTATACCTCATTTAAAACCGGTAGTCTGAATACCGGTAACGATCCCTGTATCAGAGTGAACACATAATATACGCGTCGGTGGCAGTGAACGCGTTAACGTATCTACCTACCTTTTTTTTCATTTGCACCCATTCTAATTTGAATTCGATTTCAATAACATTTTTCTGTGCAGGCAACAATTTAAATTGTTTTTTTCGTCGTTGTGAATAGAACCGTCACAATGACAGCTTTATGTCACAGAAAGAAAGTCGAAATTAATCATTGGCTTCTTGTGACATAGTTCTATAGTGGTTCAGTTGTTGACCGTACTAGTTGCGGCATTATCCAAAAACCAGTTTTTATTAAATTCCCCTTTACCTTAAGTGGGAACCCAATGAAGTTCCTATAGACAAATTTATTTATCAAAATATTTCGGGTAAAACTTTACCTATTAGACAATTTGTTCTCAAACGAATACTGCCAAAAATATTGATTATAAAATTTATAAAGTACAATAGTGCCGTATGTCGTGCGTGACCTCGCCGGAGATCCCTGCGGGAAAACTTTGAACGTTATTAGTACTGATCCCTTACGTGACACTCTGTCACCACCATAACTTTTACTTATATGCCATGGTCCAAATATTGGCTAGATACACTTTGTGCGGTTGAGACAGGAAAATTACCCTCATTCATGTTTTATCCCTAACTATCGTCCTCGCAATTTCGCTCCTAATCTTCCGATGCCTCGCGGACTGATACCTACAACTCTATATATTATAAAATCCTAATTAACTTGCTAATGTTTTAATAGCATTCGCGTTGGTTTTTATACGTTATATAATCAAAAACATTTATACCAGGTAACTCTACTATGAACAGCACATTTATTTGGTATTATCTTGAAATAAATACTTATAAAAATATTGCTCTTCTGTCTTGAAATTAAATGCCAGTCGTGTTTGTACATGGAGTTTACGCTCCACCCACAATACGGCTTTCTCTCAACATAAGCTTTAGGTGTTCTCATAAAGCCGCTTCAGGCAGTAAGTTACGATCTTTTTAACGAGCACATTACTTTAAAGTAGCAGCGTCCTCTAAAACTTGGGTCATTTATGATGATCAATACGTGAACTGACAAAGATAGAAATTATTTGAGGCTCGCAGATGATTGGAATAAAGAAGTTACAGCGTTTCTGGGCCAATTTCCGTTCATAATATTTCGGGAATTGCCGGATGTCAAGTTAAAGTTATACTTACGAGCATGTAGCTGTAAAGTTTTACTTCCATATATTTTGAGAATAAATTTAATGGTGTGGACGTAAAGGAAAGTATCATCTTTGTTCGTGATTCAGATTAACTGTTGTCTCATTTGAATTTAGAGTATATCTAAAGTTACAAGATTCTAAAAGGGTAATCCACTTTTAATCCTTATTACAATGCAGTAAGGTGAAAAAGTGGATACATCTCTTTGTAGTCTTTGTACTTATTACGTTACGCATACATGAAACATAGGTTATTATTTTATGATCCGTTCTAATGTCAAAATACATTAACTTGATCGTAATGCCAGCTTCGTAAATTTCTGTACCTAATATTACCTCATAGATCATACCTTAGAGAGGTAAACTAGTTCAAGGTACCAAATGAATTAAATAATACGTAGGTACACGTCTGTTCCATTTTCATTCCTCACAGAGAATAGAGAACACTCATGTTTTGTCCGGTGAGACAGTTATATACCGCGCATTCAGAGTTTCTAGTTTTCCGCTCCACGCTCCAAGCGACAAGTGTCCCGGGCTTTCTAATTAGGTCGTTGTTATGAAGCTGTTGTTTGTAACCTGCAGGGTAACTTTCAGCTTGGCGTTGTCATTATTTTATATAAAATAAAGGGTTATTGTATACAAAGCTATCCTATTCCCACATTTACAGGACAACAAACAAATGCAAACGTGGTCATTACAGCAAATTGGATTGTAAAAAGATGCTAATGTAGAAGAGTGAAATCAAAACTACAGATAGCACGTACGTAAAATCCCCGAATCCACACATAATAATGGAAAAAGACAATGCTTGCGCTGGCGTTGGCACGTTCACTGAAAGCAATCACGGTGGAGGCGTTTTCATAACAAAGAATGGCCTCTTTGCGCGGCCGCGGTAGAGCCGGAGTGGATTGCTCTCCGTGGAATCAACTTAGAACACACGAACATTTTCATGAGCTAGGCACAATATTCTCATAAGAGGAATTTAAAAACCAGAAATTTGGTGTTAAAGCTGTGTCTTGTCGAGCTTTAACTGAAATTACCATTTTAATTTGGTTTTACCTATTTTAAACTGTCATTTTAAATAGATTAGTAGACGTACAGTTTTGACCGCAGAGAACAGTTTTTTTTTTATAAGCTTTGCAATAAAATAAAACTTGACAAGATCTTGTATGTGACCAGGATAAGGGCTAATAATCCAGGCATTATACTTCATTATTTTGTTAAATTATTTGGGCATGAGTAAATATCTATTTAAAAGATGGAGGATCATGCTTAAACAGGTTGCGAAAAGTAAAAAGTATACGAAAAACATATAAAGTACTCATTACCTATGAGTACAAGTATTAATGACGAGACCTGCATTCTGTTGACACAAGTTGTATTACTGGCAAGCAATGACATTCTATACACATGGACAAATCACGTCATAAATACAACAAAATAGCCCTAACATCGCACTGCATCTTATTTCACCATATGAAGCTTCGATTTGCATTATCGATACATTGCGGTTGACACACCGGTCCTTTAAAATGTCGTCTGTTATTAATTAGAAATGTACAACAACTACGCAGTCGAAGCTATGTATTGATTTTAGAAGCTGACTGGAACAAGGTAGCAGTGGAGTAGAGACGTGCTGTTAATTTTAGGGTTCCCAATCTCAAGAGGAAGAACGGAACGCTGCCCAATGTCTGTCCGTCGGCCACTGGCGATTAAGGGTCCTACTAGCACGACTAAGGAGACTATAGATTCTTGAGTTACAGGCGAGCAGGCGACTGTATACAAGCTGAAGCTAATACTAGATTCTGTTCGAAGTATTTATTTGTCAGTAGGTATGCTTGTCGCGCGAGATATCAAAACGTGTGATAAATTAAACGGGACGCTATTAGATAAAACCGTATTGCTTTTGACATGTTATCGTATAGTTTTTAACCCGGCCGCTATGATCACGCCTTTATTCGCAGAGTGGGGTAGGCAGAGCTACAGAAATACCAACAACTCAGGCGAACAAGTAAAGTAAATAAGAGTTATCATAACGGTGACAGTGGGGCGATATGCATGTTAAATCAAAAGCAATATGATTTTACCAAGGTAAGTAGAAAAGACCCTCGACACGCGTTTGATGATGCTAAAGAATCTTTTTGACGATCGTGTCTCGCAGAAAACCATTTTTTTGTGTCAAAAGTAACCTAATATTTTGGCTGACGAACGCTATCATAAACGTTGTAGAGTAATAAGAACGATCGTGTAAGGACGTTCCGTGGGCGTTCGAATCGGCTTGACGTCAGGATGTGCGATCGATGGAGGCGGTCGCCCATTCACCGCCCTCACCATTCATAGACAAATTTGAATTATATGCTAATTATCTTGTGAATACTTCTAATTTATTTCCTTTCCCTGGCTCAAGTGTAATCGAATTGACGTCAACGTTGTCTGGAGTAATAATAATCTTGCCACTTGCTGAATTCATTTTCCGCAAATATCTACAATTCGGTATTCTCTAACCCTATAAATGCAGTCAAAATCTTATCAATTACTAAACCTACGATATCGTTCGCCTGCCTATAATAGTAATTAAGGCCTCTATTTTTCTCGGCAATACAATATTTCCTTTGTCATGTTATCGTATTGTTTTTAATGTAACTTTGCCACCATTACTGTCAAGTAAATAATATCTATCGTAACGTTGATAATTCGATAAGCAATATGTTTTATGTCTTACCGTGGATGTCGTAACAGGCAAAAAAGGGAATAAGGGCTTGTAGTCCTGTTAGGCGATGGGCTTGCAATTGCAACCTGTCACTAATACATTAGTAAACTTCTTAACCTGATCGTACAAAATGTAGTTACAGAATTATAAACAAGTCTGCTTACCCCACTCTGGGAATGAAGGCGTTATGGTATGTATGTATGTAATAGAGAGCCAGATACAGGTGTCCTTATTGCACATGTTACGGGTTTCATTTTGGCAATGTTTTTCAATTTTGCACTCAGTTTACGTTCAAACACGCCCGAGATGGATATCGTAAAGCAAAGATTAAGGGTGTGTTGTTTAAAACCAAATGCCAAACAGCTACTTAGATGGGTAGAAACTTTATGCTCGATGCTACTTATATTCAAGATCTTTACTTTATTTTATTAGTTTAAAATGGCTTTTTACCGCATTCCTTATAGTTGATGGAGGGTTCGCGTGACTGAATGACATTATTGTAACCCTAGGAGTGGCGTGAGGGGACGCCTTATTCCAAAATATAATAACAAATATGCTTCTCGAGAGGCACAAAACCTTGGCTTTTGTTTTGCTGTTTCAAAAGGGTATTGACAGTGAGACATCTATGGGGGTTTAAAAGTTTAATGTTTTAATATTTACTACAGAGCCAATAGAATAAGTAATATAATAATAATGCATTTTTGCACCCCGTCACACATGTACAAAAAAGTCTGTATAAAACGGCTGTGAGGCACGTAACCCTCAAAATAGGTTCGTTGAACCTTCTGAAACCTCGAGTCGGGGTATTTACATTCAAGTGTAATTTTACAGGTAGTTCAAAACCAGAGGAATTGCTCTTGCACACACGCATAACGTGAACCGTACCATAACTAAATTTGTTCATTAGTTTACATAGTAGGTAAGTAAGTTACATTACCACGTTTCGAGCCGAGACTACAAGGAATTCGATTACCTCACCCTCGCAACGTTTCCCAGATAGGTAAATACACGTCTGTAGGTACATTTGGTTACTCCAGCACTGGTCACTGTATATTATGTATATTTATTGCTACGTTTATTATCGTGTCCTACATTAAAGCTCAGTGTTGAAAATCAGCTTACGTTGCCAAAAACCTTTTGGTAATTAATCGTTAAACCCGACAGGGACGAATTATCGTCTCAAGGTAATATGATTTCTAATAGACATTAGAAATCTAATGTAATGCAATCGGCGTCGAATATTCAAGTGGGTGTGGACCACAGTAACCCTCGGCTCACCGTCCACACAACTCCCTGGGTTTCGCTTTCAACATGTTATCGTATTGTTTTTAACTCGGTCGCCGTCACTTTCAAGTAAATAAGACCTATCATGACGTTGACAACACGATAACAAGTTAAAGGCAGTATGGTTTAACCGAGTAGAATAGGGCCTGCCCGCCTCCAACAGCCAATACGAGTAAAATCAAAACGTGAGGAGATTATGACAAACACAGCCTAGCCTTTATACTTTGCTTTAGCAATCAGTGTCAAGTAGCACGCAGGAAATTCTTTAGTGTAAAGCTGAAACAATACAAATAAATGTAAGTCCTAGCGAACAAGATAAGTGGGCGGCATCGGGGCCGGGGGCCGTAACGAGGCAACTCCGCCGAGTCCGAGTCGCGCCCCTGTGAATACAAATGCGGGCTCTTATCAGCGGTTCTGCGAAACGCGATAACGTGCAGGTAGGGGTAGGTGTTTCGTCTTACACGCTATTATCAAAGCCTATTTGATTTTAGTCTTCCTTTGCCAAGAAATGAAAGGAACAAAAGATTACTAAAGTTACTATCATTAACATCTCTAACAGTGCAGAATAACTAAGACATGCTCTTGCGGACCATGCTCAGTGTAGGGTTCCGGAGCCAACTACTAACATAAAAAAAACAACAAGTAATAACTAATTTTCTATTTAAACCATTTAAAGTCATTTGGTGCCATCTTAGATGATTTTAATAGGTATAAACACTTTAATGATGTCTACTTAGTCGTGATAGTTTTCCTTTTAAATGCGTTATATGCGCATTCATTTAAAATGTAAGAGTTTGTATATTTATTTTGGCTGTAGGGGCGGGGGGAGAGAGGTGCCCCCCGCGCTTGACTCTAATAAAAACAAGCGCTTTAAAGCTTAATAAAAAATAAAAAAATAAATTAAACGGATCCCTTGATCGAAAAATTGTTTCGACAAACCCACAATATTTTTGAAAGACCTATCCAACAACACCCTACACTATGGGGTAGACGAGAAAAAAAATACATCCCTACGTTACATGTAGGGGAGGTACACTAAAAAAAAATGATTTTATTTTACCACTTTGTTGGCGTGACTAATATGTATTTTCATGCCAAATTATAGCTTTCTCGTACTAAGAGTATCTGAGCTAGGCTGCGGACGGACGGACGGACATGGCGAAACTATAAGGGTTCCTAGTTTGACTACGGAACCCTAAAAATAACACGTATGCTTGAAATTAATTAAACCTCGCAAGGATACCCGTACACATCTATCTACTACTAGCGCGGGCCTACCAACTGAGGCCCTACTCAACCGCCCACATAAACACATAATAATTAATTATCCAATTGGCTAAAGTTAAAGTCAGGCACAGAAACATAATTATTTACCGGAATATTTTAGTCGCGTAACCTACACCTACAGTTGTGTACCTATCTAGGATACAATACGTAAGCTCCGACTGTTAACGAATTATCGAAATGAATCGCACCGAAAGGCTTAATCGTTTGACAGCTGGCATCTTTGGATGTTATCTTTTTCCCTATGCTATCTGTGAGGCAATCGAGCAAGGGTGCCTTTCAAGTTGAAGTTTTTAATACAAGATTTTATTGGATATAATGCTCTAAAAACCTATTGATGACGCATTAAATGGATCACCACGTTGTTGAGTTTACTTATCAGCTGGATAGTTTTTAGTGCCCGAAGCCAAAGACAATATATTTTCTCATTACATCGCGTGCGCACTTGGGCGGTCAATAAATCTAGAGCTATTTATTGCATATCGACTTCTCACGAGCAGTTTTCACCACAACAGCCCTATTCCCTCGGACTCTAACGGAAACTCATCAGTCTCAGGCGCTTCATTAGGGCAACAAAAGGAACCTTTTGTTCGCTTTTAATGATAAATGAAGCGCGTGTTATGAGATCAAGCTTTACCAACAATGCGATAAAAATGTAGGTCCCGATCACTTCGACAAACACCCGACGCATGCAAAGTCATCATAAGTAACATTATTCGAGGAATCAAATGTACAGTATTAACCGCTCTCCATTTAAAAATGTCAGTCAGGTTTCTTAATCGGACAAAACTACTTTTAACACATTCACTGCCATCGGGCATGGCCTAGGAACAAACTTGTATGACTTCGTGGCTGTGAATGCGTTAACTGCAAAAAACAGTCATTTTTGTTTTCTCAAAAGCATCATGGTTTACTAAATAGAATAGAGCCTCTGCGGTAACGTATGATTACGATATACAAGCTGTATCGTATGACAAATCATATGACATTTTATTGACCGAAAAAGATGAATAGCTTCTCGATTGATCTTCAGCCATTGAAAAAAGGTCTTGACAGATTTAACTCTTCATCACTACATAGTATAAAACAAAGTCGCTTTTTCTGTCCCTATATCCCTATGTATGCTTAAATCTTTAAAACTACACAACGGATTTTGATGCGGTTTTTTTTAATAGATAGAGTGATTGAAGAGGAAGGTTTATATGTATAATACTTTAATCCGGAGCAAAGCGAGGGTGGGTCGCTAGTACCTATTAAATGTAAGTATACAAAATCAAAGAAAAGGTATCTCCGTCTTCAGTCTGCCGCACGTAATGTAAAGTGACTTAGGTGACAGAAACATCCGGGCCCAGGAGTATCCAAATGTCTTCCGCAATGCTGTAACTCAAGCGGGATCTCGGTTGACGTCACTTGAGAAAGGTCCCGAGTCCTCAGAATTCAGTTGAGGATATAAAATAAATGGCTTCTGCTGAACAAACGTTAGAAAGATTTAGCGCAGTCATTATTCTTGGCACTCGCACGTACACGTCATTTAGCTGCACTTTTCCCGGCCCCTGTTCTACGAAAAAGGTTTAAAACTAAGGCGAGACTTGATTTAAAGAAAACACGATGTCATTTCATTTTATTCTAGCGCCGAGATTCAATGTTGCCTAAACCATATTGTTTTCATCGATATTTTTGATGCTAATCTTGCAGTGCCAAGGGAAAGAAAGGATAGATAAAATCCACACTAATATTATAAATGTGAAAGTCACTCCATCTATCTGTCTGTTTCAACCGCTAATCCGATTTCAATTAAATTTGGAATGGAGATTAACGGAAACCAACAAGTAAGTGAAGCGATATGTATGTTTTCCATGTTCTTGATTTTTGAAGTACCGATAAAAAAAAAAAATGTGATTTACTAACCGCGTGAATCTGGCGAAATATTTAAATGTGGGTAATGTAATATAAACTTTATCATATGTTCATACATATTGCGTAAATCTAGTTATCATCGTGGCGAAATGTTGCATCACTCTTGCACAGAGATGCACAAGGTAAGTACTACTTACAATACATATGAGAATTCACTCAAATAATTGAGTGAAATTCAATAATAATAAGAAACTTCAAAAATTATGAAAAGCTAAAAATACGACGTTACCAGGGTTGTAATAGGCCTCTTAAACCAGAGGTTCCCAAAGTGTGATGCGCGGCCATGGCTCAGTATCTCTTCTTTTTTCACATATATTCTTAGGAAGACCAAATTGTGGTGAAAATAGATTTCAACTTAGATTAGATTAGATTAGATTATTTATTGCTCAATATAAAATTACGTTACAAATTGCACATGTCAAGTTTTAACATATGGGTTTTAAAGACTTTAACGAACGCTGCGAACTGAAATTTAGGATCTTCTGAGTTTAGCGATGGCGTCTAACGGCTCCTCAATGACTCCTCAATGGCTCCTCCAGCCCGATCCGAGAACAGCTACGAATGTGCTACGACCTAAGATACTACGATAGTGCTACGAGGTTACTAATATATGTATGTGTTGCGTAAACGGTGATAATTACATAATCCTTTTGAACACTTGTTAGACGATATTGGGGGAACAAGAGTATTCTCTTATTTTAATTATCTGTAAACCTCAATTTACAAGCATCGAAGTCCTTTATTGTTAGACTAGAACCGAGTTTGACATTTATACATTAAGGTTTACTAATGTTTAAAATTTGGTCTAATTTAAACTAAAGACATTTTAATGATACGATAAACGAATTTATGTTATCCTATAGGATCAAGATTCATGGATTCGTTTCATTTGTACCTACGCACCCAGTAGAGAAACACAGCTCGCTGTCTTTATTTAATATATTTAGCATAAAGGATATGAAGGAAAACAGACCGCTTAGACATGGGAAACCTAAGCAATGCTATTTCTGATTTTGTAACTCTATAAGCTTAAGGACAGGGTTTCCGACAGTGTCGTCCTCGTATCGATCCATTTTATTACTATTCCGAGTATTCAAACATCCAAATATAGTATTTCTACAAGGGCTTTTGTTAATTAAGTAAAATATTTCAGTTCAACGGTGAATCGTTAACGAGCCCTCGAAATTACTACATTCCGCATCCCGAAAAGGCAAGTTAGGGAAAAAACGAGCCCTTTCTTTTACGCTTCAGGGCCGCGATTTATTTTACTGTTATACGACCCGCGCCGACTCCCCTTTTCCTCGTTATTCATTCCCAGTTATCACATTTATTCCGACCAACTTTGCACAAAGTCGCAGACTTGAGTTACGCAGTTTTCTTATTCGTGGATGTTTTTGATGCAATTTCAAAATAATGATAAATAATTATTAACATATTCAAGGGATTGTTATATTTAAGCACTGTTTTAGGCTTAAATATTATGAATGTGAAATACAAATTAAATCTTATAAAAAATCGCTATTTTATACTTGCCTTATGCCTATTCGTAGCCCTACTGATAAAATTACATTAATATTAAATAAGCTAAACATAATACAAAAAAACCCCAAAAATATTAAAAAAAAATGCATCTAAACTTACCACGTTATTGACAGTGAAACTTGTTTGTGTAAACTGAATCGTTACTCCGAGTGCACACTAAAGGCGGGCATCGCGCGGGGCGGGACGAGCGCGTCGCGTGGGCCGCGCGCTGCTACTGCCGTGCTGCCGCCTGCCGCCCGCCCGCGCCGCAAACGTGACGCAGAGCTACGAAACTATACCGACCTTCCATTTTGTTAATTATCAAATGTCTTACGAGATAATCAATCGCTACCTCGTTACCATATTACAAGCCAAGCTAATCAGAGCTTTAGCGGTATAAATAATGAAAGTCAATTATAACCGGTAATACCTCATTTAAAACCGGTAGTCAGAATACCGGTAACGATCCCTGCTCTCTGATTTACATGACTGTAAAAGCGGCCGAGTTAAAACAATACGATAACATGTCGACAATACGGTTATACCGAGTAAGATAGAGCCCGAGCGCCAGAGGCCTTATTCTACTTTACCTCTACACGTATTGTTTTGGCCGTTTTTAACTCGGCCGACTGTCAAGTTATAAGAGCTACTTATCAATGCGGGTCGCGACCCGTGGTCCCACTATTTTCTCCCACTGCTCTTTTCGACGGAGCACTGCCACGATTGCCCTTCGGGCATTTGAAGATGACTAACAAAACTAACCTATATACTTTTGCGGAATAAAACTGATTTCTGACGAAAGCAAATAGAGCGGTGACCACGGGTAGTGCCCTGTCAATGCAAAGTAAGGCCCCAGCTGGAGCTTAATTCTACTCGGACTAAAACTAATTTCTTTTGAAATATTATCGGGCCCATCGCATTGTAAAACGGTGACAGATAGGGCGACCGAGACATCAACATTTTTATAGCAATAGAAATAAAGTAGAATAGAGGACACACTCAAATTTGTCATTTAGTTTGATGAAACTTAGCTAAGGCTCAGTTGTTTTTACCGAAGTTAGTTAACCACATTTAAAAGGCTTTTAAAGATGGAGGCCTCTTTCAACTAGGTAAAACAATTATTGTTTTTTACGTGTTTCCGTATTGTCATCATTTTGAAGCTCTTATTTACTTGACAGTAATGGCGGCAGAGTTAAAAACAATACGATAACATGTTAAAGGCAATATGGATTTACAGAGTTGAATAAAGCATCCGTACTCTCGCCCTTACACACAGGCCAGAAAGTGACAGATATTTTATCAACTAAAGTCGCCGTCAATAGAACTTGCAAAATATGGAAACAAAACAAAACGAACCAATTCACCATGATTACTGGACAATCACGTACTTTTTAAGATCAAGTGTGATGTCTTTACAATGATTAAACGCTAGATCATTGTTTTCATATTAAGTTTAAGATGAAATAACTATTAATTATACGTTATTTTTAATAAAAACATGGTTAGTGAATATTTGGGGTTATGCGTCAAACAGTACTAGTTTGTTTACATCGTTAACAAGTTCTATTGACGGCGACTTTACTAAATAAAACTCAGGTCCAAGTAAGGTCTTACACGTTCTGGAAACTGGAAACGCATGCTACTTTTATAGGAAAAAATACTATTTCCTTAATAAAAATAAGTGATTTATAAAACTAAAAACCGTCTTCAAAAAGCAAGAAATAACCTCTTTCAGAATGATAGGTCAATCCAACTGAATTCGGTTTTTGGTTAATAATAAAGTGCGACGCCGACTTCAGTTGGACTGCCTATCATTCTAAAAGAAGTTATTTCTTGTTTTTTGAAGACGGATTTTAGTTTTATAAAACATTTTTCATATCTTTTAGTGATCATAATAATACTGTTATGTCGTCCACGTACATTAAATTTATTCCTACGAGTATAATATTTGAGGAGTTCCCTCGATTTCTCCAAAATCCCATCATTAGATCTTGTCGTGCTGGAAATGGCACCAATTACCTAGAAAGTAATTGTTTTGCATGTTTGTTTTGAATTTCGAAACTCTACGATGATTAACGATGGGTTTTGATTTTATAGTTCAGTAAGTTATAACTTGTTAAACCTGGTATTTTTTTAATAAATATATTGTTTTTATTGTAAACAGCAATTATTTCAATTTGACTCTGCTACCGAGGCGCACCGGCAAAAAATACGCGACTCACAACTCAAAAAATTACGCTCGTCTGGCCTCATTCTTATTCGTAAACATGGCATGTGGCCTCTTAAACAGCACCCTGTGGCCAGAGCACGCTGCCACGAGTCAATTTTTGACATAGGGTCGGGACTCTAATTTGTCTATTCCATATTCCAACGTAAGTACAAAGAAGTAAGGTTTAAAATAAAAGTGTGTTTGTGTGATTTGAGTTCTTTTATTACTAAGCAACTCAATCCCCGGGTGGCTGTCATTTTAATAATTCCATAATAATATTTGACACTAGTTCCCGTTTCACGTCATTTGACACTAAGTCCCGAGGCAGCGTGCTCGGCCCACTGAATCCTGTCTCAAATAATAGAAACAACGAAATTTTAGGGACTAAATAAGCCCAGTTTCAGTTTTTTGTGCTTGTTTTAGTGTCTCTGACGTCTCTGTGTGGTAGTTGTCCTTGATTCATCACGCGTGTTTTAAAATAAAGACCTAAGTAGTGCAACAATTAACAAACTTTATTTAAAACCAGTTTACTAGCTCCATGTTAAGTCCTTCGGCATCCGCGACGGGAACCCGGCCGATAGAACCACTCGCCCGGAAACTCGAATAAGCCCATTGCGGGATTACCTACAGTGTTTGAGGGGCCCGCCACGCGCCCCGCCCAGCACTAAAGCCGTTTAAACAGGCTTAATAATCAGCTTCATTGTTTCTCTGGAAAAGCTCCCTTATTAAAAAATACAGTCATACCCTAGGTACGTCGTCCAATTGAGACAACAACAGTTAAACGATTTTTTTGGAAAACATTCGATATCACGCAAAATGTTTGCCATCCATTCTAAACATCCTACCCCTTGTAATAATTCTTGC
The DNA here is from genome assembly GCA_949316455.1 of Acleris holmiana. Taxonomy (NCBI): domain Eukaryota; kingdom Metazoa; phylum Arthropoda; class Insecta; order Lepidoptera; family Tortricidae; genus Acleris; species Acleris holmiana. The sequence goes on from OX438763.1 coordinate 16,463,163, forward strand.
AAATAAGACCTAGGTGGGTAACCCTTGGTCCGCCTCTTACTTGACCGGTTTATTTTAACTGTCGCGGTCATAAATGTATGTGAATTGTCATAAATACACTACTTATATATATCGTTATCTTCATAGAGTGCAATCATAACATTCCTGAGCTTGCACTGACTATCTTGTTTTATATCTTACCGTGATCCCGCTTCTGAATCGGCATATAAACGACCAACCCCTCACGTTTCTGTCATGTCGCTCACGTATCAAACTCTCTTTCTTTTGTCACTTGTAGACTTTATTGCATTTCAATTTATTGTTTTGTTGTGGATTTGTTTCCTTGGCTTTTTATAAGTTTAAGTATTTGCCTCAAAAAGGCCTGACGGAAATTAGAATTGTTGTTTTGTTTTCGATAATGCTTTATAAAATACTAGCTTCTGTCCGCGAGTCCGTCCGCGTATTATTCGTAATTTTGCCATCTACGGGAACTGTGATTTATTTCGACATTAAAGGTAGCCTTGTTCTATAACATACTAGCTGTTGCCCGCGACTCCGTCCGCATCGTAAAATAAAACATAGCCTATGTTAATCTGGAATAATATAGCATTCAAATGTTAGAAGGATTTTTGAAATGGCCCACTAGTTTTTGAGTTTATTCGTTACATACCTACACACATACATACAAATCTTTCGTCTTTATAATATAATATTAGTATAGAGTATTTATAGATTATCTAATCTATCTCTTGCCTAATTTCACCCAAATCCTTTCAGCCGTTCCAGCGTAAAGGAGTTACAAACATTCCAATTCGTTTATTAGTGTTATAACAGGAGCCTGTCACCAAAGTACCTAAAGCAGTATTCAAGTTATTTAAATGATCTGAAAATAATAAAGAATTAGTTTAAAATGGGCCTAATTTAACCCCTAAGCTTAACGTCATTCAGCTAAATAACTTGTTGCGGTAAAGCTAGTGTATGGTGCAAGCCTAGATTAAAAGGAAAACGGCGAACAAAAATAAAATTAGACTGTAATTCCAAATTTCTAATCTAATGCAAAATGTATGCTTTAATGATGGCGGTATATATACAACTCACTGCACAATTTTAAAGTTTACCCACATTATTTAACATGTGTGTTTAGCTAAATCAAGCGCACACGCATAGGTTTTGACCTCAGATCATAGAAACAAGGGAGATATGTTATGGGGGCGTGGTTCGTGACGCCTCGATATGGTCAAAATGGACATATGGGTTCAAGACACGTCAAACGCAGTCACAGTCGCCGACCGATCGCTGTCAATACATGAACTCCCATTTAAATGTTAAAATTACTGTAATTAGCGTAAAAGACTGCAAAATTCGAAGTACAAGCGGCATAACATACCACCGGTAAATTAAATTTTTAAGCTTATTTCTATTTTAAAAAGGATGTGAGTATTTCTATTTTAAAAAGATGCGTAAGGTTGCGAATGTGATTTATATCGACTATCGATAAATGTCTTGTTCGTTCTACAGCGATCAATAGAATAAAACGCATAAAACACAAGGTAATAACTTGGTCAATATTTACGCTACAAGAACTTAGATTTACGTTTTAACGAGCTAGTATACATATACGTTTTACACTGTAAGTAAGTAATATTCTGAATGGCGTACGTAAATAGGTACTTACTAAAATCGGAATTCGGTTCAAGTGTATTGCAGATATAATTCATTCATTAGATTTAATATGTTTATATAGGTACATATCATCACGCCTTCATTCCCAGAGTGGGGTTAGCAGAGCTACATAAATACCAACAACTCTAAGAAGACTTGGTTATAATTCGGTCTTCTTCGGAGCCAGGTGAAGTCGAGAAGACCACGGGGATTCTGATGGACGGCAGATACCACTCTGTAAAATTGCGTGTCCTAGATACTGGCGGCCCAGGTGTAGTACGTATGTGGTGTACTGTACTATGTGTGGGTGTGCGGTGTATTCCAGGTGGACGTGTAATTTCGGGGTACTGTTCGAGAATGGTGTGACAAGTAGAATTACCAGACACTACCTTTACCGAAGTGATGTCCTCCGATTTCCGCGCAAGCAAAGCCGGGGTCGCAAGCGATGTATTGCCATCGATGAGGCGTCGATTCCTCACGTCGACAACAAGACCATAATGCGATAAAAAATCAACGCCTATTATCGCTCTCGTTACGTCTGCCACAATAAATCGCCATGCATAGTCGCGGCGCAAGATTAAAAGGAAAAGTAAGCGCTACCTTACGTTGAGTAGCTGAACTACGATGAAAAAAACGACCTTTCAGCATTTCTCGACCTTGCCAAATAAACATAAAGCTGAATTTTGGCCTACTATTAAAATTATAATATGACGTTTTTGTTTCGTAAACTGTAACCAATTATGAGAAAGTTGTTTTTGGAGTAGTGCATAGAGTGTAAGTGTATAGCGCACACATTTTTAAAAGTGGCTACACGTGGTCACGCTCGATTTTGCGCTCATGACATAATACTTAATATCTCCCTTGTTTCTTTGATCTGAGGTTTTGACTTAAGTAGGTATACAGTTAGTTGCAAAACTGAGTCAATATTAGCACCTTAGTAGAATGTTAATAAGTCGATGACAATCAAAGCTATTTTCAAACGCTTAGGAATATGCCTAGTACAGAATAGTTATCCTTGAAGTAAGCTACAAAACTGCTGTATAAATAATTTATTTGTCATTTATATTTTTTTTAAAGATTTTGAACCAAAAACTGTAAAAATTCAATTTATGTTTTATACTAGTAATTTAGTTTTCTCTATGGCAACCCCAAATAAGAAAACCATTTAAAATAGAATATTCCATTCTTTTTAAAATGAGGTATCAACTACTTGAATCAGGGACGTAGTTTTCTAGTTGTTGCAGAATTTTTTTCCCCTACCATAGTGAACTAAAAACCAGTTTGTATGGCTAATTTGTCTCGGTGCAAACCGTGCACCGAACTAATGTTGCCAATAACTGCCACCAAAAGTATGTCCGATTTTAATAATTGTCTACTTATTTTAAAAAGGCTAAATTTCTTTAATTTTATCAGGGGCCTTATTTTGGGTTGCCACAGAGAGAATTAAAATATTAGACAAAAAAAAAACAACAGTTTTTACGATAAAATTACTTAAAAACTGCAAATGACAGGTAAATCATTTGGTAGGAGTATTTGTAGCAAATTTCAAGGAGTACTTGTCGTATTAAACTCTTAAAAATACCTTTAACTATCATCAACTTATTTACATTCTACTAAGGTGCTAATATTGACTCAGTTTTGCAACTAACTGTAGGTAGTGTACTTAGATCATTCATCTTCTTCTTTTTTATGATTTCGCCGATGTCAAGTGAATGAGAAATTATAATCAGTAAATGGGTGAATTGCAAAAATATTGTACATAATTAAGGACCTAATTGATGTCAAAGTTTAATTGAAACAAATTAACCATACGATTGTTAAACTAAATTTCGCTACCGTAAAATGTGCCTACTTTGCTTCCCACTGGGTAATTGTGCTCCAATTTCGAATTTTGTTTCATTGCCTTGCCAGTCAAAGTCTATGGTCTGCTCATGAAAATTTCCGAACGCATTCGATACACCTGTCATTAATGTGGCAACACTAAACGTCAAACCTTCACGCCGCCATTTTTTTCTCGTGTCTGACGTCGTGCAGTGTCAACGTAAAAATTTGTGAAAAAAATATTATGAGGAAAAGTCATTTCCATCTCAGCAGGTGGTCATCGATGCACGGTAAGTATCTTTTAATTGTTTCTTATATATAACCAGCTATTGTATATTCACAATATTTTTAGTACCTTTCGGTTTTTCAAGGCTTAATCTTACTTTTATTTTTACGTACCTACTATGCACCACGTGTTGGGGTAACTTTGATCCAGGAGCATAGTTACCTCATGAGGTTAAATATCCGAATGAATAAATAATACATGGAAATATTTTAAAGGAAATGACGCTTTTTTTTTTCAGAAAATAATGCCGAGAATTTACAGGAAACGTATAGGAGCCCGGAGTTACAAAAACTACTCCGAAGAAACATTGAGAGAATGTCTGGCATCTATAGAAAATCGTGAACTATCCCAAAGAAATGCGAGTGAAAAATTTAATATGGTATTCCTCGACGAACCATTATCAACCAGCTGAGACTCTTACGATCTAGAACACCATCGCGACCACCAGGAGCTCCGACTACATTTTCAGCCGTAGAAGAAAAGTCATTTGTAGATTATTACATAAGAAAAGGTCCGGCTTTTGATTTTGATTTATTCTGTTTACTGTTTTACTCTACTCACTTGACATTGGCGAAATCACTGCGTACATCGCGGTGGACCGCCATTAATAAAAAAGAAGAAGAAAGTACATAAGAAAAATGATAGGTACTAGGCTGATTATACCAAAATATTTTTCGTATTTTCGGGGTTATACCCCATTTTAGAAGACTTTTAGTTTTTTATTATTTTTGTCTAAGAGAAAAGACAGTAAAAGTAATGACTATCATGTCCAGTATGATTGGAAATAAATATTAGGGTGCATAAATCCACCGACAAAAACTGGTCTATAATATACGCTGTAGGTACCAGAACTCGACCAAATTTTGGGGTAGGATGTATATTTTATTCTTATTTACATAATTAGGTAACTAATTATATTTTATATTCTTTATTTACGCGGTGACCCACCCAGAAGAATTTTTTATGTTTTGTTGATTATTACGTAAGTAAAATGATTCTAGGCTGATAAATACCAAAATATTTTTTTGTATTTCTGGGGTAATACCCCTTTTAGAAGATTTTAAGTTTTTTATTATTTTTGTCTAAGTGAAAAGACTGTAAGACTGATGATTATGGTGATAATATCAAAAATAAATAACTTTAAGTAAAGGACAGTTTTTTTTTTCCTAACACTTAAATAATTTCTCGATTTTTATTTTACCCACTCAAAATTAGTGTTAAATGATTATTGGAGCATTGTTTTAGCAAGGAAGGGGTAAAACTGCTGTAAACGCTTTATAGTACCAGTTTTGACACAAATTCAATTCAGAGGCCAAGTTACCCAAACACCGGGTAACATTGCTCCTTAATTCAACTTTTTATATATATATTACAACTATATTATAACGTCATTTAAGTTATACAACGTGATAGTAGGGATAGCCAACTTTATTTAGACAAATATATGAACTTACCATATCATAATAGTCTTCAAAGAAAACGAATGATTTCGATTTTTGGAGCAAAGTAGGCACATTTTACGGTACACAAAGGAAAAGTAGTTTGTTTCAATTAAACTTTAAAATCAGTTAGGTCCTTAACTAGGTATGTAAAATATTTTTGCAATTCACCCAAATAATAAAATCCAAAGTAGAATCAGAATCAGAATAATCTTTATTCAAGTAGGTTTACAAATAATAAACTCTTTTGAAACGTCATAGTAGCGACTTAGCCTAAATTGACTGCAGGTTCAAATCGCGACCGATCAGAGAAGAACCTGTAAGAAACTCTGTCGGATGTCTTTTTTTTTTCGACGTTCGCAACCTTTTGTCGTAAGGACTAAACATTTTATTACAAGCAATTCAGTCCCAAGCATTGTTATCATTAATATAGTCTTTAATACTATAATATGCTTTAGAAATTAGTTTACGCTTAACTTAACTCTTAAATTTATTTACTGATAGTTCAGTAACATTACTTGGGAGCTTATTATAGAACCTAATACAATTACCCATAAAAGAGTTTTTTATTTTATGGAGCCGCGTGAAGGGCACTGCGAGCTTATATTTATTTCTGGTATTAACATTATGTATGTCACAGTTCTTTCTAAATTTAGCGATGTTTTTATGAACATACATAATGTTTTCATAAATGTATTGACTGTGCATGGTCAATATGTTAATTTCTTTAAACTTATCTCTAAGCGAGTCTCTCTGGCCCATCTTGTAGACAGCACGAATAGCCCTCTTCTGCAGAACAAAGATGCTATTTACATCAGCAGCACTACCCCACAGTAAAATACCATATGACATAATACTATGGAAGTAACTAAAATAAACTAATCGAGCGGTATCTAAGTCTATTAATTGCCGAATCTTATTAACTGCAAAAACTGCAGAACTGAGTCTACCCGCCAATCCAGCAAGATGAGGACCCCATTGGAGCTTGGAGTCTAACGTTATACCAAGAAACACTGTATCATTAACTAGGTCTAGTTTGTCATTTTTAATAGTTACAGTAGTTTGACTATTTTTCACATTAGTAGTCATGAACTTTATACATTTCGTCTTTTTCTCATTCAGTAATAAATTATTAACACTAAACCAATCGACTACTTTTGATATAGCATTGTTTACATCGACATTAAACTGCTGTTGTCGTTTAACTTTGAACACAAGTGACGTATCATCAGCAAACAATACTATATCATGGTTGTCCTTTATAAGGTAAGGTAAGTCATTTATGTAGATGAGGAATAAAAATGGACCCAATATTGAGCCCTGTGGTACGCCCATTGAGACCAATGACCCAGGTGATCGTACTCCATTCACGTCTACCCTTTGTATTCTCCCGTATAAGTACGTTTTTATTAAGTTTAGCGCAGTACCTCTAACTCCATAGTGGTGTAGTTTCCTGATCAATGTGTCATGGTTAACGCAATCGAAGGCCTTGGACAAATCACAAAAAATACCTAAAGCATCCTGTGACCCTTCCCAGGCATTAAAAATGTTTTTAATCAACTCAACACCAGCTTCGGTTGTCGAGCGACCCCGAGTAAAACCAAATTGTTTATTGTGTAATAAATTATTATACCGAAAATGTTCCGCTAACTGTGACAAAATCAATTTCTCAAATATTTTACTGAAAGTGGGTAGTATGGATATTGGTCTAAAATTTGTGGGGTCAAAAGTACTACCCGTTTTGAATAATGGAATTATCTTACTATGTTTCATAAGATCAGGAAACTTACCACAATCAACACAGTGATTAAATACAACCATTAAGTCAGATGCTATGACTTCAATTAAGGATTTGAGTACATGAACCGACACTCCCCAAAGGTCACTGGTTTTCTTTATATTGATTGAGTTGAATGCCTTAATTACATCCAAGGCAGTAACGCGCTTGAATTCAAAGTATATACTGCATTCAGGCACGTTATCTTCTAAAAGTACAATGGCAGACGCAGGCGAAGAGTTCAAGCACTTAGTCGTGGACACTGGTATATCGGTAAAAAACTTTTCAAATTCAATTGCGATATCTGGATTGGAATCTATTATTTTACCATCTACTTTTAAACGATAGTCGTTAATGTTCTTTTTTCGGCGACCTGTTTGTTCATTAATTATTTTCCAGGTCGTTTTAATAACATCAGAACTATTCAAGATTTTGTTACTTAAAAAATTTCGCTTAGTTATACGGCAGTCTATCTTGAATTGCTTAGAATACTGTTTGACATGTTCCTTAAACTCCTCACTCGCGTTATACCTCCGTTCCTCATATAGTTGATACAGTATTCTTCTACGCTTATGTAAGTCCGCAGTAGCCCAGTCACTGAAAACCCTTGCACCACCAACCACAACCGATTTGGATGTAAATACTGCGTTAAATTGTTTTATGAATGTGTGAAAGAATGAGTTGTACATGTCATTGGGTCCCTTATCAGTTGTTAGAAAGGGCAAATTATGCACTAGGTTATGTCTCATTCTTTCCACACGGTCTGCAGTTATTGGCACAAAAGTAATTTCTTTTTTTGGAATATTTTTCGATACGGACTTGAATTTAATTAATTGACCCAAATGATCCGATTCCAGGTTGCTGATCACACTCTTACCAATAGGAATTATATCAGTAAAAATGTTATCAATACACGTGGCACTAGTGTCAGTAACTCTAGTTGGCTCCATAAAAGTATGTGTCAGGCCGAAAGATTTGAAAAGATTTATTAATCTTTTGGTTAGTGGACTGTTTTCTAAAATATTTACATTAAAATCTCCACAAGAAATCCGTTGATCGAGAACCCGAGTGCAGAGTGTATGGAGAGAATTCCCGAACAAGAAGACGGATTCGTCTTATATGCGCTGAATAGCGATAGTATGAGGACGGCACAACGAACTGATTCATTTTGCCGCCATATTTTGGATCAAATGCGACAGAGCAATACGAATGTTTATCAAAATTATTTTTTGCAGGATAATTTATTGTGTAGGAAAAGGGATGTTGGACAAGAAACGAGAAAGCTCTTAGTATTGCCGCAAGAGAAGTTTGCAGAATGTATGCTAGAATTGCATGATGAGCCAGTGTCTGGAGGACATTTTGGTTTGTTTAAGACATATGAAAAGTTTAATGAAAGATATTACATGTCCAAGGCAGAGAAAAAGTAAACGAATATGTCAAGTCGTGTCAACAGTGTCAACTGAGGAATGTCAACAAAGTGATCGCACCATTAATACCGATAAATGTTGCAGATTTATTCGACAAGTTTTGCGTCGATGTGGTAGGGCCGTTACAGATTTCGAATAAACAGAATAGGTATATTTTAGTCGCAGTGGAATACCTCTTGAAGTATGCAGTGTGCAAAGCCGTGCCCAGAGCCACCGCGGAAACCATCAATGAATTTTTGGTTACCGAAATATTGTGCCGATTTGGAGGAGTTCGACAGCTGATAACCGACAAAGGCTCAGTATTTACTTCTAATACCATTAGAGAGACCGCAAGTCTTTTTAATGTGACGCTCACACATGCGACAACATATCATCCGCAAACAGTTGGTTTAGTGGAACGATTTAACAGGACATTATTGGGCATGATCTCAAAGTACGTCTCGGAGGAGCAACGAGACTGGTGTACGTATTTGCCTATGGTATGTTATGCCTACAATAGCGCGAAACAGGCTAGCACAGGTGTGGAGCCGCATTTGATTGTGTATGGTAAGGAACCATTATATAAATCTGATATCGAGTTGCGCATCAATAATCTCCGGGTTTCAGATACGCTAGCGGATAAAATAACAAGATTGTCGATATTAAGAAGAAAAGTTGCCCGGAATATACAGCATGCCCAACTGAAGCAGAAGTTTTACTACGATATCAAGGCCAAAGATATCTCATATGATAGTGGGGACTTCGTAATGCTATACTGTCCGAAGCGCAAGTCTGGATTAAGCAATAAACTTGCTAGGAGATACAAGGGACCATTCGAAATTGTTACAAGGCTTTGTAATAATAATTATAAGATCAGGAAAGTCGGTACGGTAACAAAATGTATTATTGTTCATAGGAATAGGTTAAAGAAATTTCACGCTAGAGCTTAGTTATAAGGGTGTATATAATTGTGTATAGTCATGTATAATTTTTTTTTTTTTTTTGGCTTTGCAGTTCGCTAACACATGAGCAAGCGTGAATAGCAATGAAAAGGGAGAGGAAAGTGAGATGCAGGCTTGTCTCCATGGGAACATTACGTCTGGTCTTATGATGAGAATTCCACTTTGCCTGTAAGGTGTGGAAGAAACTCTGTATGGGTTTCACCTCACATAACGCCTGACAGATGTTTTATATGGTGCTCAAGTCATGGATTTCATATCGTTTGTTATGTGATGGCGATATGGCTGGATGCTTATTCATGCTCTTATGATGTTATTATGGGCAGCTGTACTTTATTTGATTTAATGTGTATAATTATGTTTTTATTTCATGCGCATTTGCTGAGTTGAAAAAAAACTGATGTAAGAAGTCTGACGGCTGCTGTTAGCAGAAGGAACACTGGCATGCAATCCTGCCTTTGATGTGGAAGGCACAGGAAGTCCGATATCTGGACTGCACCATGCCCGTCCCTTCTGTAGAGCCGTATCGTTGAAATTTTGTTTTAAACTATTATGTCTTGTCTTTTAATAGGCGCCAGCTCTTCGATAGCTTGGATGCTTGGCCCCGTATAATTGTTTGTTTTCAGATGTCTTTAATGGTGTTTATTAATTTCATGTACTGATGCTGAGTTAAGCTGCCATCTGGCGACGCTTACGTTCGCAAACTGTACTACTGATATATGGTTTTTTTTAATTTAATGACATGTAATTAAATATCTTGTAGTATATGTAGCCTCGAAAAACGCCCCCCAATTCAGGGTAAATAAATCATCATGGATGCTCAAATAAAAATCTTGTGGGAAAATATGAAGGAGGAATTACACCAACAAACAAACACTATAACACAAAATATTACGCTAAAATTGAATGAAACGCTGACGGAAACTATCCGGCCCCTTGTTGAAGAAAATCAGGCATTGAAGGAGGAGGTGGGAACACTGAAAGGCAGAGTACAGTATCTTGAAAAGGAAGTCAGGAGGAACAATATAGTTCTTCATGGAATTCCCGATACCGAGTCAACTAATCAAGAGCTTATAAAAACAACTATGGCAAATCTAAATATCATGAGCAAAACCGCAAAATTGGATGAGTGGGATCAGTGGGAGATAAGTAGAGTGAATCGCTTAGGGAAAAAAGATGGGAAAAAGGAACGACCTATACTTGTACAATTAACACTGGGATGGAGGAAGATTGAAGTGTTAAGGAACAATAAGTCCTTCCCAAAGGGAATATATGCAACAGAAGATTTCCCCAAGGCGGTGCTGGAAAAACGAAGGGATCTAAAGATCCAATTACAGGAAGAGATCAAAAAGGGCAACACTGCTCGCATACGATATGACAAACTTATCATAATAAATAAGGAAGAGAACGCAGAAAAGAGGAAGAGATCACCCTCTCAGTGTCCAGGTACAAGTGAGAGTGCATTACAGCTGAGAAAAGGTAACAAGGCACCTAGCAAAATAAATAGAACACACACAGTAAATGCTTTCTCTTATATGAGAGACAGATCTAATTCTGCAACGAATTAACAATTAGTAGACATCGGCAACCGAAAAAACGACAAGAATGGCATCACAACAATGGAACACAGAACACACATCATGAGTCCCAACCCGGCCGGTCCCCGTGGGGCATCTGACCAAATCCCTCCAGAAGAAGAAAGTCTAAACACTAACTTAAACACTAACTTAAACTCTAATATAACCATAAAAAACTTAACCACAACAACCATGAAACCAAAACAAAAATACAACAACAAACAAGAACAGTATATAAAGGATCAAAACAAAAAAACAACACCAGATCAAAGAAATGGAACCCAACTCAAGAAGAACCAAAACAAATTCTATATATCTACCCTGAACACAAGAACGCTACGAACCGAAGAAAGACTAGAAGAACTAGGGAAAGCATTAGAACTAGTAAACTGGGACATAATCGGTCTGAGCGAGGTCAGACGTTTGGGAGAGGAAATAAGAGAATACCAGGACTATATATTCTACTATAATGGCGAAAAGAAAGGAATGTATGGCATCGGCTTCTTAGTGAAAAAGCATCACCGACATCATATTGAAGAGTTCATAGGAAAGAGCGATAGAATAGCGGTACTAAACTTTAAAGTACCTGAACACAAGGAAGCCATATCCATAATACAGGTATATGCCCCCACAGAGCAAGCAACAGAAGAGGAAAAAGATAATTTTTACACAACACTACAAGATACCATGATGAAACTCACAGACAAAAAATCATCATAGGAGATTTCAACAGCCAAATAGGCGTACCTCAAAAAGGAGAAGAGCATATAATTGGGCAATTTAGCACCGGGAAAAGAAATAAGAATGGACAAAAACTAATAGATTTTACATTAGAGCACAACCTCAAAATAATGAATAGCATGTATAATAAGAAACCCAACCGAACATGGACGTGGATTTCTCCGGATGGGAAATACAAAAATATTATAGACTTCATTATAACAAATATCCCAGATTACTTTGAAAACATAGATGTCATAAATAAACTCAACTTTAGCACAAATCACAGGATGGTAAGAGGTACCCTTAAAATGTTAAACAGGAAAAGGTCAAGGAAAAATCTGAATACTGGCACGCCTAGGACAATCCCGCACCTAGATGAAGAAGATTTGAGGAGCCTTAAGATTTTGCTCCCAGACACAACATTTAGAAGCTCAATACAACAAAAGTACAATGAATTAGAAAAGAGCATAAGAAACATAGGAAAACAAATAACATCTACAAAATGCAAGAAAGATAAAATAGGAGAAGAAGCTGAGAAACTTATAGAAGACAGGAAAAGCTTATTATCAGACCGAAAACAAAACCTGAAAAGAATTGAAAATATTAGTAAAAGAATCACAATAAGCATAAGGAATCATAAGAAAGAAATAAGGCTCAACTCAATCCGGGATGAAATAAGAAAAACAGGAGGTATAAAAAGGGCGCTAAAGCATCTGAGAGATCACACTCTATGGCTTCCAAACCTAAAGGCCAAAGATTCCAAGGGGAAGGAATGTTCCACAGCCAAAAGGTCACAAATAAGTACTATAGCCACCAACTTCTACCGCAACTTGTATGCAAGTGATGAACTAAACAGCTCTAGGGCCAATGAAGTAATCTTGCGGGCAGATGAGGACATCCCAGAGATACTACCCGAGGAAACAAGAAGAGCCATCATGTCACAAAAAATAGGGAAAGCTCCAGGTGAGGATAAGATTACGAACGAAGTACTAAAAGCGACTCTTGATATCCTAGAGAAGCCACTAACCAACCTCTTTAACGAAATACTGGAAAGCGAACAAATACCCAGCCAATGGACAAGTTCTACAATAGTTCTGATACACAAGAAGGGAGACAAAAACAGAATAGATAATTACAGACCAATCAGTCTCATGTCCAACTTGTATAAGGTGTTCTCGAAGATAATTCTCGGGAGGCTCACCAAATGCCTAGATGAACAGCAACCAATAGAACAAGCTGGGTTCCGTAGTGACTTCTCCACTGTAGACCACATGCACGTAGTGAAGCAATTAATTGAGAAGTACAACGAGTATGGGAAATCCTACTATATTTCATTTGTGGACTACAACAAGGCATTCGACACGCTCTCTCACAACTTCATTTACAACACGCTACAAAAGCAGGGCCTCAATAGCAAATATATACGCATTATAAGAGAGATTTATAAAAACAGTACTGCCCAAGTTCAACTGGAGAATGTGGGAGAGACATTCCGAATCAGGAAAGGAGTAAGACAGGGGGACCCACTGTCTCCAAAACTGTTCACGGCGGTCTTAGAGGAGATCTTCCGAAACTTGAACTGGGACAAGGGGCTTAACATAAATGGCCACAGACTAACTCACCTAAGGTTCGCCGATGACTTGGTTTTATTTGCCGAAGACCCGACAACCCTACAGACTATGCTGCAACAACTCACAACAGAAAGCACTAAGGCCGGACTAACAATGAATGGGACAAAAACAAAGGCAATGACCAATGGCACCAAAGTCTCAATATCAGTGGGAAATCAGGTGATAGAGTATGTCGACGAGTACCTTTATCTTGGACAAATAATAATACCAAAACAACAAATGACTAAAGAAATCCAGAGAAGGGTAACCAACAGTTGGTCAAGATATTGGTCACTCCGGGAAATCATGAAGAGCAAATCAATACCCATCACAGAAAAGGCAAAGGTATTTAATACATGCATCCTCCCCGTGCTCACCTACGGTTGTCAGACCTGGTCTTTCACCAAGGCCATAACACAAAAGCTAAAAGTATGCCAACAGGGAATGGAGAGGAGCATGCTGGGGGTCCGACTAAAGGACAAGTGGAAGCTCACCGTCATACGAAACAAAACAAAGGTCGTTGACATCGTTCACAAGGCAAGAACCCTTAAATGGCGTTAGGCTGGCCACATGATGCGGTCTGAGAAAGAAAAGTGGTCAAAAATAATCACTGAGTGGTATCCCCGAGACAGTAAAAGAAGGAGAGGCAGGCAGGTGAAACGTTGGGAGGATGGACTCCCAAAAGGTTGGCGAAGGATAGCAAGAGATAGAGTAAAGTGGAAGGAATTGGAGGAGGCCTATGTCCATGAGACAACCTGATGATAGGATGCTGATGTCAGCAAATTTTATTGTAAACTAGATTAAGGTACAATGTAAAAATCAGAGAATAAAGGCTATTTTATTTATTTATTTATTTTATAATTAAATATCTTAGCACAGCTGTAGTTAGTAATAAAAGTTTTTGTTAGTAGATATTGATAGGAGATAACGATTGATGGTCTTTCAGAACATGAATTCTTATCACGACTTAAATAGGTAGGTAAAACTAATATTCTTCTTCTTTCTTTGCCCCCGCGGCGACTTGAACAGCTACTACCGCGGGGATATGGCGTTTCCACGTGAGGTGATTTCGCCAGTGTCAAGTATATATAATTATAAATCAATATAGCAATAAAACACAATCCAATCTTCTTTAGGAAGATTGGGGGCAACGTTGTACGGTGATTTGTAGGTCAGAGGTCAAGATAGTTTTAACCTCTGCACCACTGCGAGTCCACTTGAAACGAGAAGAAAGATGCCAGATACACGAAATAAGTCCAAGTCTTCAATCACTGTGCGACACAAAGGCATAAAAAGTACAAATCACTATCAGAAAAGAACTTTGAACACCTAATTACCCAAAAATTAAAGTCTAAAACAAATCACACGTCCGCCATCTTTTAACGTTGCAAATGGCCAAAACTAATATTCCTTCAGAATATTAGTTTAGTTGTCATGCCAAAGTGACATGACATATCGGATGTCATCTCACTTAGAAATAGTGCCTGTGGCACCACAGACAGTAACTCTCTGTCTGATGAGAGGGGATGTCTATGGTTCCGCAAGTAAAGGCGACTGTGTGTGCCAAACCCTAAGGCGTTAAAGCATAGACACGGGTCTTTTTGTTTTTTAATGTCGATACCAACCTCCTTGGTACGATGTTTAATGCTTTTGTAATTTTATGCTGGCAACGTATAAAGGGAATTGATCCTTTCTTGTTGACCAGGCACCTTCAGTGTTTGGGCTGTCAAGCATGTTTGACAGTAGATATGTAAGGTTAACCATGGATCGAGTCTTTTATTTTTGGCAGGGTTTTTGAAGAGTCGAAGTTTGCTATGGCAAGTAGCGCAGACTATGCCGATGACGCATGGTACCTACGTCACTAACACAAGTTTTGGCATCAGATGCGATATTGTCACAGGAAATTATCCTGTAGAGCAGGACGATCCCCCTTAATGTATTGTTCCCTCCTTAGGTAGTCATTAGGGTTTCGTATAGGATAGCATAGGTAGGGACCTTGCTTCCAGAGGGGCGAGGGATGTAATGAAAGAAGGATGTAGCAGTACATACTCCTTTCATTGTTTTCTATTTTGTTATGTCGAAATGTCTCGAAATCTTTTGAATAAAAAAGATTTCGAAATATGGAATGCCCGCCGGTGGTTTTCAGGGGGACGCTCCAGAGTCTCCAACGGACCGCGTTGGCATTCACATGTGAATTAATGTATATTTAAACGTTAAAATAAATGAAAGAATATATTAACACTGCAAGACGTATACTTTTATTCTACGTAGCTTAGTTAAAAGTGCGTAAAGTATTACGCTTAGGAATAGGCGCCTCCCAGGCTTACAGTACCTAGCTCCTTTTTGCAGTACCTTTTGAAGGAAACATGTAGGTATACTATTTTTATACTAAAAGGTACTGGCGGTACTGCTAAAGGAACTACTGCTGATCTATTCTGTGCTACTGCGAATAAGCCTTCTGAATCTATTCGTAATATGTACGAACTCCTCAACAGACTCGCGTTTTCATAGATTAATTTACGTTTACTTCACCTTTACTGCTCGACGAAGATACGTTTAATATTCATAAAAACTCTTGGCAAAATTTTATTTAACAACTAACGTTCGAAAAGCATAGGTTTGGTATAAATAAATCTTTTATTTCATTGGTTATGCAAATCATTGCAGCCTACGTTTAGGATACTTACTCGATAAAAGGTTCGTACTGGAAGTACTGTTTGCGATCGAATACGGCCAAACCGAACAATGATAACGTCCCGTTACCCTTTGCTGATTTAAGGTTGGTGTCCGTGTATTCAAAAATAAAACTCTTAATATGCAATAAATTATATTTATTCCTTGCAAGAAATGACAAAAGTGGGTTGGTAATATCCATCGTCACCAACCGCATTTCGCTGCGACAAGTGAATATCGCACAGTTCCGCTTCGCCAAAGTCGAAATCACCAAATTTCTCCAAAATCTCCGAGCCATCGAAGGACAGCCTTGACTTTCTTTTCGCAAACCTAACGTCTTGAGCGGACGACTCTCGACTCCTGTACTTCGAGTTCATTAAAGTTACGTGAAGTTTTACGTTCTCACGGCCATGTTCTTCCTTTCTCATTAAACCTACAAAAACGATACATAACTTAATAACGAAACAAAAGCGCCTTCATGGGGAGTTAAATGGCTTAAGGGTGCCAGCGGCAAATATAACCAATGGGATAATTGTGACACAAACCAGATAGGTATACTTGTTATACCTGAACCTAGACCCGAAAATATGTATGTAAATATATCTCTTTCTTTAATATCAATAGGATTGACGCAAGCAGTCGATCGATCGTGTCGGCCGCATATGTCAACTCCATACACTTCAAGTCAATAGAAACGAAAAACGTTAGCGCCATTTGCATCTTGGCTAGCCCTACAAAGGCAGTGTGAAAGCGAATACTATAAATAGGTACCCTGGTTTTATTGTAAAGGTTGTACTATTACTTATTCTGTGGTAAAGGGATGTTTTTTTCCCGTCTAATCTATTGCCTAGTGTGTCGATGGTAAGATTTTTCCATAAATATTATGTTTTCGATTCAGGGATCCCTGTGATTTTTTTTAAATAAGTATGCGATAGAATTCATATTACACGTACCTTTATATAAATTTAACTTTTTGAACTGAACTCATCCATTTAAGACTACAAAGCCATTATTGTAGTTAACCACAAATTAAGATAAAGAGCTCGTAGTAAAATCAGATTATACCTAACCGCTTTCGAAGGTTAACATAGATTGTGGACTCTATTTCTCTAGATATCTAGACAATGGACTACAAAATACATTAATATAATAATGGCGAGCATAGCTTTTTTGTATTTTACAACCGCCCGACTAGTGTAGGGCGACAGCTTGTCAAGTGACAAGCTGAGGTGGTCATGAATATGAAATCAGATTATACCTAACCGCTTTCGAAGGTTAACATAGATTGTGGACTCTATTTCTCTAGATATCTAGACAATGGACTACAAAATACATTAATATAATAATGGCGAGCATAGCTTTTTTGTATTTTACAACCGCCCGACTAGTGTAGGGCGACAGCTTGTCAAGTGACAAGCTGAGGTGGTCATGAATATGAAATACAGAAGCGTTGAACACGCTATTTTCGTTTAAGGCCATTATAAACCTATTCAACAAGGAATAAGGTTGAAAATTAAACATTCAAGCAATGCACTTCTAACCTTTTTCGTAAAATAACTAGTTGGCAGCTTCGGGAACAATAGCAGATATTACATACATACATACATACATACATACATAAATCACGCCTGTTTCCCAGAGGGGTAGGCAGAGACCACTTCTTTCCACCTGCTACGATCCTGACAAAGCTCTTTCGCTTCTTCCACATTCATACATCGAGTCATGCATGCACGTCGGTTTCGGGTACTTAAGATTCGGCCCATGAATAGATTGAACAGCCACGGTGAGGCAACACAGCCCTGTCTAACACCTCTAGAGATATTAAACCAGGCCGAGTATGCCCCATTGATCCTGACACAGGCCTTAGAGCCCTCATAAAGGGACTTCAAAGCCTGTACCAGGTTGCCGCTCACTCCATACATAGACAGCACCGTCCATAACTCTTTTCTATTTACCCTATCAATAGCAGATATTGTGGATAAATAATTGTATAGATACAATGACATTGTGTTTACAGGTAAGTGGATGAGCTCAGTTCAAAAAGTTTAAAGTATACCTTTATTGAAGTTAAAATGAAATCGTTTTGTGAATAACCTTAAACTTTTTATTATTTACTTGTTATGTGGTGATGATTGATAGTTCAATACACGATGAAACGCACTCAGAAAAGCGGTTAAATGTACTGTTGTGTAAATGGTTGTTTAAATAAACAAAAGGACGTTCATTCGTAATAGGCAGAGTCCCATTTCATAATGAATAAGAAACTGATATATTTCAAGGTCATCACAAGCAGCGCCGCGCGAAAGTCATAGTCATAGTGTTTTTAAATGTCCTTCGTCATAGTCGCTTAACTCTCGAACAGTCGAGATACCTTATCGCCACCCTAGAAATAGGTATCATTGAGGAGTTCCGATGGCCATCTATAGTCTTCATCATCAGTTACACTTCACCAAATTATACTTTCTGAATGCAAATGCTGGACTTCTTACTGAAAATACCAAAATCACCATATGTATGCCTATAATATTTGAAGAGTTCTCTCGATTTATCTAGGATCTCATTATCAGATCCGTACGTGTTGACAATAGGACGAACTGGAAAGTGTACCTACTCTCTCAAACGCAAAAAGATTTTGTCAAATCGGTCCAGTCATCTTTGAGTAATCGGGGAACATACATAAAGAAATCATCCGACAACTGGATAAACCTTTTTTCGAAGTCGGTTCAAAACTCGTCGTTACGACACGACCGCCGCAAGTGAGCGAGCGACATCTGGTGAGCTAAAACATTTTTTGCCCTTAGTGATATATTCTAGGCGTGTGACAACCCTAGCACTACACGTGCCGCGTGCGAGTGAATGCAAGTTATACGATAGTAAGAGAGTCATAAAGTAGGCACGTTTCTTATGCCTAAACAGCTTTTTACACGGAAGTGCAACTTCTGTATTTGTACTAATTAATTACTTATTCTGTGGTATTACTTACAAGCTAACGAGTAATACTACGAGTATTACTAGTAAAACTTATAGAATATAGGTACTTGAATGAATAAAAATTTCATTGGAACTTACGTATTTTATTTTAAGTTTTAGGGTATACCCTAAAACTTAAAATATACGTAAGTTATAAATATTTCTTCAGAGATGTGCAAATAAACCTACAAAACAAAGAGTTTAAATCGTGAAAAAGAAGATTCTTGTACAGTCGAGTTCAAAAATATGTATAAACTTTAGTGCCCTGTCACTTTTATCGCTGTGACAATTTCATATGGCAGTTTAAACACGACGTTAAATAAACAAGGCACTAAAGTGTATAAGTATACATATTTTTGTACTCTTCTTTACCTATAGCTAGATTACTGTACCTTTTTTGTAGAAGAAATCGACAATGTCGTCAGCTAACTGCTGAAGTATCCCAGGTGTTCCACATTCTTCCACATTTGCGTAGAAAACATTTATATTTTTGGGGTCGTCATTCATGTAAGATAAGCCTTTAATTCTTATTTTCAAAGGCATATGTCCCTTGAGATGAGGCCTGTAACGTTTAATACTGTCTAAACCAACTGTATAATACCGTATCGTATATCCTTAATAATTAAACATATCTAAATATATTTTTTTAAAAAGTGTACATTCTATATTTGTAATCACGTTCTCGATGGCGGCTTTAACGACTAAGACGAAAGATATAAAGAGTTTCACGGGGCTTTCGCCCGACGAAAAACGATCTGTTAAGTTGTCATCTTCGGGAAAATTCGTTTTCAACCTAGCGGCGCTCGGTCTTCCAGGTACTGGCTTGATAACTGCATAACATCTATGAAACGAAGGATCAGGGTAGTCAATTGGGATGATGTAGGAAATTGTACAACAAGCAAAGCAAATTTGATAGTGTTAATAGCAGTAAAACAATGCTGTTATTAATATCCCTAAGGTGGGTACGAATTAGAGCAGCCTCGGGTTGAGGCACGCACGGTCCACCTATTTTGCTCACGCTATTCGTACGCGCTCACGCCCTGTGCGCGAGCAGCGGTCGAGCGGCACGCGGCGAGCCGCCGAGAGTCGGTCTTTTGACCGTGCTCAAAGGCGCCTCGTTGTGTGTGCCTCGCGTAATTTGAACGTGTATCCGAGCATGCCGCGGGCAGAAACACAAGTTCTTAGTTGTCTGTGGGCGAGGCGCGTACAAATTTGATAAAGTTGCTGAGCCGTTCCACCACCGAGGCGATTTCTTCTTGTCTTGTTAATAATTCGGTGAATTATGATAAACGCAGCCGCGGCTATTATCGTGTCCGACGCCATTTTAAAATGTCAGCTCGGGCCAAGCACTCTGCCTCACCCGCGCATGTTTATGTGCAACAAATTGACCCGGGAGCAGCTCGCTGCGCGGGGCGAGCATGCCTCAGGCTGAACCGCTCAGATTCGTACCCAGCTCTAAACACACTACAAAAAAGTTTAGAATTAAGTATAATACCGCTGTAAATGTTATATCATGTTAAACATAATCTAAATCCATTTAGGCAAATACATATGCAACACCCCCAAAACTAAGGTATTTTTATGGCATGGTGAGGCAACCAAGCACAAGATGGTAAGTGAGATCTATGTATGATCAATAAATATTTGCATTCTCAAGACCACAAGCCTTATGACTGCAATCCTAAACCGCAAATGCATTGCCAGCTCCGAGGACTAAATATTAATATCCTCTATGCTAGTAATATCTCCGGTTGCCGTATCTTCACACCAGAACAGAACAAGGTAAGAGTTACCCTAATCAGCCTTCCTGATCTTTATTTTAGTTTCATTGAAACCCTCAAAAATAAGATGCAAAATTATTAATTAACTATCTTCAATTGTCATTATCAATAAGACATTTATAATGAAATTTATAAATGTAACTTGTCTGTTAAGTTAGACATACGGGAAACCCCTTCACAGCCTGATACTAACTTTATTATTTTCTCATTTGCTTCTGTCAGCAGCTCTGAAGCATGTAACCTCTCTTCATTGTCCATCAAGCACATCACTCCCATAGTAAGATGGAGTTTGGCAGGCTTAATGAAAATGGATTCCTCTAGCCCTTCTCCTGAACAATCATGAAGAACACTTTCCTTAAATAAACAAACAAACAAGTCAATATGAAAATGAAATATGTACACAGGGTAAAGCTAATATGTACACAGTGTTTACCTTAAAACTTTCGAAATTATTCATAACATTTGGCTGATTCAAAGGTATTGAAATGAAGTGGGTAGGCCGCTGTTTCATTCTTGACGACATTACTATCATATCAATTCTACGCCATGCTGCTTTCACATTCTAAAACAAACAACAATAAGCATTTACTTATTGTTATGTTTTTTTACTTTAATGATTAAATACGAAATATAAATGAAAATAATTATCAAGGGCATTTAGGTACCTATTAGGGATGTTACAAAGGGGATTTTATCTGAACCAAAGTCAAAGACATGGGGGATGAGGGGTTGGGTATATCTCAGTATGGCAAAGAATGCATAGTACAAAAGTATACCATATTAGCCAAAATAATGATTGAGATAAGCTATATAGAACAACATACAGCAGGACTTGGACCTAATATAGTAATGTCCCCATTCTGCCCATGTTTTGGTATCTTTATTTCAGTCTTGGTGTCATGTTCAATTCTGCTTTTAGTGTATCCTTTCTTGCCAATTATTGATCCAATGTAATGTCTGAAAAATAGAAAAATATAATTTCTGTACACAATATATTCTTTAATACAAATAACTTAACCTGTTTTCCAGGATTTCTTGGATGTGCCGATACAAAGCTTTACTATTACTACGCACTTTGACACATGAAGACTGGTGCTATATCTAGAGTCATCAAGAGTCACTACTTCAACACCATCATTGTCATTCTCTTCCTTGTCACTGTAAACAGTTTCTGAAACAATTAACAGCGTTGTATGAAAACAAAGCAGTTGAGTACTTATAGTTCTACAATATGTATCTTCATTAGAAGACAAACATGTTCTTTCTTATTCACACATCGTGCTAAAGTTACTTTAGTACCATCTTCATATAAATCGTGCTCCTGAAAACTGTGTATTTCAGGAGTGGGGTCCGTGTTTCTGTAACATCTTCCTTCTATCCAGATCAACTCTGGTTTAAGGACATTAGACGTCATCTTTTTTTTAAAGCCTCTAATCTAATTTATTTTTTTCTTAGAAGAACTTACTTATTACATCAAAAAGTTCAAAAACCATCACATAGGTATTCAATTATTCGTATTATTTCGTACAAACATCGTATGAAACAAAACAGTATATAGATAGGTACGCAGTTAAAAGTTAAACTGTCAAGTCAATCCCATACCTTCTAATCTGTGGTCAATCCACCCACAGACTAATTCTTGGCACAGATTGTAAGGGTACGTATGTGCAATGATAAAGAAAGACAATGGATCTGGCATACCTACAGAAAAAACGTGCCTACCTAAACTACCATAGCAAACATAAAATGGCGGACTGTCACATGTAGTTATCGATAAACAAACCATATGGGTGGGAGGTTCTGAACTCGTCTGTTTTGTACGTTCAGTACTTCGCATGTCCTGTATAAAGATGCAGTAGCAGTGCCTGAAGGGCTTGCAAAACGTCGTCTTGAGCACAAGCACGGTGGGCCCTTTCCACCGTAAAAGGTCGGAAACGGTCCCATAGAAAAGTTGGAGTGATCTGATGATGGAATCCATGAGTTAACGACGGAACTTCTCAAAAATTGCGGACATATTTTGCTATTTTCAGCATTTGCATACCAAAAGCTTTAGGCTAGGTTCACATGAACGCGTGGCTGACGCTGCGCGCGGTACAAGATTCTAACAAAGTAGTACTATCGTATACATGACCGCGCGTGCCGCCATGCATCGCAGGCAAGATCTTGACACGAGCCACCTGTCATATCAACGCTTTGACCGTGCGTAGAAGCGCGTTTGTGTCAACCTAGCTTCTTTATTTCGTAAAGTGGAACCGATGATGAAGACTAGAGATGAAGTATTTCACGGGTTCAGTAGGTAAATATAGTTCGAGTGAGTTAATATAATTAAAAGTACAAAGCAACAAAACTATAATTTCTTTCTTAGTTATTCCTTTCATAAAAAAAAGACTCATTAAGTTCTCTTAATGATAAAATACAAGAATCATAAAAAGCAACAAAAATATTACCTAACAATAATTATTTACTTTTGTTTTTATTCGAAACAGTGCCACAGCGTGAGAGTGCCAATAATCTTAAATAATCGTGTATTACCAGTCTTTAACTCCTTCATTTTTTTACAAATATGACTTGTTATAGGTATTATCAGACCGTAACAAATATCCGCTCTTACCGGGATTTGAACCCAGGACCGTTGGTTTCATGGGCAGGGTCACTATCAACTAGGTTTACGTGTCGTCAAGTAAACAAATTAAAATATTTGCTGCTGTCTTAGATGATTTTTAGTAGGTATAAAACTTTAGTCCTTACTTATTTCGGAATAATATATATATGTCGTAGCCGGTCATTAGTACGGACACTAAACGAGACGCAAGCGCGCCACCTGGCGGTGTACACGATTCGCGCGCTTTGACAGAGTCGTGACGTAATCAGCTGCTCGGAGGTCGACTCACTTTCGATTGAGCCACCAAGCAGAGAGGACGTTGTCACGGAACTGTCCCACGTCTCGCCTAGGCTGACCTATTTTTGTACCACCTAACTAATTTAATAAATCGTGATTCAAGCACCAACGAGTGTACTTTGCACGATACCCAGCTGCCCACGCGATGTCCGATGGCCCGGCTCGAAACCAAGAAGACCTTACATCAGAAGTGGGATCAAATCGTGCAAATGCAGTTCGCAACGAAAGTGAAACTCACCGGCGTTTACTTTTAGAAACGCAAAACCAACAAATGCATGAACTGATACAAGCATTAAAGACGCCGAGTGCAAATAACAACGTGGTTTTGCCAGTGTTCAATCCCGAAGAGTAAGATTCCGATGCAAGATCCCGCATCGACATGGTTATCGCAAGTTGCCTACCAAGGCATTACATGGAACGAGTTCAAGGTACTTTTCTCACCGAGATTTGCATTGACCGAAACTTTAGGGGCTACCCTCATTAATTTGAGCGGTGACAAACCAAGCGAAAAAGAAACTGGCCGCTTACGCTAGTCAGTTGATGACGTCACTTACATCCCGTTGGAAAGATGTAAACAAAGAAGAAATGGCGGTGGCTACAGTACTCGCTCACATATCGCAATTTGATACGAGGATCCACAGAATGGCTTTTACAACTAACGTCACGACGCGGGAAAAATTGCAACAAGAACTACACGCATTTTCCCACTTAAAACGCAAGCTACCTACATCGAGCGAATCTTCAACTGCACTGGATAACAAGCGAGCGAAGATTACCCCGCTAAAGTGTTATAACTGCGGTAGAATGGGCCATCGACGATCAGAGTGTAGAAGCAAGCCTATAGACAGTGGCCGAACAACAGTACCAACAGCAACAACAAGTCAAGTGACCCAGCAAACAGCTAGGGGCCCACTGGTGTGCTTCAAGTGCGGAAAACCAGGCCACATTGCCAGTCGTTGTACGAGCGACGGCGGCGGTCAAGCAAACGGCAGCGGCGGTGGCGGCGGCGCGGGCGCGGCGCGCAACGAGCGGTGTTGATGTTTGCGTCGTTCAACCACCTAAGGGGACCTTGGAACATAACGGTGAGCTGTATTGTTTTTATTACGATTCTGGTGCTGAATTCTCGTTGGTTACAGAGAAATTGGCTGCTAAATTAACTGGTAAACGATTTAAAAATGTTGTTTCTATGGTGGGCATTGGACAAACGCGAGTATTCAGTACAAAACAGATATTATGTAACGTTGTGATTAACAACTACCCCCTTGAAATTTTATTTCATGTATTACCAAATAGTTGTTTGCAAAATGAGGTTATGATAGGCCGAGAGATTTTAAATCAAGGGTTTTCGGTTAACATGGCTGCGACTGATTTCTCTTTAGTCAAGAGCGTTGTAGTCAATAATTTAAATACAGCGTAATGGTAGGTCTAAATGCTTGCCTTACTTACCCCGAGCGTTAAGGTGCTCGGTAATTAATAACTTTCAAGACTCTCTCGTTCATCTTGGTGCTGACAAGACGCGTGAAAAGCTTTATGATTTTTACTGGTTCCCTGGTATAACTCAGTACGTTAAAAAATTTGTTGACAATTGCGTGACATGTAAAATCGCGAAATCTCATTCCGGAAAAGTCCAAGCCGAATTTCATCCGATTTCGAAAGTAACTACACCATGGCACACGGTTCATATAGACGCGACAGGTAAATTAAGCGGCAAAAATGACAAGAAAGAATACGTCTTTGTTTTGATAGACGCGTTCACCAAATACGTGTTACTCTACCATACCACTAACATTGAACTCTAAAAGCAGCATTCATGCGGTTACTCAAAGCGTTGCCCTTTTTGGTACTCCTACTAGGATAATCGCGGACCAAGGTAGATGTTTTGCCAGCAAAGAGTTTCATGATTTCTGTGAGAGTAAAAATATTAGCTTGCATCTAATAGCGACCGGTTCGTCTCGTGCTAACGGTCAAGTAGAACGCGTGATGAGTGTCCTAAAATCAATGTTAACGGCCGTTGAAACAAGCGATAACAAATCGTGGCAAGATTCATTAGGTGAGGTACAACTCTCGATTAATTGTACTATGAACCGCGTCACAAAAGCTTCGCCTCTTGAGCTTTTAATCGGTGGCTAGACCGTTGTCACTGATGTTTAGTAGCGATGTTGATACAGAAATCCGCGAGCTATAATAAAGCACGTTTTGACAGCATTAAGGCAACCGTGAATAAATTTTCGATCGGGGAGTTCGTTTTAATTGAGAACGAGGAACGCAATCAAACGAAATTAGATGCTAAATTTAGAGGGCCCTTTCAAATCATAGAAATTTTAGAAGGTGACAGATATGTTTTGAGGTCACTGATTAACAAACGTACCTACAAATATGCACATGACCGTGTCAGAAAGATGCCCGAGGGTCAGGTACCCATTGAGATTTTAAATGAAGAAGAGATAAATGACGAGGAAGTAGCTAGTTAATTACATCCCCAGGTTCTCGATTCGTTAGGGTGGAGACTGTACCAGGGTGCCGTAGCCGTAGCCTAGTAGAAATCGGCGTCTGCCTTATAGGTAGTCCGTGGGTTTAGCGGTGGACGGTAGTCCTGGGTAGTACAGTCGGATCTTGCCTTGTAGCGAAGATCATAGAATCAAGGGACTGATTCAAGACTTTCCATGGGGAAAGGCGTATAGCAATTGTGTTTGCTGGAGCTATTGTAATAGTTGTGGCCCACGAATGAGATACCTGGTGTTTGTTCTAACAATAGTTGGTGATTTTTGTTTTGTGATTAATGGCGCTCAATGGTACCTGGTCTCAGTGATCTTTGTTATTGTTATAGTTAGATTTAGTTTCCCTTGCAACGATGGGAGATAGCTTGTGATTGATAAGAATATTTGATATCTAATTCTTTAAACTCTGTAAACAGGTTTGTATTGATAGCAGTTAAGCTATTTTAAGGAATTGGTGTTATTGAATGAAAATAAAAAGAAAACGTGTTATAAATTTCTTTTTATTCTGAAAATGACAGTAAGTGTTGGCTGAAATAGGATTAGCCGAACGGGAACTGTGCTGTTTTTTTGTTTCAGATTAACACACGAGGACGTGTGTTGCGCAGGATGGCAGTGTCGTAGCCGGTCATTAGTACGGACACTAAACGAGACGCAAGCGCGCCACCTGGCGGTGTACACGATTCGCGCGCTTTGACAGAGTCGTGACGTAATCAGCTGCTCGGAGGTCGACTCACTTTCGATTGAGCCACCAAGCAGAGAGGACGTTGTCACGGAACTGTCCCACGTCTCGCCTAGGCTGACCTATTTTTGTACCACCTAACTAATTTAATAAATCGTGATTCAAGCACCAACGAGTTTACTTTGCACGATACCCAGCTGCCCACGCGATGTCCGATGGCCCGGCTCGAAACCAAGAAGACCTTACATATATATTTTATTTTAATAATTTCGGAATGAAACTTTCTCAGTACACTTTTTCCCAAAATCCTTAAAAATAGTAATCCATGATGAAAGATGGTTCTTTGCTTTCTTTTGCATATTCCATATACGTTATTTATGATACAATTACAAAAAAAATGTTATTTTAACATTAATTGTCATAATGAGAAATTTCCAAGTTATTTTCGATATTTTAAGAACAACCCTAGCTGTCAAATTCTCCGGTTTGTTTACTTTCAAAATATTGTAAATCACAGGCAAATCGTATCTTGAACTAAGCTTGATCTATGAATTAATAACAATGTACTACATATGTATACTGTAATTCTATGGAACTTGCTAACTATGTAAACAAACAATATATTGAAATTGACATCTAATGTCAATTTTAGTATGGCGGCTTGTTTACATAGTTAGCAAGTTCCATAGAATGACACTTTAAGTCCCCAATAATGACAAAACTGACCAATATTTTAACAAAAACTTAAACTTACCGATGAAATGTTCAATATTTATGATTTTTGCTGTTTCTTGCACCTCATCCTAACAAACTACACTTAAAAGACATCACGAATGTGTAACTTTTGGCAATATATAATACAGAAAACTAGATATTAATCTTTTTTTAAGTGAATTCGGCACGGTTGACACATCAGATACTTGATACTTATGACAAGCTAATTGCACATGGCTGACTTTAGGCACGTTAGGTATTTGTATGAACGTCAAATTATAAATGTTGCCATTATTGCACTGGCTGACGTACTGTCATCTCTTTTTACTTAGGGACATAGAACTAAGTTAAAAAGAGATAACATTATTTTTGAGTGTTCGATGTCGGAATGCATAGTATTTACATAACTGATTATTTGTATATGTCAAGTGCCACATCCATTCTCTTCCTTTATCTATGTGTATGTGTAAATGTGTGTAACTGTCAATGTCAAATCGAACACGTTCTTTAATATTTACGGCAGTTCCTTCAGACATACCTTTTTTTCCACAGGTTTCACAACAAACACCCCTAACTCCAAGTTTCGGCCCTTATCTAAAAACTGGTCAATCAACTTGAACGCAGTGCTGTTGTCATAAACTAGTCATTGGCAGTAATGGTTGCACCCCAAAAGCGATCGATTGCCATAAAGCAAAACAATTGAATTGAATTGAATCAGACATACCTTCTAATTTGTGGTTCCTTCTAGATAGATTTCGCCAATGTCGACGAGTGTTGAGTCAGTAAATGAAATAAATTAACAGTAAAAGAACAAATCAAAAGTACAAGCTGGTCATTTTTTTAATCGGCTATGTTCCCTGATAGTTCCCGAATCCATCTATCAATGCTGTTAATAAAATAAATGTTTTAAAAAACCAAAAACCGTTTGACTATTTTTACAAACATCGAAAACACGGCGCAGTGGACACGGCTTAAGGCTGCTTGTACACGGTCCGTGTAGTTAGAGCAAGTAAAGGTGCGGGCTACTTGCGCGAGCAGGGGCTCTACTTTTAAATCAGTAATTTGAACTTCGAATCGCCCCAGCTCTTTCCTGCGTAATAGTGTCGCGTCGAGAGCAAAAAAAAGGCAAGTTCAAGTCCGAATTACGGAATTCAAAGTAGATACTCAGTATGTTTAAGCTTGATGCACCAGTTACTAGGCACTGGGACCCCACCGTCTTTATACCGTTGTTTACACGATGTATGTAACATGCGCAAGTGCCTCAATATGCGCAAGCTACTTGCACTGTGTACAAACACTATAAGCGTTATGCCTCTTGTGTGGCCGTAATTATAACTGTGGTGTTATAATAACATAGATAGGCTGTGGAACCGTATAAGACCTAGAATCCTTGCTTTTTAATTTTACCAGTTTATCCTCCCAAGTAGGACTAATACGCACAGACATTTAGAGGAGCGTTGCATAACCGTGACGATATCGCAACCCCGACGCTTACAAGCTATAGATAGAGTCTGTCTAAAGTAATAAAATTTGTAATTTGTAACAAATTACAAGTGGAAGTCTCTTTCTAACTCCTTTTGCTAGAAAGAATCTTCCATTTGTAATTTGTAGCTTTATAAAATAGGGCCCAGAATAAATACATACATAACATCACGCCTTCATTTCCAGAGTGGGGTAGGCAGAGCTACAGAATTACCAACAACTCTAAAAATACTTGTTGATAATTTAAGCATTACATCGTAGCCTGTTTGTACAAAATTTGGTGACAGGATTATCAACAAGAGCCCAGAATCTCATGACAAAAAGGGGAATTCAAATTTATGCTTGCAACTCCGGGGTTTGAAGTTCTTGATACTTGATTTTGAAACCGTTCTATAAAAGTATAATAATGATATGGTGGACTCAGTATGTCTTTGGGAATTATTGCATATTCCAGGATTCAATTAAAGTATCATTAACTATCTATGCCGTGGAGACAGAACAAACTAACAAAACAATTAATTTCATTATCTTCCTACGTAGCCCTTAAAGTCAACTTTGTTAAACTAAAACATTATTAAGTTTTGATTGAATATTATTTCAAAAACTCTGCATATGACTTATCAATCTTATCATCGCTTAACTAAAAATACCACACAAGTGAAAATTGGCTGTATTACATTACATTAAATTAACTCCTAATATCGCGCTTTTTTTCTATTTCTCATAAAAAAAAAACATCATAGAACTGTCTCGCACAGGTGTAATTCGCCGAGTGATGGCAATAGAAAATCCTGGAAATAAAACTCATTAGGTATTAAGTTATGGGTTCTTATTGGACATTTAAGGTCCTGTTATTTGATCCGTAGTTAAACTAACTAATTGTTCAGGAAATAAAACAATAAGTGCATATGCAATAAGCCCTAAGTGTCAGGCATAAAAACAAAATGAAAGTAACGCTTCTATAAAATTAAAACAGAACGGAACAGAAATTTTTATTTATTTATGAAAATATCTTGAATCATTGATTATTTTTTCGAAGTAAATGTCTGTTTTTTTTTAAAAGGTTTTCGAAATAGCTCTTAAGAAAAAAAAAGATCAATTCCAATTATATTTGGCTTCATTTACCAGTATATTAAAAAAACACGACACACTATTAAGGAGTGTGTTTGATTTACATCTTCGTCACAAATTTTACTGTACATTTATTTATCACTTGAGATCGAAGGAGTTTTACGTCGTTTCCCTGAAAACGAAAACTATTATAGGTATTTGAGTAAAAATAACAAACTCTAAGAAATGGTGAAATTTTAATTGTCACGCTGTAAGGAAAATTTGTCATGAATCATGATATTCAGGTAGACCTATAACTATAAGGGTCTAAAAACGTAAGGGCTAAAAACCGTTTCATTTTAAGCCTTACCTACATTAAACATTGTAACTCGAAGTTATGCTTTATCGATTGTATTCTATTCTATTCTTTATCTTTACCTCTTTATACCGATTTAGTCTCGAGTGACAAGAAAACCGCAAATTACGTACCTATCAAAATTTCGATATTTTTTTCGAAGTTTAGTGGTGGAAGGACCTTGTTCAGGGTCCGTCCCACGTCCGGATTGCTACCACCATCTTACTCTAATCTGCCGCCAAACAGTAATGGGTAAGACAACCGGTGAAATGACTAGCATGGAGACATTCTATCAAGTCCTCATGGTTGGCAACGTAAGAGGGATTGCAAATGTCTATGGGCTTCAGAGACCACTTATCTACCATCAAGTGGCATGTCGGCATGTGTGTTAGTTTGCCGTCTCTTCTCTTCTCTCTCAAAGGCAATTGTGCTTTCAAGGCTTTTAATTGGTCAAACAGAGTCTGCGCAATAAAAAAACACTTAATTAACATTATTATAATACCTCTTTAAAAATGTTCAGCAAATTGAACTCATTTATTTCCTTTTGTAAACTTTAAAACATCGCCGGATGATATTTGATCATTCGCCAAATCAAACTTACTAATTAAATTCTCACGAAAATAAATTTACATATCGAATTAACCATAATCATTATTGCAAACATGCGTTAAACACCAACACCACACCACGCACGAATGACGTGATATAGCAGCCAGCTGTCTACGAACTACATACTTACTGTACATGTTTTATAAATATAAATAAATACCAAGCATGAGCGATAAGATAACCCGATCTTCAACTAGTGTACTCTATTGAATTAAGTGCACTGCTGACAGTAGGTAACTCTATCTCAAAATTGCCTTTGAAAAACTTAGTGGTTATGTATCACAACTCCGATTATGAATACACAGCATTTATTAACAGGGAGAATGGTAAGTGCTTCAATTTTGTTTAAATTGCTTTCTCATAGCTAAGAGATCTTAATCATAATGACAATGTAATCTGTCATAATGAATTTTATGTAACCTTTAAATAATGTAATATTTATAAAAAAAATGATTATATTGTTTTGTCGCTAAAAAGCCTGATGATACCAAACCATCGTCTTTATTTAAAAGGGGGTCAAAGGGGTAACTTTATTATGTTTTATTTTATGTGAATATTGTTTATTTTACGTCGTATTATGTCGCATGAAACTTTAAATTATTACGTACCCCACACAACATTGAATTGCCTAGCAAATGTGTGCAAGTT
This sequence comes from Acleris holmiana, assembly GCA_949316455.1. Taxonomy (NCBI): domain Eukaryota; kingdom Metazoa; phylum Arthropoda; class Insecta; order Lepidoptera; family Tortricidae; genus Acleris; species Acleris holmiana. The sequence continues at coordinate 16,494,760 of OX438763.1, forward strand.
TTTTACAGTGTACTGCCTTTACTAGAAAGCATGTGGTAATTGGGCGGTTTTCAAAAAAGTGTAACATCATTAAGAAAGCGCCGAGCGTCCAGTGGCGCCCTCATTACTAATATTGTGTTTTCTAAAAAACTAAGGTATTATCTTACTTAAACCTACGAGCGCTTTACTGTTGTACAAATGAATACGCAATGTGAGCAATTATGACACAGTTTAATAACCTTTAACCTTTGTGTAGTCAACTTAACGGAAAATGGTGGCGACTTTTTTCGTTAAGTTGCTCACTCATAGTTCAATTGTTGTAAAGTTATGTCATATTCTCTATAATGTGTATTGATTTGTAAGATAATACTTTAGTTTATTAGAAAACACAATAAATTTAATGAGGGCGCCACTAGACGCTCGGCGCCCTTTCTTATGGACAAAAATTAAGAAACTAACATTTTCATTTGGTTCTCCAAAATTAGTCGTACATTTTCGAGACGAAATGGAAAAGTTGAAGTTTCTTAATTTTTGTCCTTAAAGATGTACTTACACTTTTTATGAATACCGCCCAATTTACCATCTAAATTAAATTCCGCACGTAAGTTTACAAAAACCCATTACTTATTTTTTATAGAGAAGGTTAAGGGTTCAACAATAGGCTAGTTGACTCTGTTTTAAAGTAGGTCTCAAGTTATTAATTATTGTCCGATTAGATGAAAAAAAATATTCCCATATTTTTTTAGGACCTACAAAACCGCAAAACTTTATTTTAAAGGTTTAGTTTTCGTTAACAGGCGAAAACGCTTACAGCCATATTAGTCTATAGATTATCTGTGCTGTGACGTCATACGGGCCGAAAACAAACATTTGACATTTGACGAGAGCATTTGACATATAGATAAACAATTTATCATTTTCGAAACCTCGATACTCTTATTAATAAAAACCATGACTTCCACCAGTTTACATGGAAAATATAGTAATTAACGTTATTGTATATTCCGAGAATGCAAGAACGCATCAATTACGACCCCAGGGATATTATGGATTAGAATGCCCAGGAAATAAATATGCGAAATACATGGCTAAAACTTGCTAAAAAGGATCCTGACTTTATCGACTGAAACAATTTTTGTTTTTTTGCGAAGATCACTTTGATGTTAGTATTTACTTAATAAGTTATTCAGTTTCTACAAAAACTTTTATCTTCAATAATAATAAGCTCGGCAGAGCAGAAATCTGGATTCAAGGCAAAAAAATTACCGACCATCAATGTGTCGATTCTTGGTAAGTTTGTGCTATCTGCATTCACGAATCCAACATCCATGATTGCTCTTATCAATAAAACTAGAAAGCAGTAACAATAATACACAGATTAGGTTTTTACTAATGTTAAAACGACTACGATCATAACACAATACACAACCTCAAAGTCCATGAGTCATAAATGTCAATGTCATGTCACAGCACAGAATACTTACAGAATATACCATTGCGAATTTCACTCGTATAAGAACCGACATGAAGTTTGCTTAGAGTCCTATGACGTCACAACAAGTCCGACAGCGTTTTCAGAGTTCAAATTAAAAAATAAAAATGAACAATTTTAAATAAAAAATACGTAGCCATCTTACACTTTTAATATCTGAAATCGATAAATATTGGTTTCTTAAGTCTAATACTACAGAAAATATTAATTTATTAAGCCAAATTTAATATGAGGCAAGTAGCCTATTCAATACAATACAAATACGCTCAACAAGTACAGTCAAGTTCAAAAGTATGTATACACTTTAGTACCTTGTCTATTTAACGTCATGTTTAAACTGCCATATGAAATTATCCAAGCGATTAAAGTTACAAGGTACTAAAGTGTATACATACTTTTGAACTTGACTGTACCTATATGAGGTGAAGTAATTTATGTAAAATCATGTATGTGTGCAACTCTCCTAAAAGTTGATCTGTCAAATCCTCAAATAGAAGAAAGAGTACCTACCACTAGTACCAGATCTATCATAAGTAATGACAAGAAATAATGGCTGTAGTTTTTGAACGTCTTTTCTTCGTGCTTTCTTCCTTAGTGGCTTCTGTAAAGGAAAATAATAAAATAATGTTAGTAAACAATTCCCTGAACAATGTTTACCATAAATGATGATCAATCTCGATTATCACTTAGATAAGATGATCGAGTGATATAATTATTATCCATGAGCAGTTTGGATAAAAGGTACTTGCCGGTTAAATTTGTACTTTGTAAATTATTCGTATGTGCTTATTTTCTTGAATAGTTTCCGTTTAGCTGAATTCATTTATAATTTTATAACTATTATTTGGTTGCTTCCTTTACTTTGGTCTATGTATGTAACTCTTTATTGCATAAAATCCGAATACAAGTAAGTTAAATTCGTCCATAAACTTATGATTAACATGTACAATGGCGAACTTATCCCTTTAAGTAAAAGCTATCATGTAAAAGATTTGCTACTTCTTTTATACATAGGTACATAACATCACACCTTCATTCCCACAGTGGGGTAAGCTGAGCTACAGAAATACCAACAAATCTAAAAAGACTTGTTTATATTTTCTACTAGCGACCCGCCAGCAGCTTCGCCCGCTGCATTTTTTTTCTTTCATGTCACTAATGGAATGGAAAATAGATGTTGGCCGATTCTCAGACCTACCCGATATGCACACAAAATTTCATAAGAATTGGTAGAGCCGTTTCAGAGGAGTATGGTAACTAACACTGTGACATGAGAATTTTATATATTAGATAACCATTCTGCACATTCAGGCCATAAGTTTACTAGTAAATTTCCTTTTTTTATATATACCGCAAATTGTAATAAAATACAATACTATTTATCCATTCACATCTAACAGTGGCAGTTCTATAATTTAATTTGGAAGTATTCCTAAATTTACATCTCCTGTTGATTAATTCTAAAGTCGCCACTGGCATCTACCTACAATCAAACAGAAAATCTCACTTTACACACTAATACACTGATACTCAATATCCTCTTGCGGCCCAAGAAAAAAAATGTGATGTCAGCTACACGTCCAGTGTGCAATGTATAAACCAAAACATTTTTATGTCCAGACTGCCCATGAGTACAGTGTAATGTCCACAGGGGGTTTATTTCATTTTTTTATTTTTAATGTCTGGGTGGTTATGCTAAGTGTCACTTTGTAAAATGTGTTGTACTTTGGGCGGCATAAGGTTGTAGCCTAGCAGTGCTGTTTGGTATGTTGTGGTTACGTAGGTTATAATTTGTCCTTTGTTTTAAACATTCAAAATTAAAATAAATTTCAAACAATCAAATAGTTCTGCCTATAGTGGGAAATTCACTCATATTTTGACTACTCTCTTCTTTTCAGGCGGAAGCAAGATGCATGGATCGTGCAGAGTCATCACCTTTTGCCTTTTGACCACAGTTTTGCCAACAATACTCATAATCATACCACTCTATTTACGAAATATGAGATATGCAGATGTGATGTACAAAATATCAGATTCAGATGTCATTCAGATTCACAAAGGACAATCATCGGTTTTTTGTCAAACACATTCTTTACAAATGAATACAACATTTAATGCATTCCAAATGAGTGGAAAACCTGAGCTGTCCCCAGATCAGAAGAAACATATAAGACTGAAAAAATCGTTGACACTTCCTGATGACACACTTGAGTACTGGGGATTCTATCTTTTTAAGGGTGCTTCTGTTGAACTCAAAGCATGCTCCAGGTATATTGGATCAAAAATTTTGGTTGTTAAGGGTGATAAAATACTCAACACTTGTGGTATTCTAGAAGAAAATAAGTATAAAAAGGATCCACCCCTGGTTGACAAACAAGAGCATGTTATTGTAACATTAGAAAATCCTGATTTGAAAAATAAAATGTTAACAGCTGATGTGTCACAGATACATTCAGGTAAGGAGAATCACCAAAATAACAGTAATGCAGATTTAGATCTTCCCTTAGTCAAAAATCATCCATCCAAAAAAGTACAAAATAAGAGAGACAAAACTCACATAAATCTCAAGATTGAAAATGTAGCAGACAAGTTACGAATGAAAAGAAATACAAGGAATGTTCCAGTTCACCATCCAAACACAGTACTTGATGCTGGAATAAACCATGGTGGAAATGCATTCAACACCACAAATATTCAACAGGATGACTCAATGTCTAGCTTTGAAATAAGTTTACATGAGTGTTACAATAATGACTACTTCATAAACGAGGCTGTTCCATACTCTGTACTCTGTAATAGTACAAAATATTTGGAAAAAACAACAACTCTAAAAGTAACTCATGATATATTAGAAGATGGATATTACTATTATATATTTTATAGTGATAATGATATTATAAGAAACAATATACATGTGATTTTTGATATATACAAACCTAAATTTCAGTACACTAATATGTCAGAATCAAAAGTGTGTATTAATAAGACAAAATGTATATTTGACATAGGTTTTTTGAGTGATGAGCTAGTTATTGTGGAAGTACCCACAAAGGATGGGCTGTCCAATGATGATGATTCATCTATTTTGACATCTGTATGCCATCCAAGGATGACTGTGTATGTTTTTTTCCCAGTGGCTGTTTTATTATTCATACTTTTATTTGCGTTTTTATGATATATTCCTATAATTTTAATTATATGAAAATTAATTCCAAAAAATGTGATATTATATTAGATTTAAATCAAGAGTGATTTAATTGTATTGACTAAACTTGTGATAAAAGGTGGATAAAGTTTGAGAAATTGTTGTATGTATGTTGTTAAGTTAAATAGGTACCTACATAATTTGTATATTGTTACATCAATTGCTGATGAATGTTTAACAGACTTTGGGCATATAATACTACAGTACAACTTAAATTATTTTGTGATAACTACCTGATTTATCCACGCAGCCCAGGATCTACGATTTTCAAAATATTTTATTTTTATTTTGGAGCCCCTCTGTAACTGCAGCCTGAGGCAGGCGTCCTGGTTTGCTGTTCTTACAGACAGACTGTTTATTGTTATTTATATTATACTCATATTTGTTTATTAAGTTTTTATTCATAATCATAACCTTGAATAAAATTCTGAGAGGGGGGGGGGGGGGAGAAGCAAAACGGTGGCATTTTTAGGATTTTTTACTTGTATCTCGTGAGTGGTGCATTGTAAAGAAAAAAACATTTAAAAACATGAAAGTATACTACACGCTCCGGAAAAGTGAATATTTTTGAATACCTACCTCACGTTATTCACCAAACCTTTGGGGAAATTTATATTGCAACTCGATTTATTTTTCGAAATCGAACTTAATTTTCTGCGTGTTCAAAAGAATTCTATGGATGGACAAACGAAGCTTGAATAACTCAGGAATCTGCAAACATGGGCCCACAATACCAAATTTCCAAGACCAATTTGCAATAAACGTGGGTAGCGGTACTCTACAATCAATTGATTCGGCCGGTCAACTTACCAGAAACGCTTAACGCCGAAAGATTTTTCGTCCTGCTAAGAGACTAGCTCACAGAACTTTTGGTAGACGTTAAGTAGGATGTCAAACAACGCATTTAAATGCAAATCAGATAAAGATAACGCATTTTTTAAATGATGAATTTTCCAATAGACGAATTTGGTGGGATGGCCCCGTCGGATGGCCTGCTAAGGGCGAAATGAAACAGAGACTTTACCGTACCTGTGTCAATACAGAAGCAGAATTGCACGAGAGGATTTTGTGCGCTGTGCAAGAAATGAATAATAATTCGACGATGATCCGTCGCGCTACGGAGCAAACTCAACTTCTGGCCACGTTTTGCATGAAAACCGGTACTAAACTTGAAAACGACGGATTAATTTAAGTAGTGGCAAAGGCGGGTAATATGGTGCATGCGTGTAGTTTTTTCATGGTATATTTACTTCGTTCTACCATCGTAAAATAATCACTTGTAAACTGTAAGAATATTCGTGCGATTTATATTAGTATAAATGTAACAATAATGTAGGCCAGTTAAGAAATAGTAGATTGTTCAACAAGGGACTGAACAAGCCATTATGACACGAGATAGTTGTCCTAGGATGAAGTTCGAGTGTCAAAAAGGTTTTTTTGTAGCGTTCAATAAGTTCTCGAGGTATTGATATCATACAACCTTTTTAAGTACGTAGGTACCTAAACTTTTTAATACTAGCCGCTGAGTATCATTAAATTAAAATCAATTAAATTCAAATTAAATTCAAACGGATAAAGGTCTGTCGTCTCTGCCTTCTACAGCGTATCATACCATGACCGTAATAGAAACGTGTCAGACAAAAAAATATTATTTGTATTGAAAAGTATGAGACTATAATTATGCTCACTAGACCGGTCCGTCACCGACCGTCACTTTCTATAGCAGTGATGATATGTTCATGATATGGTCATGTTAGAAACGGTGTAATGGGCAGAGACCTTACGTTGTTTTTCTTGCAATTGCCTAACAACCGTGATCGATCACTATGAGCGATTTTGCAATGTTGATTAAGATGACCTGTCGTCTCGCAGAGTTTAATTACGCAGATTTTTGTATCGCGGACGACTATTAATAGACCTTTCTTTTGGCCCAGTAACGTTTGGTATAATTTTGTACGCTTATTATTTGTTTCGCCGAGTAGTCGGTAGGAAGAAACGCAGAGTTAAGTTTACTAGATTGTTTGTTTCGTGATTATTTCAGTTTACCGAACAACTGTTATCAAATAACATCGTTATTGTTAGATTAAGTACCGATTTCACCATACAATGTTAAATTTAAACAATGTTAATCGACTGTTAGTTCATACATTTTGACAACAGTTAAATCGTCTGTTAAGTGGTTAACTTCGTATGGTGAAATTGGTACTTAAGGTTCAGTTGATTTTTGTTGCGGAATTGTTTCAGTTAATTGTAAAAAAAATATACATTTAATATACTCGTAACATTGCCAACAAAAAATAACAAATTTTAATGACTGTACTGTTATTATAATGTAGTTTGGTGCGACGACCAGCGTCAGCAAGGAGTGTTAGGCGATCAACAATGCACTAGCGTGTCGCGGCAGCAGCCGGCGAGTGCCAGAACCGAATTGCTAGCGTCACGACTTGGTTTGTTTTGAATACAATAAAATGAACACAATTGACGATAGTATATGATGATGTAGAAATATATTTATAACATCGGAAAAATGTGGGTACAGAAGGAAATCACGAAGAATTTATACCGCCACCAATCAATGTTTATTACACGGCATGTAAAAACGCCAATGATATCATAGTGTAACCAGACACATTCGCGGAGGGTATTTGATGCCATTCCCAGTGCAAAACGAAAAGGTGGCGAAAAGTTGTGAGCACTGAATAAACCATTTAAAAGGGAAAGGATGATCGAGCAAACATTCAAAATGTGTAGTGATTAATAGGCTAAACGAATTTCCGTCAATAATTGTTCAGCTTACTGACTCTAAGCCAACTAAATAATTGCATTTATTAAATAAAAATAAAAAAAACAAACAAACTAATTAAATAATTGGTTGAGTTAAGAAATAGTCTGCAAAACAATACATCTACGAACAATCCATGGGCGTACCGTTACTCAGCGAAACGTTCTCTGCCACCAATAATTTACGTACAAATTGTGGGCGAATCATTATGTAATCGTTAATTAAATAAGAGCACCGAGGGATAATACATTTTTTGACCAAACCTCGCTTTACTCAGGTGGATACATATCTCGTGTCCGAATGGCTTACTTTAGTCCCTTGTTGTACAATCTGTTTTTTCGCTTTATACCTAGTAGGTATGTTAAACAGCAATGGCTTATTAACTATAAACGACAAGCTATATTTTACAAATGTAGGATAAATGTCAGTCCATAGATTTTTCCGTCTTATTCGATTTATCGTGACTCATTCGTAATTCTAGTATCGTTGCGGGTAATAAAATTAATGTGCTGATTTGGTCTGATTGTGAATGAGATACTTAAGGTAAAGGACCTTTCTTGGGCAGTTCCTTGCTAAGTTTTCTATTATTTTATTTAGGTACACTAAACCATAATCGAGACGGACTTTCAACCTCCCGCACTAAAAGCTACTTGTTTGAACCGCGCAGACAACTCAAGCAAGGGTCAGTCATTTACGATACGATCAGTCTATCGCATCAGTTGGCACGGCGGCGTCCGTCCAAGAAGCCTATTATGATGACACTGGAGATTGCTCGGCGCTTTGGAGCCAAGAAAAGTGACCTTGAACTAAACTGACACGTCGGGGACCGCTAAGTAGTTGGGGTATTTTATGTTATTTAATTTACTTAGCGGTCCCCCGCCGTGTCAGTGTTCAGTTAACTATCTACTTATCAAACAATCAGCCCTTAGGGCTGCCACTACTTATAATTTTTTACTTTTTAGAGGTTTTTTTACAGACTATTTATTTAGTCGGGGGTTTTTTAAATTTCTAATTAATTTTTTTATTTCACGCTTTTTTAAACTTCTCCATCTGAGTGTCTGTTTGTGGCATTGTAGTGTAGTGTCCCAAACGGATAAACGGATTAAGACGCAAGTTTTTTTAACATTAATTAGGATGGTTCTTAGCAAGATTTCATGAAAATTGGTAGGGTCGTTTAAGGTAAATGTACGTTTCGACGAACGCTTAAGACCTGGACGCAAGTTTATTTTTTTAATAAGGTCTGGGATTTTGATACGATAATGATCAATAGAATAATAGTAACTTAAATAAATGTGTCATCATTTTAATGTACCTGGAAATAAATTACATGGTTAGAAATATGTTTAAAATATTTTTAAAGGTGTTTGAATCACTAAACCTGGTTTGTACCATTAACCGAACTAAGAAACTTGATTTGCACATAATACCGAACCGGGCCGCCGCATCACCGAACTAGAGAAGAAATGTATGAAATTTTGGCGCTGAGTGGTGCTCAAACTTTAGTAAAACAATAGGCATTTGTATTTTATTTCTTATGATAGCAATTTAATCATGGTCACCTTTGACACACGTCATGCTGTGTAATGTAACCAAATTGAATGAAATAACATTTTTTACATATAATTTGAAAATTATTAGGTATCTATATGGTAGCTAGAAACCCTTTATTTAAACTTAAAATATTAACTATTTAACAGTCTTGGAACACATTTTTTTATTACTTTGGTGTTCAATTATTTCTATAACTCTTTATCAAAAAAAAGCGGCCAAGTGCGAGTCGGACTCGCCCATGAAGGGTTCCGTAGCAGCAAGTAACATAATATAAAAGTTCGTTGTAGCTTTGATCAATGTTTTTATGACGTATTAAAAAAAAAACTACTTACTAGATCTCGTTCAAACCAATTTTCGGTGGAAGTTTGCATGGTAATGTACATCATATATTATTTTTACATTTATCATTCCCTTATTTTAGAAGTTACGGGGGGGGGACACACATTTTTCCACTTTGGAAGCGTCTCTCGCGCAAAACATTCAGTTTAGAAAAAAATTATAATAGAAACCTCAATATCATTTTTGAATACCTATCCATAGATACCCCACACGTATGAGTTTGATGAAAAAAAAATTTTTGAGTTTCAGTTCTAAGTATGGGGAACCCCAAAAATTTATTGTTTTTTTTCTATTTTTGTATGAAAATCTTAATGCGGTTCACCGAATACATCTACTTACCAAGTTTCCACAGTATAGCTCTTATAGTTACGGAATAAAGTGGCTGTGACATACGGACGGACAGACGGACAGACATGACGAATCTATAAGGGTTCCGTTTTTTGCCATTTGGCTACGGAACCCTAAAAACACTATATCTCAGTAATTAAAACATTCATCATCATCATCATCATCATATCAGCCGAAAGACGTCCACTGCTGGACATAGGCCTCCCCCAAGGCTCTCCACTTAGACCGGTCTTGTGCCTTCCGCATCCATCGCGATCCCGCCATCCTTACGAGGTCGTCGTAGCAGTGAATCCTATTTCTTGATAAAATTCAACATTCGGATAAGCTTGTCCCCGCCTGAAACACCTTTTCCAATATTCTAGTTAAATTGGAATTGTTATAAACATCAATAAGTACATTGCTCTTACAATTTTTTATAAGTAAATACCTAATAAAGCTTATTTTTTGCTTTTCAGTTGTTTTTTATTGCAGTCGGGTTTTTTGTTTTTTAAATAATTTATTCTATTTCACTCTTTTTAGTTTTTATCTATAATAAAGCAGTTGTTTAATTAATTATTACTTAGCTATATTATGAGCTCAGGAGCTCGGTGTTTAATATCGCGAAGCTACAAGCGAAACTCTTCTTCTAGCAAAAGGAGTTTTTTGACTTTCCTGTCAAAATAGTAGCATCAAAGTGTTATAATGTATTATATATTTGAAATGAGCTATTCAATAGCTTTCATTTGATACCCATATTGTTATAAATATAATTGAAAAAAAAACATATCTCCTCCATATTTTTTTTCGGGTACGCTATATTGAAATAGTATACAGCCTATGTCATTTTCGCAATCAAGACGAATCGAATGACACCTCTTACGTTAAACTCTGTCAAGACGTCTAGGCTGCAGAGCGTGCCCAGAAATAGACATACATACATACATACATACGCTTGAAAAACATAACCCTTCTTCTGACACAGTCGGGTAAAAATAATAATTGACAATTAACTCCGAGCTAGTTTTAAAACATTAACGGCTTAAATGTTGAGAACCGCTGGCCTTTACAAAAATGCACGAAAAAGAAATACATTTTAAAATCGGCCTAGCTGTCAATGGATTAAGGATGATATTCCAACGAACACCGTGCAGTAATTGCGGCAGAGGCAGACATGGATTCGGTAGTAGAGACCATGGGTACTAATCACCGAATGCCTTTCGGTGAATTGGACAAAGCAAATTGTGTGGAACCTATCAAGCTAACATATTTAAAAATTAGTGTTTAGACGTAAAAGTATCGGTGTAATTACAAATCTGACATTATTACTAACAGTTCGAACTATTATGTAACAATGAATACATATGGCTTTAGCTACTATTGCTTAAAAAGTATATATAATCCTTTTTTTTAAATAACCTTGCCAATAAGCTTATTTTTATGTCAAAAAGTCGTAAAAAGCACAAATTTCCAACGAAGTTTTACAAAAAATGCTTAGTTTATTGATGTTCGGCAATTACTCATTAAATTTTGAATACTTCTAGTTATTCGAAAAGCAAATTAGTTTATATAAGTAAGTCATGATTAACTTGTAAATAAATAATTAAAAAAACATACGCTTTCCCTAATTCCGAACGCTGTTCGGTAAAACCTTCCAGCAAAAATGAGGGTTAACTCATCACCGAATTCACATTTTTGTTAATTTCTATAAATATGACTACACTAAATTCACTTCAATTATCAGAACACAAAAACTAATTAAATAACAACACAGGAAAACCACATTTTCAAACACAAAGGTAATGTAAAACGGTTTTATGACCTTAAGAAGTATACACGATTTCTTACCGATTTTCACTAGGATCCCCTTACAAAACGGAACTCGACCGACTTGTTCGCTTGTTGCGTCCCGACTGAGATAGCAAATAGACGGTTTTGCCGCGTAGTAGAAGGGATAGGTATTTAGCTAGCGTAAAAAAATATTACAACTTAATATCAACTGTAAGTACTAGAATAAAAGTTAAAAATATAAGAAATTCGGTGATACCGCAGATTCGGCAAAGCGTACGTTTACCTTAAGTGATATCAGCTCTGAAAGTAGGTGTCGTCGTTATTTTGGGGGCTTTTTACCCTCTAAAAGCTTAATATCTCAAAAACGGCTAAAGCCGATAAAAGATTTGATGAAATATGTCTAAGAACCACCGCTAAAAAATCTACTTTCATAAAAAAAAACCGCATTCAAATCGGTTCACCCATTTAAGAGCTGCCACAGACCAGACAGAGACGCACACACACTTACACGTCAAACTTATAACACCCCTCTTTTTGCGTCGGGGGTTAAAAATCAACAAGTAATAACTAATTTTCTACATATTACAAAGTCAAATTGGTGCCGTCTAATTGTAAGATGATTTTAGTAGGTATAAACACTTAAATCGCCTGTATCTCAAGAACCAATGATGTCTACTTAGTCATGATAGTTTCCTTTAAAATTCGTTATACCGGGTGTTGCCTGTATAGGAACAATAAATTTGGGGATTATTTCCACACCACAAACGTACTACGTTTAAACTTTAAGGAGTAGAAGCGATCCCTCAATTTATTGCTCCTATTACAGGTAACACCCGGTATAGTCTTCCATTTATGTTTTTTTTCAGATTTTTGGTATTAGTAGTTTCGGAAGTAGGGGAGGGAACACCTAGTCTTAACAAAAATTTGCGTTTTAAAGTTTAGTATTACATAAACGGATTACTTAATCTAAAAACTGATTCCACAAACCCGCTATATTTTTGAAAGACCTATCCAACGACACCCCACACTATAGGAGGCGACAAAAAAAAAGAACTCCCACGTTACGTGTAGTGTAGGGGAGGCACCCTAAAAAACATTTTTTTTTTACATTTTGTTGGCGTGACTAATATGCATATTCATGCCAAATTACAGCTACGGACGGACGGACGGACATGGCGCAACTAAGGGGATCCTAGTTTGACTACGGAAGCCTAAAAACCAGGCAAGAGCATGTGGGACCATGCTCAGTGTAGGGTTCCGAAGCCGTTAAGAACTACAAACATAAAAATCATCAAATAATAACCAATTTTCTATTTAAAGTCGATTGGTGCAGTCTTATAGTAGGTATAAACACTTTAATCGCCTGTATCTCAAGAACCAATGATGTCTACTTAGCCGTGATAGTTTAAAGACCTATCCAACGACACCCCACACTATGGGGTAGACAAGAAAAAAAAACATCTCCACGTTACGTGTAGGAAAGGAACACAAAAAAAAATATTTTACAAGAATTTTATTTTACCACTTCGTTGACGTGACATATGTATAGTATACTCATGTCAAATTACAGCTTTCTGGTACTAAATCTCTGAGCTAGGCTGCGGACGGACGGACGAACATGGCGAAACTATAGGGGTTCCTAGTTTGACTACGGGAACCTAACAATATGGATTTAGAGTAGAAGGGTTGCTGTTTAGGCGATGCTGATTTGGCTTTAGCTGCCGGGTTGATATGTACTAAAAACCTGTCCCTAAAACTGTGAACCTAAAAGCTCGTCTGTTAAGAAAACGGGGGAACTACGGGGTGAGAGTCAGAATTGCGGGTGTACCTTCACAAATATATAAAATGATTATACTAAAAAAAATACTCAAAATTAACTAAATAAAAAAAGAAAAAAAAAAATTTAGTACCTCTACTTTGAAATTTAAATTGTACCGCTCCACAAATAAAGTTAATTACACTTATTACAATGTGGAGGTACACCCGCCATTCTGACAGTCAGGACGCCGGGTGATTATTGCGAGAAAAAAGTTAAATATGTCTAATTCACAGATTACGGATATGATTACTGAAGTTTTAACTGCACATTAAAGTACAAATTTAGTATATTTTTTTGGAGTAATATTAGTCAATAGCCTATCAGTTCATGGTGAATTGGCATACACCCGCCGTCCTGACTGTCAGAATGCGGTACCGCTCCACAAATAAAGTTATTACAATGTGGAGGCACATTGTAATAACTTTATTTGTGGAGCGGTACAATTTATTTTAAAGTAGGTACTAAATAGTACATTTTGAGTAAAATTTTTTAGTATATCCATTTTATATATTTGTGAAGGTACACCCGCCATTCTGACTCTCACAAGGGAATCCACGAAGATGCGAAGGATCTTATTGTAAAATCAAACGAAACAATAACCACCGCTTAATTTTAGTAGAATCCAGAGCGTAGAGGACTTCTTAACACATTCAGTGCTAATTAGCCGGGTCCACTGGTGAGTTGAATTCTGAGCAAACATTTACGCTTTGAACGCCAAGAACACCTCTAAAGGTGTCGTACTGTCGTGCCTACCACCCACGCCATCGACGCTTATAGTTGTCACAAATACAGTGACAAATAGACCCCGAGTATTTGTAACGTAAGGTTGAAATTAGCTATGGTTTGCAGCAGTCATTTAAAAAAAAAAAGTTGTTTATTCAGTAAGTAGGCCGCACGGGCACTTTTACACGTCTAAATTCCCCTCCTTCCACGTAGTCAAACTGGTTTGACTTCGAGGAATTATGTACTACGTGGAAGGAGGGCTAAATTCTACCAGCGCTTCCCAAGAGGAGACCACTGCTGAGAAGAAGGGCCACAGAAACTCACCAGTCAGTCATTTTTGCGTGCGAGGGACGACTTTTGTATTAAGTCAATGGCGGCGAAAAGGAATACAAATTGGCGGCGAAAAGGAATACAAATAAGGGATGGCAAAATTATTGGGTAAGGACCAAAAGAAATGTCGGACCATATTTAACCGCAGTGTCCGTAGTTAACCATACAAGCAACGAAGACGGAAAAAGTTCCGTTGTGCGATGAAAAGTATCCTTACAATAATTGTATGGCAAACTAAACTGCGACGAATCGCACAACGAAGTTTCATAGAAAATTTTATTGCGTCAGTTAGCGTGGCAAACTTTTTGGTCCTTACCCATAAGAACACCATTTTCTATATTTCATCAACATAATTATTGCTCCAGGCCCAGAGGGCTTATTGTCTAACGCACTCTCAATCACGATCGTTTTCATTTTGAAAATCGAACGCTCGTCTGCATACAATATGAAAACAATTGCTCCACTTTGAAGCCGGTTGCGATTGCGAGTGCGTTAGACAATAGCCCCTCGGGTCGTTAACCAAAGATTAAAAGACACGGCGGTAAAGCTTACTCTAATTTCTGCAAACTGCAATTTTTTGACATTACTAATGTCAGAGTAAGCGTTTACTCCGGTATAAAAGTTTGGTCGAATCGGGCTTTAGCCTGGTATTATTTCTCATTTAAATCCGCACTTATTTAATTTCCTGATGATCTATTAATTCTATTATAAGGGTAGTTTTCAAAAAAGTCGACAGTAAAGGGTTTAATTACCCCTTGGACGCCAACGAAACCTAAAGTAGTCATGAGCTGTCGTGCCTACAACGCCACCGACACCTATTGTCACAGGTTCTGTTTAAAAAGAGACATTATTTCGTATGAATTAAGTTACATTTTGCATAACTTAATACATATTTGGGTCATACACACTTAAAAAAAGTCGTCTTTCCTGTGGCCAATAGTTAAAAGCTTGTGTGCATATAAATTGTTCTTATATGATAGGTCTAAAGCAGTACTGGCGCCGTTTATGCGGAAATGAGCTTAGCCAGAAAATTTGGCCTTAAAAACGTTAACTTCCAGCGTGTCCACAGGAAAGACGCTAACCTAAATATGTGTGACCCATTTGGCGTGTGATTAAACGCATTTGAATCTGACGTAAGGCGTTGAAAAGGTTAAAACTAAACAATTCCTTTGTGTAACAAAAGTAACCAATAATGGTTTGTATGACTAACTTTCGTTACACAAAGGACGCGATCGTGATTCTGTATTCATAAAGGCTTTAAAACTATGTTTTTTTTTTTTAAACGATCCATTTGTGTATGTTTTTAGTAAGACGATGTGAAAACTTTCATCCCCAGATGACTACCACGTCTATAAATTCATTCGGAAATTAAAAATTATTGACCCCTCGGTTACGATTCTGTAATAAATAGTTTTAATAGGTTCCCTGTCCCATGCATGAATCACATGATCCATAACCGCTGTTTTGTACCTGGTCTGACACATTCAGGAATCAAATTCAGACTACTTTAAATCCAGAACTAAGCATTAGACGTGCATTGATGAAAATGCACTCTTTGATGACAACAGGGAACCTGTTAACGCATGTAGGTAGCACCCCACAATAAAATCCACATTGAGCGAAGTCAAATTAAGCGAGTGTCCTTGGACTAAAAATAATACAAAAGAATTTATTATAGTTCCATACAAGGCAGACTAACCAGACAGCAGTAGGTGAACATACTATATAATGGGATGTTCATTGCACAGAATTATAACATTTCCATTATTATCCATCTTAATGACTACCAATTAATGTTGTAATAACAGTTACGGTCCCCCCTTGTATGGCGTTCCAAATAACAATGTAATACTACAAATACTATTGCTATCGCTCGTATTCGTACTGATAACTGTTAAATAGGAACCTTAATCACCATTCCGGCAAAAGACTAGTATTCAGAAACAAAATTTATTCCAAAATATAAATTATTCGAAACGAACGTAAAAACCATGTAGAAAACAAATTTAGTAGAATAGGGAATATAGGATACAAAAAGGACCCATTAATAGAAATGGAAATTAATGAACTTTAGAGGAAATTTTGATTTATTATTTCCACATAGTTGTGTCCAAAGTGCGTCTCATAACAGGCTCAGTAGGCAGAACTTCTGGAAACAAAATTAAATTTGTGTTTGAGTACAATCATTCATAGAAATTAAGGTTCCGATCGGGAATGGAGCGCTACATTATCAAGTACATCAATAACAATACAATTACGATATTTCATATATTTATTTATCGTATTACAAAAACAGTTACCATATTATGTACAACTGGAAAAAAATGTTACAATACATGTTTTCTTTCTTCTAGTACTTTTGTGATTGAAATAGCCTCTCCAGTACCCGATGAGACCTCTCTGCAGTCGGCAGAGAGGCCTGCGCGGAACGGGGGCCATCCGGCCGAGCCGGTCTTATTCTATATATATTAAACTTATATTGATACGTCTATTATACTATTATACGTTCATTAAATTAACTAAAACGCAAGTAACGGTCCAAATTAAAGGAGTTCCAATAAAAATTCGGCACAGCAGTACTTAGGAGGCACCTCCTAATACTCACACCTTATATATATCGCAATAGAACGCAGGACACAAAGTATGAACCGGGAATAGTGGCAACCTTAGATAAGGTTAGCCACATCGCTGGGCATTTCCGTGATAGTCGTGTGGTAGAAGTCCTCTATGTCCTTCAGTGCTCTCTTGTCTGATTCAGTAACAAAGTTGATGGCAATTCCCTTACGGCCGAAACGCCCACCTCGCCCAATTCTGCAATAACATATATTATTTAAATCTTCGAATTAAAATTTCTTCAAATGTCTTTTTGGACCGACAGACTAGTTGGGAAGGCCTTGATCGAAAATTTTGTAAAAAAAAATTGGTGTAGTCTATTCAAATTGTAAGTAAAACAAATAAAATAAATGCTTGAACTACATACCGATGGATGTAATTTTCACGGTTGGTGGGAAGATCATAGTTGATCACGCAGGAGACCTGCTGAACGTCAATGCCTCGAGCCAGCAAGTCAGTGGTAATGAGCACACGGGAAGACCCGGTGCGGAACTGCCGCATGATCACCTCGCGCTCGCGCTGGTCCATGTCACCGTGCATAGCAGACACGGTGAAATCACGCTCATGCATAGACTCGGTAAGCCAGTCAACCTGCAATGTCAAAAACAATACAGTTTAAACCAAGACAAACCCAGTATTTTATTCATATGCAGCTCGGGCATAAATACAAACATACAAAACATCACACCTTTATTCCCTGAGTGGGGTAGGCAGAGCTACAGAAATACCAACCGCTCTAAAAAGAAGAATAATTCTGTAACCACATTTTGCACAAGTAGGCTAAGATAAAAGTAAAAGTAATTATTTACCTTGCGGCGGGTGTTGCAGAAAATTACAGCCTGAGCAATGGAGAGAGTATCATACAGATCGCAAAGAGTCTCCAGCTTCCATTCTTCTATTTCAATGGAGATAAAGAACTGCTTAATACCTTCCAGGGTAAGCTGAAATAATAAAATCAAAATCTTAGATCTAGGACGTTCAGTATTCAGACCTTCAGAAATTTATTAATGAAATGCTGGCACACTACTTCCAAACCATAAATTTCAAATATAATATGCAGCATAAAATTTATACACAATATATCTTTGAGTGCTCAAAAACACCTGAATATACATTCTTAACCCTTGATAAAAGTCGTGTTCAGATATTCGTGAGCACCTTATTCGCTCCGATATATCTGATGGCGACATTACAGTCATAATCTGATAATGCTCGGAGGCTGCAAGAAAAGCCCAACAGGATTAGGGCTGCACTGAAAATTTCGGGATCTAAAACTTTTTAACTTATTTTATCACACATAGTTTCATTTATCTTAACACACTGGCCAAAAAGAAATAAAAAGTAATTGTTCAGTTTCAAATGCTACAAAGTTGGTGTTGACAATAGAAGTCCTGTGAAAATTTAAGAACTATGAGCTATGTCTTAATCTGGATTATCAAAAAAACAATGTGAGGACCGGATGATTGCTGCTTTTAGTAATAAAGCAACTTCAAAGACGACAATATAGGTACAGGTGGTACCTACTCAGAATTTCAAGGTGGCCGGCCGTGTACCTCACAGAGCACGTGCGTGAATGTTGACTAAAATCGACGCAAGAAACCATCTTTGTTGTGCGTCAGTCGATAAAGAAAGACCAGCCTGCGACATATCGGGAGATTCAAGAGTTTTTGATGAATCAAAATTATTTTACAGGAGAACTAGGAGTGCGAAAGTTGTTTTCCCGTTGGATCCTTCACTTATTTTCTGACGAGCAGAGCAGCTCTTGTGTTAATTGAGAATTCTCTGTGTGAAAAATTCAAAAGAGGATGCTAATATTCCTCTTTAGTGAACGGTCCATGCAGATTGGTACACAACTATTTGTTTAAAGAGTATATATCTCTCCTGAACTCTAAAAAACAAACCCTAGTCGCCTCATCATCTTTCACCATGACAATGCCAGCCCTCACACTGTTCGGAAAACAATGAGTGTCTGGACTGTAACTAACTATAACTACTAGACCATCCTCCATACAGCCCCGACTTTAGCCTGAATGACTTCTTCACATTCCCCAAAATCAAGGACAAGTTGAGTGGTCAGCGGTTTCAGACGACGGAAATATTTTGAATAGAAATAAAAATACTTTTATTCATTTTAACTGCATATTTTTTCTATTCCCGAAACTTTCAGTTTGACCCTCATACTTAGCAGTATTTACACTTTCATGTATCTTGCAAGTTATTGTTCAACATTTTGTCATAAATATTTCATAGAGGTGGAATTGCAGTATAATGCCTTACAAGTTGACTTCTGTACAGGATGTATACCTACTTCTAGCTAGTGTGTAAAAACGAACATAGCAATTTTTTTATTACAACAGACAATGAATAAATGATTTTAGGTTTTCATTTTTCCCTAACCAAGCATAAGCCTAAGCTTTCAAGAACTATTTCAAGTAACTATCAAAAGAATTTTTAAATTAACCTCTAATTACAATCTACATTTTTGGTTTGATTAGAATTTTGGTAAAGTTCCATGTCTTATCTTGTCTTACAGATGGGACCTTTGAGAGACACTTCACCACCTTAGGATCTTTTGTGAAATTACCTCTTACACACTCAGCAGTTTGTTTCCTCGCAATGTCTTTCCTTCAAGAGCAGGGTAATGTACTTACGCGATAGCTTACAATCACGAGTTGACCGCCTAAGCCACTAGGCCATCCGACACTCTTTGTACCATTAATACAATATATCATATAATGCACAATAATGCTTTAGCCTGAACTGGTACACATAGTATTATTATCATTAATGTAAAAGTGTGAAACAAGCTGGTACCCATGTACATAACGTCATAACTAGTGAACTTCAGTTTCAAAAGTATTAAGTAAAGTAAAGTAAGTAGTACAAGATAGAATAATCTGATGTTTTGGGTTCCCATCATCATAGGTAATTTTATAATTTCTTTGCACTTGTTAATACAAGTGCAAGGAAAATATAATGATACAAGCTCATAAACATCTATTGTGTAACAATAAATCACTTTTAGTTCAAAAATATAATATGATTGTTTTGTGCTTCAAGGCTATGCAACCTGAGGCAAAAATATCAATACCAACCAATATGAAAGCCTCGAGTCTGTCCAGTGATATAGTCTACTATAAATGGTAATAAACATTCCCTTCAAGAGACAAATCACAAGAATGCTCAGTTTAAAAGTAAGTAATTAACATATTTCAATCTTCGGTTTCAAACAAAAATTGCGCAATAGTTTACTCCTAATTCAATCTAGAACCGGATGACTCACTGAAAGATGTGTGTATTTTATTTATTTTTAATCTATTTTATACACAATAAGTATACTTATTTCATTTAATTCCGCACTAGTTTTCAATGTATATATATATAGATTGTTATTTCTGTAATTAAGGGTAATCCATATTTATTTATTTATTTATTTCTATTCCTAGATTACGATGCCACACTTTTTTTACGCATGTTTTTAGTGAACCTGAATATTTCGCACTTCCCCCGTTTTTTTGGAGGTGCTGGCAGAATAACAGGGTTGTGATCTCGTGTCACAACACATGCTGAGCCAGAACCTATTCATCCGCACACATTGCTGGGCTCCAGTGCACACTCGCGTGTGCTCTGCTTGGTAACTGCCAAGATTGTATTGTACTGTATTTGTTATATAACTATGTTGTAAAATATTGTTACTTTCGCTCTGTGTGCTTGAATAAATTGTTTTCTTTCTTTCTTTCTTTCTTATTTCCTGACCGGGTGCCCCCACTGTTGGGTCATTTACTTTTTTTTCAGGAGTCCGTGCTTCCACTATGGGCGTGACCCATAGAGGAAGCACGGACTCTACATACTGAACGGACATAAAACTGTCAGTTGGACTTGTAACGTTGTTAGATTGTTTTGAATAGGGTCAGTGAATGCGCAGGAGAGCATGTTGGACCATGGTTTTTGAAGAGTTACTACCAACAAAAACAACAACACAACAACATAACCCCTTCATTCCCACAGTGGTGTAGGCAGAGCTACAGAAATATCAACTCTAAAAAGACTTATAATTCTGTAACCACATTTTGCACATCAGGCAAAGTAGTTTACTAGTGTACTGGTGACAAGTTGTAAGCCCATTGCTTAGTCGAATCTTTCGATATCCACGGGAAGACATGGAATGTCACTACTCTAACCTGGCAAACATGTATGAACAGCCCATTTAAAGTTGTTACATGATTTTTGGTAGGTTAACTACTTTAGTCCCCTATAATCCTGTTTACAGTTGTTTTTTCTTTAAAATACTTAATATGTGCTTTCTAATAAGATTTTTTTCAGATTATCATTACTTGTAGGGCTCTGACAAACATGGTGAAAAGTAAGGGTTTGTTATTGACCCATTAAATTGGCTTATTATATGAAACTATTTATTGTAAAGAAATAATAAATAGTAAAAAAAAGTAATTACAACCTACTGTGTTGGAATGTCTATCAAGTACGTTATTTGTTGTAAGGTTTTGACATCCTTAAGAATTATTAATACATACATACATAACATCACGCCTTCATTTCCAGAGTGGGGTAGGCAGAGCTACAGAAATACCAACAACTCTAAACAGACTTGTTGATAATTCTGTAACCACATTTTGCACAATCAGGCCAAGAAGTTTAAGTTTAGTTTAGAATTATTAATAATCATTATTAAAATAAGACGGCTCTTTAAAAATAGAAATAAAACCTACCTCTTCCTTTTGCACAAGAATGCGCACTGGCTCCCTCATGAAGCAACGAGACACTTCTAGCACGTCATCAGGCATAGTAGCAGAGAGTAAAATAACTTGGACATCAGCAGACAGCATCTTGAACACATCGTGGATCTGATCTTTGAATCTAAAATCAAAAACCAATGTTTAAACACAACACCAAGGTCAGCAGGCCAATTGATTCAGTGATAATTAATATGACTCACCCTCGAGACAACATTTCATCAGCTTCATCAAGCACAAACAGCTTTATGGTATTAGCACGCAGGGCGCGGCGCGTAATCATGTCGTACACACGGCCTGGAGTACCCACCACCACATGAACTCCACTTTCCAGCTGACGAATGTCCTCACGCACATTGGTGCCTCCAATGCAAGCATGGCATTTAGCATTCAAGTGATCACCAAGCGCTATTACCACCTAGAAATGTTTAATTATGTTAATGCCAACAAACAAAGTCCAAACTCAGTTAATTATTACACAGTACTACTAAAATTATGGTGATGTAGAGGTTGAATAAACGTACCTTCTGGATCTGCTGAGCCAGTTCCCTGGTAGGAGCCAAAATCAGAGCTTGGCATTCACGAATGCTGGTATCAATATGTTGGAGAATTGAAATGGAGAAGGTAGCGGTTTTACCAGTACCAGACTGCGCCTGAGCTATAACGTCGCGACCTTGAATGCAAGGCATAATAGCGCGTTGTTGGATTGCAGACGGTTTTTCGAAACCATAAGCATAGATTCCTCTCAGCAATTCTTCCTTTAAATTCATGTCATCAAAGCTTTCCACGACTTGATGCCAATTTGTATCCAATGCTCCCTCAGGCTCCATGCCCGGGGGCCCATCGTAGCTAGCTGGTTCCTTCGACGGCCCATTCTTGGAATCCTCCGGCCAATCTTCTGATCTAAAAAGAAAATGAATGACCAATTTATTAAATTGTTATATGAACAGACATAAGAAAACTACGATGTTTCAGCAATGACCCATGAAATATAAAAATCATTAAAATTTTCATCAGTTGTGCTTCTGTCAAAATAGCATTTCATCGATTCCCTAGGCTTTGAATGTCAATGAAATGGTGAATTCGTTTCAAATTTTACTCATTCTGCATGTGGTCATGTAATAACTACGTTAGCGCAGAGAATTACATTAAACACGTGCGTTATGCCGAATTTATAATACATGTTCTCCTGCCAGCGCCATGTTGGCAATCGGCAACCACGAAAAGGAGCAAGTATTGAGTTATTATAGAGAAACTACGCTTCCATAAAAGCATCATACTAATAGAATATAAAAATCACACATGACTACTTAATAATCAAACAATTAAAGCCCAAATTAACACAGAAAGTCCTCTTACCTTCTTTCAGGTGAATAAGACATGTTCCAATCGCGGTAGCTGAACGGAAAAGAACTAACAAGGTCAAGTTGAGTTTGGTGAACAGAAGCTTTTTTTAATTAGTAAAGAAACGACGTTTAGAAGACCACTGGTGTTGAAATATATTTTGGTTATATTTTAAAAAGATTTAAGAAATGCTTAAAATTTTGAAAACGTACTGTATCACAAGAAGATGAGTAATACTAAATTATTGGGAAATAAAACAACGGAAGTACGTCAACGACAAGAAATTTCAATTTGAGTTAGAACGAGAAAACAAAAGAATTAGATGCCTTGGTAAGAGAGAAACAGATATATGAGATTCCCAGAAGAAGAAGTCTATGGTAGGTATCCAAATCTAAATAACGAAAATATTATATTTTTACGTAAAATTATAATTTATAGATTACATTTCACCCGGAAATATATTATTATGTATGATTAGATATAATATACATAACTTGATCGATCAATCAACCATTAGAGGCAAATTTGTAGACACAAAAGGTCAAAAAGAAACGCAATTAATTCCACACTTACGGCGTTAAAATCTTTTATCACAAACTAACCATACCAGAAATTACACAATGATAATATAACCATGTACTATGCATAGTCGTGAATAATAATCGTGTAAAGCCCTGACCAGAAATATAATAAGACTATTCGCCATGTTGCGGAATTTCATTGGAGCTAATTTCTTACACTGGCAATAATTTTAATAATTGTTAGGCAGTGTCACTGTGGCGGTTTCATTGAACAGTAACATAAAATGCCTAAAACAAATCGTAGTCGGGCCATTTTTTTTAAAGTTGTACACACTGAAAAACTTTAGATTAAAAATCAATTTTATTGTAAATGATTTTAACTAATTTTCATGGATACTCTGATATGTCAATTTATATAAAATATAAGTTGTTTATTTGATTTCTTATTAAGATTGAAGATATACTGTTTTTTTTCGAGTAGGAGAGAAGCTGTCGTTCGACTCCGTGACCAACGTTTTACAAAATTGAAAAATAAAACAAAAGAATTATAATTTTCCAATTTGTTTATTCAAATTTGTAGTAGTGTAATCTAAGGATTTACATTTTTAATCGAACATTATATGTAAACCTGTATACTTATATCTCCATTACGTTACTCTTGTGCCAAAATAAACGGAACTTTTCCCCGTTATCATATTCTCTTAAAGATTTATCTAATGTGATTAATTATTATTAAGATAAGAAAACCTAAAAAAAATATATAAAAATAATCAAAAGTAGGTATATCAATAAATTATTTTATATTTTGGTTACAAAACTATTTCTCACATGGGACGAGTCACGGAAAGAATTAAACTGGTAACGGAATTAATTCTAAAGTCTCATTCACAACAACAGCAAAACTTAAATAATATTTAAAAAAAATGTAGGTACTTATTAAGCGTAATTTACTTGGACAGTTTTCATTGAAATTACCCGAAATTAAAGTAAGATTATGATTATATGAATCGCCTACTTCAAACTCGGATATGTCAGTGAAATTTGGTATACGAATTTAAAACATGTGTAACATGTGTGTGTTTTTGACCTGTTGTTTGTTAATAATAAAATGAAGCGGCTTATTAATATCAGAAATATTATTAAAATCACATCCATAACATTTTTGTGATAGTATGAAATGTGTAGTATTCCATGGCCACGTTGACGGAGCCAACGACATTAATTTGCTTCTTGTCAAGAAGTAATCCGTCTGCGTAAATAATCATTTTAGGGGCCCTGAAAGAACCGATTTACTTCGTCACTACCAAATAAATTAGCACAACACAATAGGTACAATATTTTATCAAGTTATTGACTATACTTTTAAAATTGAACAAAATTATGAAAACTATTATTCTGTATGCCGCTTTATACTTCCATTCCGTTACCTTTTTCATTCCACTTCTACGAAACCGAGCTTCGGGTTTCGGAATGTAAGTAACGTAACACTACCTCTAGCGAATTTTCACTAAATATATTGCATAATAAACATTAAATTGAATACAAATATTGAAAATCTGGTTTTGTATACGTCATTAATATAGTGACAAATATCATCATAATGATTTATTGTTTACTTACATGAAAATTTGGTTTCGGATCGTGGAATGACAAAATGTTACTGCAGCGTACACGTGTCGTTACGATGGCTCTCTTCGGCAAACTAACCCAAGCACAACAGGGCGGCCCAAGCTATTTTGTCCAGTGTTGCCAGGTTGAATAATACACCAACAAATAGTAGTAAAATATTTCAAGTTTAACAACCAAATAGCGGTTTCGGAATGGACAATTCCGTAAAATTCAATTTCCGTCTCCTATATATTTTATGAATTTAAAATATATATATTGTATTATTTTTATTGGAAAATTGAATAACTACATCGTTAAGGTACTATAAATTTGATAATATTTAGCCGTCATTGATTTCTTGTACCAACACTTAAAAAAAATGCCCTATTACGATCAGCCATCGAGTTGGGACAGCAAAATATAGTAGTTTTTTTATCAAACAATATTTTTTATCAAATATTTACCATATCTCATAAAAAACAGATTACACTTAATATTATTGCAAATTAAATGTGAATATAAATAAATTTTTTCTTCATTAAATAAGGTCCTCCAAATATATGAAAAATATTAATCAAAGTATGGGACAACACAAAAACCCCGTCTACAACTTTAAAAAAAATGGCCCAGTCAACAACGAATCTTTGTAAATACTGTTTATATTAATCTACTGGAAAAAATACGCTTGGGAAATGAAATTATATCGTTACAACATTTTTCATACGCTTGGGGAATGAAACTATATCGCTACAACATTTTTCCACGTTAACACCAGAGCTAACAGGTTAACGCTGTACACAAGTCAAGATGCCACTGTAGTCTGGTTATCATAAATCGGATCTGTTTTAATCCCGTAGTAAAGAAAAAGAAGTAATTGTAGTTATTAATAAACTTTTTAGGTATATCTGAGCCATTGATTACGAGAATTACGCAAAAAGATCGTTCCTGCATAGGTTTTAAGTCATCGATGAAAAACAAACCTAAAATAAAAAAATAAGAGAGAATTAAGACTATTTTGATCTATGTGTGATACGTAAGAAAATACACGAATTTTATACGGTAAAATCAAGTTTTGCTTTCGGACGGACTTCGTTTCTTCTTTCACATTTTAGAAATGAGTTATAATCTTGAATAAAGGTTCTTGAACTTCACTTTTAATAGTTTTACCCATTCAGTAAATAGGAATCGTTAAAAAAAAAACAAAAAAATATCCACGTAATACCAATATGTCATGTCATGTTTTTGAGAGACATGGAAGAACACAGTCTATTATAAGGGTATTTTATGGGATGCCGTTTAATATCTAATATCTTGTGCAAAGTTATTGTGGGTTGACTCTAACACAACGTAATCGCGATATAATTATAGAGGTGATGAATATGTGGGTTTGACTAAACAATCTACCGTAGCTGTCAACGTCAATTCAAATTTCAAATAGTCACGCTGTAATTTCGTTTACGAATGGGTGAAGGCATTCGTATTGGATATCATAGAAGTGAGAATAATAGGTGATAATATTTGAGTTTCAAAAATGGGTATTTTTAGAGATCTGTGGCAATCGGCCGTTTTAGTTAGCGGATGACACTCAAAATTCGGTCCCCACAGGACTCTATTTTAGAATCCTTCTCTTTCTTTAGGAATCAATGTACGCCCTCGCCGTAAATATGTAATTTTGCTCTCTTGTGACACAAATAACTACAGCCAAAAAAAAAAAATGAACCCCGAATATTTGGATTCAGATTTTGACTACGATCACAGAAAGTAAGTCAAAACGAATGGTCAATTCGCATTATTCCGATAAGACTGAACTATTACCATTAAAATAAGAATAATAGTCTGTCAAGCGAAAGCTGTCCCAGAGAACCAGCGGGAATTTCAAAAAACCTGCAACTGTTTACAGTAACTGTACACTGATAAACGGAGTTAATACTATTTGATTTCCTGAACTTGTCACATCAGTGTTGGAGTATCACTTCCGTTTATTCAGTGTACAGTCAGTGTTAAAAGCTGCAGGTTTTTTGAAATTCCCGCTGGTTCTCTGGGACAGCTTTCGCTTGACAGACTCTAGCGCCCTTTTGACAATATCCATATATTTCTGGTTTACCTTTAATCCTAAATACAATTAAAGCATATTTTAACATAGATTAGAACATTCTATTATATTATTAAAATAATGTCTCGTAATTCCTTTGCTTTATAAAGTTATACCGAAAATATATTAAGTTCTGTCTGTGTCGCGATATAAAGGCGTATCAATATGTCAATCTTTTTATACCTGCAGCCTATGGATCAACTATACGCAAAAGATCTACAGCGCCCTACGCGTCCAATATAATAACGCTTTTAGGATGCTGTTGATGCTGCCGCGCCATTGCAAAACAATAAAAAATATTGTAGGTAAAAAATGAAAGCACAACAGAACTGAAGAATCTGATTACATTTCGCGTTCGCGGCTCTTCGCAACTTTCGCACGCGACCCACGCATCAAGTGTGGAGTCAGTAATAATACTTTCAGAAACAAAAAACAACTCGACTTGTTTATGAGTAATAGTGGTTAGATTTGTTAAGTTGGTAGTATTAAGAATACTTCCTGTTGTGTCTATGATTATGCTGCCATTTTGAAACGACAGTTCTTAGTGCTTTTTGTTCGTGTGGAGCGTTTGCTCGTTGCGAAGAGTAGATTGTGTGGTAGTCAAGTGCTGTAGGTTTAAATTAAAACGAACATTCAAAATGAGCTGGCAAGATTACGTCGATAAACAGTTAATGGCATCCAGATGTGTAACAAAAGCAGCGATTGCCGGTCACGACGGAAATCTTTGGGCAAAGTCGGAAGCCTTCGAAGTAAGTTTCTCGCAAAGTTGCTACGTGTCAGTGATTTGCAATTAAACCTTATTGTTTTGCTCTGGTGACAATGTGGTTGAAAGTGCATTGACAGTGATAAAGTGCATCAAATTAGCTACCTAGTAAATGGATGATGATTGCGTTCGGCTGGTTTGACAAGATGGCGACATGTGGTTAGCCCATTGGAAATTTAAGTGTGATTTTTGTCCTAATAGGAAAATGGTAGATTATTCTTGTCGCTGAGCCGATGGGTCTTACTTTAATTCTTACAGTTTTAGTAGTTTAGTTTGCGGTGTACAGGGTGTACTTACAGTTTTCTCATAAAAAGTTACCGGCCGGCGGTCTGAGCCTTGTTCAGGAGCTTTCAGTGTAATTTAATTTCGGAAGCAACAAATTTGTAAGGTTTATTGATCCCTTTCAATTTGTATTACAAGTCCTATTCATAAGAATCCTGCTTCAATAGGAGTCTTCGTCTTATCTATTTAGCGCGCTGAAGTGTACGTAAGATGAGTGTTAGATTCGGTGCATCTCGACAATTCGGATCTACTTTATTTGAAGGGGACTTTCAATGCTATTTTGCTACATAGCATGATAATATCTCTCTAAATTAACTTTAAATATTTGCGTGAATAGGTGCATAAGTTTTCACATAATATATTATGATTTTGATTGGTGAATGCATTCTGGAATCTGGTGTTACTTTCCTGAATTGCTTTCTATTTCGGGTCTTGGAATATAAACTCAGGAGAGGGAAGATTGCCCATATTATAGTATTAGTTGGTTAGCTCTGTTGTTCCAAGTGCTTAGTGGGTAAATTTCATTAGCCTACATGTCACAAAGAAGCAGACTTACACCTTACACATCCACATACATTAATGTACCTGAAGATGAAAAATGTTAACCTTGCAGTTTAGTAATTAATAGCTTTCTGAATGTGAGAAACCAAAAAATTGCTTTCTTGAAGGAAGACTTGAAGGCAAGGTCAGAGCTACTTCTTCTTATATCTCTAGCAGAACTTAACAAATTATATAAAATTAAAAATTGCAACATGTCAAAGGAAGTGTGGGATAAGTCAGTCCATTGAAGTTCAGGGTTGGTGAGAATTTATAGAAAACTTTGAGGGGTATAAGAACAATGTGATTTTCTCCATAAGAAAAATAATCAGAAACTTCAGTCTTACAATGGGGGCGAGTACAGGGCCCAGTTTTATAAAGCTACAAGTAACAAGTGCAAGTCTCTTTCCTTTTGCTAGAGAGGGACTTCCGCTTGTAACTTGTAACTTGTAGCTTTATAAAACAGGGTCCATGTCAAGAGAATTTGCTTAAAGAAGTGAGTATCTGCACCGTACACCCCACAGCCAAGTGGTTGCAGTGAGAGAAGAAACAGATCACTAATGGATAAAGCAAGATGCCTGATGCTAGATTCCAATATTCTTCCAAACCTTGGGCAAAGGCAGTGAACTATCTGCTCAGCTCAGCAAGAGCTCTTAAAGGAAATTGACAGAATATGAAGAGGGTGGAAAGAATACCATCAGGAAATAGCCTTCATGTATTCGGAAATAGTGTTTGTGTTAAATAAAAACTGAAACAGGAAACTCAGTCAGGCTGTGAAAGGCGTGTTCATAGGATATACGAAAAACATTTCCCAAAGAGAAATTGAAAAATTACTAATAAACAATAATAATGCAGATAAATAGTAAACTTTTCCAGAAACCAAATTTTTCCTTTGAGCTCCATTTCCCAGCCTGTTCACCTCCCATAGTGAAAGTTCACAAAGCAATGTGAGGAGGTCGAGACTAACAATTTAAGTTAAGTGGATATGTACAGTTGCGTGCAAAATAATAGCAGTAAAGGAAAACACTACAGATTAAAAATTATACATGTACTTTTATATTATATTATATATCTTACCTACATTTACAATTCTGTTCTAAATCAAATTCAACCATAAAACAATTTCAAGTATTTTAAGGTAAACATAAAAAAAAAACAAAAATATCATTTTATAAATTAGTGTTTTGGGTGCCTTGAGGGTTTTTCTTTTGTCACTGCGTCTTGTCTTGTTGTAAGGATTTTCGTTAAAGTTTATGTACCTCTGTAATCTGTCTGCCTTCCGCATGTAATTAATGTCGTATCAATGGGTCCAGCTGTAAATCAGAGCTGTGGCTACATGCTGCAGCATAAATGGTGAGCTGGTTGCCCTTTTAGTGCCTTTAGGTAAAAATAGTTAAGTATACAAGTTGTTTGCACTTAGTTTTGTTATTGTATATTTAGGCACTGAATAAATGATTTTCTTCTTCTTCTTCATTTTCAAAATAATAGCAGTTTTATTAAAAGGCAAATAAGAATTTATAAACAAACAATCAACCACAAAAATGTTAAGTCCTTGCTAGTATTTAGTGGCTTGACCTTTATTTTTAATAAGAGCTTAAAGGCCAATCTAAATGTTCTTTAGCAAAAATAAGCCTGTATGTGCCTCTTAGTCAACAGTGGCACCTTTCTTGGACTCCTGGCGTGCAAATTAGCTTCAATGAGAAGATGACAAACTGTAGAAGTAGTCACATTTAAATTTAATAAGCTTTTAATGGTTTGAAGACAGAAACAGGTGCTTTTTCGATAGACAAAGGATTCTTCAATCCCCTTTTTTCATTGTAGCCCTTTTTCTACCTCTTGTTTCGGGTTTTTCTTCCCATTTCAGAGCATTACTGATCATCTTAGCTGAACATTATAAAATGTCTTGAACATATTTCGCATGTTTAATCAAACAAAGAATTAACTCAAACAAAATTCCGTTTTAAATAAAACTCTACTAACAGAAGCCAGGTTTGAAATTCAAATGTATTTCTATTTCACGATATTTCTTTGTTTGATTAAACATGCAATATATGTTTTTATTTCTTGAATCAACCTTTTAATCAAAATTCTCATTTCTCTGGAAAAATGCCTTCCTCTTTGCAAAGTATTAATTACTTTTTCCGTGTCAGAGATAACTATGTAATGAGACATTTTCATGACGCTGCTGTTTATATGGAATATAGAAAAAATCAAAAACTGAAAAAACTTAAATCAAAAGGTACAAAAATAAATAGTTCTACTTAAGGAATAAATCTCGGAACTATATAAATGAGATGCTTGGGAAGTATAAACAAAATGACGTCACTGTCAAAGTGACGTTTCAGGGGATCTCAAAGTTCAGGCCAGCAACAAATAATGTTAAGTTATCATTTTGCTGTAACAGTGATGTTAAAAATAATTTTGAGAAATAATTAAAATTTTACAGAACAATTAACAAAGTCACTGGAAAGCGGTTACGACGGGAGCAGGAATTGTGAAGCGAGTGTTAGTGATGTCTCACATCAATCAAGCGGCCCTCAACATGTTGACACGGGTGTATCGAGTCAGTGATACCTTTGCAATAAATAAATTATGCATAGAAAAAGAGTACTCTCGTTTTAAATGAATTTAACAAAGAGTTTCTTTCAAAATAAAGATTGCCATTAACAAATAAAATTATTTCTTGTTGATTGAAATATGTAGATTTTTTTATAGTAAGTCAATTTCTGATAAATGTGGAAAGTATAAATATTTTAAATGTTGCAAATGTTTTTCGTTAGCGGCAACACCTTTGTTTATATATTTTCTGTGGGAATAAAAATCCGACCTTAGGTGGTTCTCTGAAACAGAATTAAAACGAAACGAGGTGATTCCCCGAAACTTGAGCTCAATAACAGAAATGTAGTGAAACATTTTACTTTAGTGTTGCGTGTGTTACTATCAGATAGAAAAAAAACACTTGAAAATAAATATTCATTGATATATATGTCAATGGATATATACCATGATATATATCGGCGAACCCTGCTATATTTGTGTATTATATTATTGTAGCTGAAAAGGTATGTTTGCAGTTTTATCTAACATACCTATGGTTCAATTTGGAAATGAAGCCAACTTGGTCTGGTAATTATCTTGTCATAGGTATTTTGGATTAGGTAAATCATGTTGTCATTAATACATACATACATAAAGTCACGCCTTTATTCCCAGAGTGGGGTAGGCAGAGCTACAGAATTACCAACAACTCTAAAAAACTTGTTGATAATTCTGTAACCACATTTTGCACAATCAGGCTAAGATGTTTACTAGTGTATTAGTGACAGGTTGCAAGCCCATCGCCTAACAGTACTATAAGCCCTTATTCCCTTAGTCGCCTCTTACGACATCCACGGGAAGACATGGAGTGGCACTATTCTAACCCGGCAACCACACGGGGTTACTGTTCAAAATATCATTTATCTTAATGGAAAGCTGATTATTCTGATATAAAATGTAAAGTAAAATCTATATCAATATGTCACGAAAATAGTTGTTAATAAAGTTCTAGTCGATATTTAATGAAAGCACTGGTACATTTTTGCTCCCGTTAATCCGGTATTTGATTATGACTTATGACAGGGTAAATTTACCCGAAAGGTAAAATGGGACCCTATAACTAAGACTCCGCTGTCCGTCCGTCCGTTTGTCCGTCTGTCACCAGGCTGTATCTCATGAACTGTGATAGTTAGACGCTTGAAATATTTACAGAATATTTATAATATTCACTTGAAATATAAATAATTTAATGAAAATAAAACAAATATTTAAGGGGGGTGGGATTCCCATCCAACAGAAATGTATTTTTTTGCTAATGGTAGGTACGGGACCCTTCGTGCGCGAGTCCGACTCGCACTTAGCCGGTTTTTATTTTTCTTTTATTGATATACCTACGTAGATTATACCAACCCCTGGCCGCCAAGTTAGATTTGATAGGGCTTACCTTCGGGGAAGGAAAATGGTTGCAAGCCCATCGCCTAACAGTACTACAAGCGCTTATTCCCTTAGTCGCCTCTTACGACATCCACGGGAAGAAATGGAGTGGCACTATTCTAACCCTCAGTAACTCCTGTCCTTTTAATTCATTATGTCATTTTAATTCAAGACTGATTAGACTACTAACTAGGTATATTTAGATTGCCATATCCAAAAATAATTGAATTGAATTGACTAATAGGTATATTTTGGTTAATCTATTTGGCCGCTCAAAGGCGCCTCGGTGTGCGTGCCTCGCGTAATTTGAACGTGTATCCGAGCGTGCCGCGGGCAGAAAGACAAGTTCTAACTTGTCTGTGGGCGAGGCGCGTACAAGTTTGATAAAGTTGCTGTACCGTGCCACCACCGAGGCGGTTTTTAGGGTTCCGTAGCCAAATGGCAAAAAACGGAACCCTTATAGATTCGTCATGTCTGTCCGTCTGTCCGTCCGTATGTCACAGCCACTTTATTCCGTAACTATAAGAGCTATACTGTGGAAACTTGGTAAGTAGATGTATTCGGTGAACCGCATTAAGATTTTCATACAAAAATAGAAAAAAAACAATAAATTTTTGGGGTTCCCCATACTTAGAACTGAAACTCAAAAATTTTTTTTTCATTAAACTCATACGTGTGGGGTATCTATGGATAGGTATTCAAAAATGATATTGAGGTTTCTATTATAATTTTTTTCTAAACTGAATAGTTTGCGCGAGAGACGCTTCCAAAGTGGAAAAATGTGTGTCCCCCCCCCCGTAACTTCTAAAATAAGGGAATGATAAATGTAAAAATAATATATGATGTACATTACCATGCAAACTTCCACCGAAAATTGGTTTGAACGAGATCTAGTAAGTAGTTTTTTTTTAATACGTCATAAAAACATTGATCAAAGCTACAACGAACTTTTATATTATGTTACTTGCTGCTACGGAACCCTTCATGGGCGAGTCCGACTCGCACTTGGCCGCTTTTTTTTTTTTTTTGTTAATAATTCGGTGAATTATGATAAACGCAGCCGCGGCTGTCATCGTGTCCGACGCCATTTTGAAATGTCGGCTCGGGGCGAGCACGCTGCCTCACCCGCGCTCGTTTATGTGCAACAATTTCACTCGCGAGGAGCTCGCTGCGCGGGGCGAGCATCCCTCAGGCTGAGTGAGCCGCTCAGATTCGTACCCAGCTTTACATAATAAATAGGAACAAAATGATGCATAAATATTACGTGTGTAGGGTATGTTAATTATTATTTATCCATCATTGTTCTGTATTTTCAGGCAATTTAGAAATAGCCAATGAACAAAGGACTTCTTTTTATTTTTGACTCAATATTTTACTTGACTTGACTTACTCTTATTATTGATGACTTAGCAATCCTAGGTTTGATTTCCAGTGATAACAAATATTTGTGTAATCAGTTATTAGAGTGATTAGCATGTGTGCTATCTCGGGGCACATTTAATGTATAAAAATTGCTACGCATAACATAAAAAAGTCCATGTCACTGTCAGTGTTTTTAGTCAGTCTTATAAAAGGTGAAAGTACATGGTGGAGTCCAACTGTGGATAGAGAAAAATGGCATAATCTGGGGGAGGCCTATGCCAA
Source organism: Acleris holmiana (assembly GCA_949316455.1). Taxonomy (NCBI): domain Eukaryota; kingdom Metazoa; phylum Arthropoda; class Insecta; order Lepidoptera; family Tortricidae; genus Acleris; species Acleris holmiana. Next base: position 16,529,222 of record OX438763.1, read on the forward strand.
AGGGCAAGTTAACATTACATCCTCAACAGTACAGACACTAGATAATGTGTAACTGATGTCCTAAAAAAAATGCATGATTAATAATATTAATGCATGAATTTGAAAATATACATTTGGTGCAAATTTATAAACAAAATTGTAATGAGGAATATAAATGAAATAAAAAATATGTTTAAATAATATGAAATTGGTATAAGTCAACCATAAAGTATTTAGTAAACTAAAGTGGTTTTTTTTATCTAGAAGGCAATTGTTATTAGTGACAAGTAAGTAGTAGGTATACATTGTTTTTTTACTATGAAAAACATTTCATCAGAAAATAATATGTGTATGTATATTTTTAAATGTAAAGAGAATCTTGACAGTAACATTGATTGAATATTGTGTGGCAAAAATATTTTGCCTACATCACTTTAGTATTTGTGCCTGATTTAGCACACGTCTGGTGATTATGATTAGGTACTTTTTTAATTAGTTTTAATGGTTTTCTATGTACTTATTTATATATTGTAAAAGAATGCCTAATCTTAAAAGCTCCTCCAATGTGTTTACGTTCACATGCGGATACACGGTTGATTAGTGGATGCACAATCTGTTTTAAAAAAAAGGATCTGTATTTAAATAAGTATAATATTTGTTTGTTTAGTAGGTAGGTAGGGAATAGTTCAAGCCTAATGCTTAATTTAGGTCTAGGTCAATTTTGAGTTTTGAGATTGATCTGTTTTTCTTCAATACCCTATTTAATACCCTTTTATAAGATTCACTATAATGTAATCATCTAAATTTATGTAAGTATTCAGATGACAACTATTTGATACCATCTAGTTCCGAATTTTCCAACCAGTGGGATGCGCCTCCCTAGGGTGCGTAGAAAGATGGCATGGGGTAAAATGATTTAAATACTGGAATAAGACATTTATTTGAAATGTAAAAATAAAATAGTAGGTAATACAATTAAAATAGTTAGATAGTTCTGTCTGTTTCACAACGCTACGGTCAATGTTTCGTTTGATATTTGTTACAAAAATTAATCAAAAATGAATATAATATTTACTTTCCGGGGGGGGGGCCACAGCAAAAAACGGTGGGAAACCCTGATCTAGTAATGGCTTATTATAGTGAGATAATTATCTCACTATAACAGGGTTCGCCGATATATATCCACCAATGTATATCATGAATATATATATACCACCGTTATAATTATATACAACATGTTACAAAATGATCCGTAAAAATTAAAATACGAAAGTAGTATCAACCCTAGTAGACTGTTTACCTAAGATACTGAACTGACGTTATTTAATAAGGGTTGACACTACTTTTGTAATTTCTTTTTTACGGATTATTATGTAACATGTTGTATATTAATGGGTATTTATTATTAAGAGCATTTTTTTTACTAGAGTAAAATGTTTCACTTTTTCTGTTATGTCAACTCAAAGGGAATCTCCTAGTTTCGTTCGTATTCTCTTTATAGGTATTAAATTTTAGAACCTATCACCACGGGATAAGATTGATATTAAAAAATAGGTAGTACTTACAAGAAAGATTATTCCCCATTCCCCTAAAATAAAATGAAAAAACCAATTTATTTGAATCCCTGGGATTTCATTTAGAATTATTTTGCTCGTGATTGTTTTGAGTTTAGGCCAGGCAACATCACCAGTTTAAAAGAAGGTAGAGGTTAGAAGTTTAGTTTTATTTGTCAGATATATATATATCAAAATATCCGATATTATGATGTTTATGATAAAAATAATATGCATTGACATTTATCTCATATATATTGGATGTAGGTATATCAAATAATCGTATATCATAATAAATATTGTATTTTTTCGAACCCTGCACTATTTCAACTATAAGCTATTAGGTCAGGTCATCAGGTAAAAACAAATTGTGTACATATTCGATCTTGAGGTGGTCCATTCTAGAATTAATTATTCTTTTGGGGTCACTCTTTAAAACACTGATTTAATAAAGTTCTGGCAATGTAACAAGCTCATTATTTTATGCCTTTTTATTTGACTGCCCAAAAAAAGGAGTGTTAGTAATGTTTTCAGGGTCTATGTAGGTGAATATTGGATTTCTTTATTTTCTTTCATTTGTTTGGCATATTATCCCAATGATTGATTACAATGCTTGTTTTTACTTTTTTAATTAATTAAGGAATGGCAGGAGTGTTTTTTTTCTAATCTTTTAAGGAGCAGCATGCATGCATGTTGGTGGTGATAGTAGTGTATTACAATATTTTTTCTAAAATATCCTTGTCTCCCAGCTTACTGGACAGAAAATCAAGAGCAAAAAGTTAAACAACACGTTAGACTTAATAATGAAAGCATACCTTTGATTGTCTTTGATTATAGAAGCAAAACTGCTTAAGATTAAACATTTTATGTTTTTGATTGTATTTACTTGGTGTCTTAAGATGTTGTCCGGTGGAAGAGAATAGAAGTTCTATTTACAATAGGTACCTACCAACCATCATCTTATTTTATAATTTGCAACATATTGTGTTGAATAACCGAGCTGTTCGCGTCCAATCGATGGATCACTCTTAAAAAGGGTGGAAAATATCTTTACCGACCAGGGACCAGCCCACCCATTCACCGTTAAAAGCCTTTGAAAGACTATCCTCTCAATAGAATACCCCACTAAAAGTTTAACCTCTTGGAACGAAAACTAATGTTATTCGTTAAACTAACCATTCACTATAAGGGAAACCTTAACAGCTAAAGCACAGATAACCCTTAAAATAACGCATTTAAAAGCATATCGGACGGCTTTTCTAAGTAAAACCGTTAAAAAAACCCATTCGAAACCCCTTGAATAGCGGGCCGGTCCCTTATACCGACACTAACAAAAACGAAAGCTCTTTCTAGGAATGCCTGGATGTATGCTAGGTTTACATACATAAACAAAAAATCCTAGTGCTACCCTTATTGGGTAAAAAATTAACTAGGTAGGTTCGAGTGTGAAACAATAAACGCAAACATGCAAAATGATAGAAAACCGTCAATTTTTCTTTCAAAACGATTACACGAACATTTTTATTTTCTGTCTCAAATTTACCAGCTCCACTGAGGACGCGAACAGGCGAAATGACCCTACGAAATGCGGTCCAAAAGTTTTGGCCGGGAAGTATGGCGGCTTAAGAATAAAATTCTCTTCTTCTGTCTTTGTGATCAATTTATTCTGCTTGTTGAGTATAGTTTTGAGGTTTTTCTGTCGGTTGTGGTTTTGATTTGAAAACTTAGAATAAAAGGAAGTCTGAAGATATCGACGCGTTTAAGTTGGTTGGTTGGTTGGTTGGTTGGTTGGTTGTTTGTTTGTTTGGTCCGTGATCAAGTTCCTGACAAAGGAAGGGGTCAGCCCGACCGATATAAAAAAATAATTAGATGCTGTGTACGGGGATACATCTCGATCATTTTCCACAATCAAAGAAGATAGGGCGGGAGTCCATTGACGACGAACCTCGCTCCTGCTGGGCTGTGGAGGCACTCACCGTGGACTGTGTCAAATTAGTGGAAGAGGAAGTTCTGAGTAATCGAAGACTGAAGATTAAAGAAATAGCGGCAATTCCAGGGCTTTCGAAAACTTTAGTTCGTGAGCGTAAAGCGTGCTCTCAAGAAGTTTTAGACGCGTGTAGACGACACGGAAGAAGCTTTTTGGAGTCAATTGTTACAGGGGATGAAACCATGGTTTTGTACTATGATCCTCTCTCCACAAGGGAATCGATGGAGTGGCGTCGTCCTGGTGAAAAACCGCATAGGAAAGCCAAGGTAACACAATCCACCAAAAAGATAATGGCTACGGTATTTTGGAATTGTCACGAAATACTATTACTGATTGACATAAAAGAAAGGAATACCATGGTAAATGGTAGCTACTACGCCACCCTTATTGAGCAGTTACGAGAGGCGATCAAGCAGAAGCGTCGTGGAGATTTTAGCAGAGGTGTTCGGCTTCTCCACGACAATGTACCCGTTCACACTGCTTCAACTGCTAAGGCTGCTGATGCAACATGTTTTAGGAAATTCACCACCCACTTTATAGTCCCGACCTGGCTCCTAGTGACTCTCCTCGAAACTTAAGCTTAGACTTAAGGGGAAGATTTTCTTCAGATGATGAAGTGACCCGTGCGGTTTACGCCTATTTTGAGGACAAAACTTCTGAGTATTTTTACAAGGGGATAGAAATGCTTATTAAGAGATTTGAAAAGTGCATAATAGAGGGAGACTAGATTAGGGAGAATAGATTGTATGCCGGAATCTTTTGGACCGTAGGTATGTCACTGTCATTGGTAGCTCTTCAATCTGTCTAGTCAAAAAATGAATATATATAAATGAATCCTTATTTCGCGTGAATGGCCCGACCGATTTCAATACCTACTCCTTTTTTTGTCTTATTATTGTCAGGAGAAGGTTCTTATGAAAGAAAGTGCGCGAATAATTTAAATAGTTGATAAATCTGTTTCTGTTTTAAACGTTATTTGCAGTACGCAATTCTATCAATGGTGCCAACGTTCAAAAGAATGACATTTGTTTTTTACCCCCTAAAAACTAACAAACTTTACCTCTTTATAATATTAGTATAGAATAGATACATAACACCATGCCTTGATTCTAGACCAGGGCCTTTGAAAATGGTAAAAAGTTATCAAAAATAATAGTAGGATGAAACCCATTGTAAAATTTCACGTAACCTCAATATGTATGTCAAAAATTCAAAAACCAATATTTTTTGTTTTTTATATTTTGCAAAAGTTTTTTTTACGAAATTTTGTGAAAGCACCTAATTTTTTATACCAATAGAAAATAGAGATTACATAGAACAAAAAGCCCACCGACTTTTTAAAAAAGGCACATTTTGTTGTGAGTATTTTCGATTAAAAATTAGGGTGCTTTTTTAATATTAAGTCAAAATAAGGTGGAAAAATAAACATTTGAAAAAAAAAAAATATATAGAGTGGGACATGAAAAGGTAAGTTTTTACCAAATTTCTTTCTGGGAAGTTTCCCGACTTCAAATCGCCTGTTAGTTATTTTTACTTTATTTTTTGTTATCTCTTTTTTTCCAATGGGTTTCAACCTACTATTATTTTTTAGTTTCAAAATTTATCGACCCTGGTCTTTTTTCAGATTGGGGTAGGCAGAAGTACAGAAATATCAATGACTAATCGTTTTGCTAAGATTGGTGTGGCAATAAATGTATTTTATTTCTAAAAAGATTTGTTTGTATTGAATACATAATAAAGAAGCCCGCGACTCCGTGCGCGTAAAAAAACGAAATTAAACCTGTTATTCAGCAAAAAGATAGCTTTCTAAGTGGTGAAAGAATGTATAAAATCGGTCCAGTAGTTTTTGAATTTATTCGTTACAAACGTACAAAAATACCAGTCTCCTCTTTATTTTATTTACTTATAATAAATGAGATATAAAGAACTTAGTTTATGATAACTTATTAATTTATTATAAAGAGTTAAAATTATGTGTTTGTCCGTATGTTATGGGTAATGCTTTAAACAACTGAAATAATCGTAAAAAAATAAATAGTGTCAGGGTCCGTCCGGATCGCTGCCACCATCTTAAGGTGCCATTCCATTTGTGACGGTAGTGCCGTTTGCGGGGTCGCTGCCGATTGCAGCGACACTACTGGCATGTATGGTTGTATATAAAATAGGTACAGTTGCCACAAATGGAATTGTACCTTTACCATTTACCCTTTCACCTGCCGCCGAACAGCAGTGTTCGCATTGTTGTGATCAATATCGTATTCAGAATCACACTGTTGACGTTATGACCTAGTTTTCTTTAAATTTATTATTTTTCATAAAAAGCGACACGTAAAGCATTTAGGAATTTAACGTTTTGTTTTTCTCGTAGATATCAAAAGATGAAGTCGCAAAGATAGTGGCCGGGTTTGAGAACGAATCGCTCCTAACGAGTGGTGGCGTGACGATAGCGGGCACGCGGTACATCTACCTCAGTGGCTCAGACCGCATCATACGCGCAAAGCTCGGCAAGGTTGGCGTGCACTGCATGAAGACACAGCAAGGTGAGTAAACACATTCGTTATTTTTATTACTATTTATGTGTTTTTTTTGCACGTCTAATGCTCATGCAATCCCTTGTTTGTTTGGGTATTCATAGTAAGAGGCCGTATACGAAATTTTGCCGTTTTCGCAGATTTACGTGATTTTACAGTTGAAATACTTTACTTCAATAAATTTTAATGCGCAACACGCACGACAGATAATTTCAATTTTCAACGAATGTATGACCTACTTTTTTAATATTTGGTTTTGATTAATCGACCTGAAACCTTCGACTGTTTTGTGAATTTTGCTGTAAGAGGTTTAGAATATCGCAATTATCGCATATTCACGAATCGTTTGACTTCTAAAAGGTATGAAAAAATTAAAATTTATTTCTGTAAATGTCGTCTAAAAATGAATGAATCACTTTTTTCCACTTTTATATATTATTTTTGTGTAAAAAATAATTAACTTGGTAAAATTTTATAGGTAATGGGCAAAACATTGATTTTTCATCTCAACCCTCTAGCCCTTTTTGTTTGTTTGATATCGATTGAGAAAATCGCTTTTTATTCACATGTAAAGAAAGAGTTTGACATTTTAAGGCAGCTTAAGTGATAATTGGCAGCTAACAAAACGTAAAACGTTATAAGTGTTGAATTTTTACATCACAATTATAATGAATTGCATCGAGTAAAAAACACTAAATACAATCATACAACTTTATTTAAATTTATAAATATCAGTATGTAACATTAACCTTCATTCTTGTTGTTAAAACGGATAAAATGTTCTGACAGTCCAAGTAAGTTATCAAAAAGAAAAAAAGTTATTTTACGTCTCGTGTGATGAAACACTCGCTACGCTCAGGATTCTATTTTTGAACCACTCGCTACGATCGTGGTCAATCATAGAATCCTTTCGTTAGCTCGTGTTTCAAATGAACACTCGCAGGTTAAATACAAATTTCCCCCCTTGTATAATAAACCTCGGTTCAAAATCAAAAACCATTAAAAAAAACATCCAAGAAATTAAAAAAAAAATGCAATTTATAATGTTTTAAAACAATCTAAATCTCGCATAAAAAAAAAGTAAGTATCATTCGTAACCCATAATTCATTTATTCGATCATAACTGAAATGATATTTCATGCTGTGCAATAAAACTTATAGTAAAACAGTTTTTTAACTGTTAATCACGAAAAGAAGCGAAACCGGTATTATTTCGTATACGGCCGCTTAATAGTCTTTGTTACAAACATGTTACACATAACAAACATGTAAACATGTAAGTCAGGTATTCAGAGCATTTAAGAGCGTTTATTAGTATATGGTTGTGAAATGCAATAAAATTTAATTAAAATAGTAATTTTACAACTCTTTGAGTTTGGTAGTAATCTAGTTCAACGTTGTTTAATGATTCGCGCTGTAGTGTTATTCTACACATCGCTAACTCGTGGCATTTGGGTAGCACTTGACAGTTTCTAACACACTAGTGATGTGACAATGTAAGCATGATTTTATTTTAATGACTTTCTGAATCTATATGGTAAATTTAGAACTAAATCTTCTAAAGGTGAGGTAGCAAATGATTCTGTTATGTACTTTTTGGACTTCAAGTGCTTGTTCATATTAAATGTCTTGCAAACTATATAAACATCGCAAACGGGTGCATTTTACTTTGTCACCTTGTGTAGTAGGAGTTCTGAATGCTCTCTAATGATTTCCTCCATTATATTGAAAAATTCTATGTTTTGCGACACGTCTTGTAACGATTACGAGTAATTGAATCACATTATAGATGGTTTTAAGCCAGTGATCAAACCTACTTCGTCATTTGCAGATTTAAAACAATAGTGACCCAATTAAAAATTTCAGCTTTCAAACTTCAAGTCCTCAATTTATTCCAATAGATACCTAATTCTAAATTTAAAATTTCTGAATTACTTAGGTCACTATTGTTCTGAAGATGCGATATGTTAAGACCATGTAGGTAATATTGATTTATTGTTTTATCTTATCTGAAAAGACATTAAGAAAACTTGTCTCATCATTAATCTGTCAAGTGCTAACTAAATGCCACGAGTTAGCGATGTGTAGAGTTATTACATACAACAAGTAAAAAAAATACGTTGTAATGTGGGACTGTTTTAAAAAAATGCACATAGTTAAGGGCTTCAATTAAAACAAAACTTAATTATTTCAATTGTGTAACGAAAGTTACCCATATAGTTTGTACGACTAACTTTCGTTATACAAAGGACGCGATCGTGATTTTGTTTTCATTAAGCCTTTAGTTATTTTTTTTAAACGACCCAAATGATATTTTTTTTTATGATTTTCTAAATGACAAAACTAAATGACAGTCATCATACGTAATAGACCCTCTTAATGTAACATTTAACCTTTTCAACGCTATGTCAAATACAAAACCAGAGCGAATGTCAACTTTGTCTCATAGATACTCAGGTCTATTTTGCGCTGTCAATCATGACGGAAATATCCGTCAATGGCGTTGAAAAGGTTAAAGCCGTTTCTTTTTCTAAATTCATATTTTCATGAAATTTGTTATTTGAATTAAGATGGGCTTTTTCAGTTTGATAAAAAAGCCTGTAGTGTTGTTGCAGTGGAGATCTTTTACGATTTAATCAACGATATTTTTGCATTTTAAATAACCAAGTAAAGTTTCTTTAATCTAAACTCGTAGTTAGTTGTCAAAAGCACAAGTTGTAAGGCCAAATATATTAAAACAAATAAACACACTACAGCAGCGTCCGCGGGAATATTTTTTTATTTTCATAATTTCCCACTGTTTTATTTATTTACTTTTGTAAATAAATATTTTGTTAACATGTATTATTCTTTCGATTTCGTTCGCCGTCTATTCAAACAATTTTACTAATAGCGACTCCATTGCACTTTATCTAAACGCCACCAATATGCCGAACACTAGTTATAAGTATTAAATTTGTTTCAGCCGTCGTTATTTCTCTGTATGAAGAACCCATTCAACCCCAGCAAGCTGCATCTGTAGTGGAGAAGTTAGGAGATTATTTAATTACCTGTGGTTATTAGAGGTAAGTGTTAAAAGTGTTGAGCCAACTACATGTCGTTACGTGATTTCATGATTACGAATAGCCCCATGTAGTGTGAAATTTCAGTATAATTTGTCAATATTCTACCTCTTGGGTAATACGGGATTTTATCATATTATCTAAACTATTTTACTTTGTATAGTAAAGATCTTGCTATTGATTGAGAATTTGTAGTTGGTGAATTTAATCTGTATTTCCTGCGCCTTGACACACTTTATTATAGATATAATTTTCCTTTTACAGATCGAAGCGCGCCCGTGATCTAAGAATACTATAAGATTAATATTTTTTCCACAGGGAAATAAGTAACTGCATTTTGTATATTCTATAAAGTGATAAGAACCGTTCATTTGTTTTGATATTTGATAAATTATGGCGCCATCGTGTTTGATGCGTGTAATAACTGTGTACAGGTACAATTACTTTGCGGATTCTGGATAATTTTTTACACGCTCACCGCTTCCACAACGTAATTGTTACTGTAAGATGATTTAAATTTGTATTAAAAAGAAATGCTTTGTCGACCGGAGTGGCGACGTATGTTTCGCTCTTGGTATCAGGTCTCAAAGCAAGATGTATAGAGATTTTTTTTAAGGGTTTTCTCTTCAAGCATCCCTGGATATGCTTGGTTCTGACACCATTTAACGCAGTCGTGACCTAAATTTGGTATGTCTTTGCCTAATTGATACCATAAATACACGACTAATATTACAGATCGATGCTTAATGAGAAATTCCGAGTTTAAATACCACGTAATGAAATTACTGTAACAATATACAAAAAATATATATAATTACAAATATGCATTCGTGTAAGGGCTTGTTACAAATTGAAAGACACTGTAACCCAAGTAAAGTATTACGATTATAATTGAAAACCTCTAGTCCCACTGGAACCATCGTGAGAGTATTCGGATAGTGTGAGGCGGAGAGTGGCTCTGTGACGCGGTGCGCGCGCGCTGGCCGCACGGAGCAGATGCGCCCGCGATTGCAAAATTTATGCTATGCTTCCTTTTTTATTACGCCGCATTTATAACTTGTGTAGAGAATTAAAGATGCATTTTTGTTTTACTTACTATTAGCTGCAGACACTAGAAGCGCTCAATTACCCTGTATCCTCCAATAAGGCTTGCAGTAAACGAAGGGTGCATATTGTTTAATATTTGATATTACTACTATAGCTTTGTACATTGTTTCTGATAAGCGATGGGAACTGTGTCTATCTAATAATAAATGATTTGTATTATAGTAATAGTTTATTTTCGTATCCACCGACTTTATCACCACACTGGCGAAACCGAATTTCGGGAACTGAAAACGGTACCATTATAATGATACACCAGGATTAAAAAGTAATTGTAACTTGCAAGTTGAGTTAACACATTCTCTACCGGCATTGTTTTTGGATCTTTGCCAAGATCCACGACTTTTGTTTTAGACGAATGTCAGAATGGTGCGTTCAGTGTTCAGACCATACGACACAATCCTCTAGAACATGATTTGTCTCTATTCGAAGATTAAGGATAATGAGCAGAATTGTTCGTTCGCTTGGTCTGAACGCAGCGTCAGAACTGACATTCACGTTTTAAGGCACTGGGTGAGTCCGCAAAACGACTGCTTTGACAGCATTGATTGAGTAATGCTGATTTTTCAATCTCCCGATAGCGGGTATCTGACATATAAATTGTAGCTATGTCCCTGAACTTTCATATATGACAAAGAAAAAGGAAAGTAATAACGTGTTAATCTGGGGTTTGGAAACATCGACCCGCAGTGAGGTTCGTCTCGGATCCCCCCTAGACTAAATAAGTGGGTTAAGACGACGTTGGACTCGACGTATATTATAATGGTACCGTTCAGTTCTGAGGTAAACTTGAATCCTCTAATCGCAGTAGGCCGGTTTTGCCTAGGATCAAGCTGGCTATTCCCATGTTACTACACGGCTACACTTTTGTAGGCTATTGATGAATAAAGTGTTAATAAGTATATGCTGTGTGGTAATATGTGGGTAGCCTGATCAAACTACTGAGTTCCTCTTCATCTACAGGAATTAAACAAGTACTAGCTAATGAACATAATTTATTTTTCTTTTGACAAAATCTACAATATTAAGAATTAAGTACATTCAAATACAAGGGTTGGTATAAAATGTAAACTTGTATCAATAGCTTATCAATTTGATCTTGGTTCTTTAAAATTACACCACTCTATATTCATTCATAACCTACAAAATTCATAATGAATGGATTTCAGTAACCAAGCATTATGAAAATAACTTTCTTCAGTTTTGCTTTAAAACTTTAACCAGCGTCTTTTCTACTGAGTTATAACGATATTGCGTTTGACGTGTTTTAGTATTGTTTCTGACCCGGCCACAATTACTGTCAAGTAAATAAGAGATATCAAACCGTTGACAATACGGAAAAACTTCAAAGGCAATATCGTTTTTACCGTGTTATTAACAGCCCTGAATAGTTGCTATAGAGTATGGTTGCCATCAATACATTGAAACAAGTAAGGTGCTCAAAAATATCTGAACTAGACTATTGTACAGGCGTGTGCAGATATTTTTGAGCACCTTGTATGCTCTGATATTTTTGATCGCGACTGTACGAAGTAAATTAATGTTTCTATGTGTTTTATCTACATTTCTACACTCCTATATACCAAAAGTGATTGTAAAAATAAGAGTACAATTCATAATTAGCTTACAAATAAATTATGCGGTCTCTTACTAATTGAATATTAATGCGCACTATACACGAGGCTTATGGTAATCGTTACAACTTTCACACTTCAGATCACTTGATCTTTTGAATTTCGCCGATCAATGTCGAAAAATTTCGGCCTACTTCTTGCTACCACAAAAGTAAAATAAAGTTGGGTTTTGTATATTTTCATACTTCATACGTATTTTTTATTAAATCCGCTATTGGTTTCTATTATGAAATTATCCTTAGCAATATTTAATCGATAGAACATGACATGTCGGAAAAACTGTGCAGGGATACAGTATGATTATAAACGTCAGTAATAACAGTTGGTTTTTATTTACCTCTAAATGAAAGCCTACACCAAACCTAAAGGTTTTTCTTAAATCTTGGACTGCTTTAACCACACATGCATTTATTAATTATATTATAGTACAGTATTATTTTTCTTGTGTTCACGGATGTTCTAAGGAGTAGTGGCGTGACTTTTTCCAAAAGTTTCTGAAGAACCCCTTGCGTTGCTTCTGGCCTGGATGGTCATCACCTGTTAACAAAATATACTAAATAATTACTGTGTTTTTGTGTAGCAACGCGCGAAGCTAAAGTAAAGTGATTACATATCACACGACAATGTCACACAAATTGACCTAGTCCCAAACTAAGCTCTAGGCTTGTACTATGAGACAACGATAAACTTACTTTTTATAGAGAAATATATACTTAAATACATAGAAAACATCCAAGACTCAACTCGTGCTCATCACACATATCTGCCCTTACCGGGATTTGAACCCAGGACCCCTAACTTCCAAGGCAGGGTCACTACCAACTTGACTAGCGTATCGTCAAATTATAGTGTTGGGTACGGACCCTTTATTGAGCGTGGCCCAACATGCATTTAGTCGGTCTTCTACTTTTTATATCTTGGTCCTGACGGCTTTCGTTTCTACTACCCGAGAGAAAGATAACCAAACTAAGATGTGCCATTTTCGAGAACTTTCGAGAAGGGCACCTCTGTTGCGAGATCCTAGTTGAGAGATGTGAAGAACGGCACATCTCCATGCCAAACTGACGTAGTTACTTCTGTATAGCAAAGCAAATGTTGCATCGTGAAGTTTAATGCTTTTGCTGCCGTCCCTTTGCTCAGGAAAATGGCGGCACAGACCTGGGAAAGCCCAATAAACGAAGTTCGCATATTGTAAAAACGTTTTCATTCAAAGCACCGGGTTCAATGCGTTAAAGCTAAATTTATTAGGGTATTTTATATAAACATGATAGTAAATATATAGGTATAAATTATAATAAATATCAGGGTAATCTCACAAAAATTAAACTAAAAGTGATAACAGTTTTGATAGCTCCCACACACATCCTCTTAACCGGGGTTGGCATTAGCATTTAGTGAAACGAAACAAAGTAACCTAAAATATCTTATTTAATTTACTACGACTACTCGTAGACAACAAACTCCAATTTCTCTACTGCCTACCTCGGTTAAGTCACGAGGGCCTGGATAAGATGCATAACACTAACGTTAGCGACTTTCGATAACTGAAAATGTATATATTGGATTGGCGTAACCTGAAGATCCAAGCAAACGGCCGCTTTTGTCAATTTCATACATATTGTCAGTGTCAGAGATTGCTAAGTAACCGTTATGCAACGTCTCAAGACCCGGTCCAGGTTCAATTTAAGCTAAATACCCATATTTAATATATCATATTAAAATTTCCCGTTAAAAGTCGCCACGCACAGAGGAGCGGTATGGAAACGCGAATGTCAAGTGTACGAGGGGCTCTGTGTAGCGCCGGTCGATACGCCGCGGAGCGCCGACCTGTCGCGGCCTCGTCCAGCGGGCTGCGGGAGACAGCTCCCGCCCCGTCCTATAATGTCGGTATAACTAAAGGACTGTAATTGATATAAGTACCTACACTGCTACAATAAATTTAGCTCAATTTCGCTCATATTTCTACCTAAACGGCAATAAATATTTACTTAACACGTTTTCTTTAATAGCTATGCCTAAAGGCCTAAAGGCATAGCTATTACCTGCACCTGACGCCTTTCAAATACCTTAGGTTTAATTTTAGCAAATTTTCAGTCATAAAAATATTAGTTCGACACTTGCTGATTAACATAGTAACATTTATTAGATAATTATGCTGTTGTAGAGTAAATAAATAATAATTTCTACGAGTGCATAGATCTCGCAGATTTGTAAGGCTGTAGATTACAGTTAGGTACGTTGCTTCAGCTTCGCCATGCAGCGTTACACGATAAACGTTACGTAGCTTCACTTATGTCTGTACGTTTGCTAGCCCGCGCTCAGCCAAACCTAATTACCTGCACTTTTTTTACTTAGACCTAGTAGATCGCGAAATAAAATGAATAAATTGTAAGCTCATGAGACCGTGGATAATGTCTTTAGGAATTTAATAAGTACACGAGAATTGAATACCTACAAAATCTAACAGCACTTTCTCACCTAGTAAGCTATAGGTACCTAGAATCGATACTATTCTCTATTTTTAATATCTAATTAAAATTATTTTAACTTCATTAGGGCTACGTTAAGATTCGTCGATGAAGTAAGAGCGCAACGTTAGTGGGGCATCCAAGAATAGCGCAGTAAAGTAGGTAGGTATTCTCCAGCGAGCGCTCTACATGCCACACGCGCTGCCAAAAATAGTCGTCGAGGTGATGCCGCCGACATCTGACTCCACCGGTCCCTTGCACAAGCGGTCAACCATCATAAACAACAGTTTGATTTTTTTTTCTTACTCAGGCGCGAGTTAGTAGCGATCGAATACTAATAATTCGTTATATTTTTTAACCTAATGGTAAAGAGTAATGAGGTTGTTAGCAATTAAGCATAGGATAATGTTTGTTTTATTAATAAACTAGCGACCCACCCTCGCTTCGCTTCGGTTATATGAGTAGAGTACCTATTTCTGTAACACGTGCACTGTAAGCAGAATGTATTGAAGGTTATGTTATAACCTTTCCAAAAGAAATCATCTAAATGGTGGTGAAATCCGCATCATAAGTCCGTTGAGTAGTTTAGAAGATATAGGCGGCCGAACTAACAGACAGAGGTGGATAACATCGACTTAGTACCAATTTCACCATACGATGTTATCCACTTAAAAGACTATTAGAGCCTTAACAGTTGTCAAAGTGTATGAACTAACAGTGATTCCATTAACAATGATGAAATTTAATATCGTATCGTATCTACTAAGTCACT
Organism: Acleris holmiana; assembly: GCA_949316455.1. NCBI lineage: Eukaryota > Metazoa > Arthropoda > Insecta > Lepidoptera > Tortricidae > Acleris > Acleris holmiana. Next base: position 16,544,312 of record OX438763.1, read on the forward strand.
AAGAGCGCTACCGTGTTGACGTTTCGTGTAGCCGAGCAGTCTATTTTAGCTCGCAGTGGAGGTCGGCAGATTCAAGTTCAACGACTAGACTCCCCGCAAAGATGGTTATGCTGTCCGCTCTTGGTTATTTTCATGCTTTATTAAGTTGTAAGAGAGCTATCATTGTGCTTCCTTCGATACAAGTCGCGTCGCGAGAAGAACAGCGAAAACCTAGGCCTAGGTGACGAATATGGTTGTGGTTACAAAGGCCATAAGACAAAACTTAACATTACGTAATGCCTTCCTTTCTCTGTGAATATGCAGTAAAAATAAGGTTCTGTCTAAAAATAATTTATGAGACAGCTTTTGTTGGACTGTAATTTTTAGCACAATCGAGACCAAACCTAACAATTGGGTCTAGCGTACCTAAATGCACCGGAGATCCTGTTGCTACCTTCCGTTATCAGATCAGCTCTCGGACACCATAACACTTAATCGTCATCGGGGTTACATTATCATCACAGCTTAAGTTACGCTCTTTTCAGTAGGGTGCCCACTATTCTTCTCTATTCTTCGCTAGTTTCTTGACATCTTGATACCTACGACACAACCAAACGTAGAGGACGTGTTGGTTCAAAGGGTACTTGTAGGTATATGTATGCATTTCAAATTTTAGCTTATTCCAATCACGGAACTGGTTCAGTACTGTCAGTATTATGGACCAGCTTTAAAATGGTCATAAATGTTTGTTTTTCAGTTTTCAACGTCTCAACCTACTGACTTAAAATTTGGTAGTTAGTTTATAACCTGGAGCCGTCCTTATTGGTACTTTTTATCGCGCGAAGTTGGATAGCCGAGGGAATAGCGATAAATGACATCTACGCGGACAGAGTGGCCGGCATTAAGCTAGTTCCCAGTCCATGTACCTACGATAATCCCTGTAACAGCCTTATTCCGTAATTTCAAACGCATACTTCCTAATATAAGTATAAACTCTATCCCCCTTACTTATGAACGTGGAATAAGCTTGGAATAGTTTATGCCATGCTCTGTCCTTATCTGTAATTGTGACATTTGCATCTGACAGAAAGTGACAAAGCATGGCATAAACTATTCCAAGCTTATTTCACGTTCATAAGTAAGGGGTTATAACTACAAACTCATACAAGTCACAGAATAAATAACTAAATAATACCTAGTACACAGAAAGTTCATAATTCTGTTGATAATATTCACACAGATATTTAACTTTATTTATTTTATTTGACTGGAAACTGTTAAAATTTAAGGATTCGGCGGACTACGTGTCTATAATTATGAGCAGTCACAGGGGTCGCCCCAGATTGACCCAGATATAGAACCTATTCTGAACCGAGTTGAGGTCGAAACAGCACCTAGTGCGGCGCCGAAATGTTAAAACTTTAATAGGAATCGATCCGGTTGGTCCACGGTACGGTGGGCGGTTATATGTAGAGACTCCCTGTACGTACCTACAATGGAGGCATGGCTTCATATCGTGATCAATTTGTAGAAATGATTCCGCGCCATGAATCACAACAAATGAAAATACTTCCTCTGCGAGTTTTATTTCTTCCGTTAACTGTGATTCACTGGTGGTTCACGCACCTTTGTGTTTCCTCATTTTATTGTTAGGACAAATTATAAGACGATGTACGTGTCGTCCAATAGCTGTTAAAACATTTATTTGGATTCTCTGACTAAACAAGAATGCGAGGGAAGTTCTTGTCTACTTGGGTCTTCCAGTCCGTGGAGGGAATTTGTGAGTATGGGTGAAAACGTTAGTACCTACCTAATAAAATGATTGTCAACGGATGGTTGTAATCGGGTCTCAAAGACTGATGCAGGAAATCTGTGTGGGGTTGTTTCGGATCGAGGGCCGGGGAGGCTGGCAGGGGTCGTCGACTCTGCGGTGAAGGGCACGCGGGGTCGCGGCGTTCGCTTTCGTCGACGGGCGGCGGCGCGACGTATTGATCGCAGCCTCCGCTCTCCGCCCCGGCACGCTTTATCTACATTCGGCTCTTTAATTTTTTATTAAAATTATTTCTTTCTGTATTTACATTGCTTTCCAAAATTAAGGTTAATTGTTTCATAATTTGTTTACAATATTTTTATAAATTGTTGTGATTTCGCTAAAATAATCCCCGATAATATTGTATCTACTTTCATATCGAATTATATATTGTTAACTGGAATATTCAGAATTCAAGTAGAATCTCTAATAGAGTCTAATCGTAAACTGAACGCGCCTCCAATGTGTTTAGTTAACATGTCATGCAGGTTTCATAGGTTGATTAGTTCAGTTTTGAATTGGTCGATCTCTACATAGGTAATTTTTACGTTTTGAATAAATAGTCTATAAGAATATTATGGTTATTTTGTTAAATAGATTTGAGACGGTGACTGTATAGATAAATCGGCAACTACTGGCTTCGTCTATTACCATAAACGTATTTTCAGAAAACGCGAATAATTGAAACGGGATCCTGACTTGAACGGATGAAATGACATTGGAATGATAAAGTTATATCATCAATAGAAAGACAAATTTTGGCTTTTTGGCCCATTATAAGATTACTCAAACGGATGATACCTAAAGGATGGTAGATGTAGAAGGGCGTAGATGGGCGATTTTCAAAAAAAGTGTACATCGTTAAGGAAAAAAAATAAGAAAATTCCCATTTCGTTACACAAAAATAGCCATTTAGATACCTACGTCATTTTTTGTGATGAAATGGAAAAGTTAAAGTTTCTTAATTTTTGTCCTTAACGATGTAGTTACCTACCCTTTTTTTGTTAAAACTGCCCAGATTTCAGATCATAGAAACAATGATCTATGATTTGAGGCCCAGATACAAAACTTAAAAGTTTTTTTAAGTTGCTTTTGTCCTTTTATGTTTTCTGTATCGAAAGGGTGCCAACGGGACACCATTACTAAGGCTCCGCTTTCCGTCCGCCCCTCACAGGGCTGTAACTTTTGAACTGTAAGTTTTCCTTCGGCGTTTTTTGCTTGACTTATTAGGGAGAAACATTTGAAATTTTCAGTGTTCAATAATGTACGGTGGTACGGAACCCTGCGTGTGCAAGTCTGATGCGTACTTAGACGGTTTTTTGATGTTATTAATGCAATAGGGATCTTCACTGCCATTCAGCAACTTTTTAGGAGTTGTCATAATGTAGGTTCCTAGGAAATTTATATGAACTATCTACTAACCTCGTCACAAGTCTGTATTGGCAAATAGGTACCACACTAAGTATAATTGTATTTCTACAATTTAAAAATCGTCTTAATACTGTCGTGTGTTTGGAGGGGGTCTTATTTAGTCGTCAACTCGTCAGTGGAAAATAAGTGAACCAGTACCTTCCTATTCTAGCCTAAATATGTTAACTAGGCAAATGTGTTTGGACTTTCTGGTAATATGAGCTGCGCGGCCGCAGCAACCGCAGCCGCCGCGGCGGCGCCTTGCCGCGTCCGCGTTTGTCACACGACAGGTAAAGGTATCTACCTATTGCGTGTTATTCTCTTACTAGTAGAGTTGAGTTCGGCGGCGACTACATCGACGAAATATAACATTTTACTACTGGAATCGGGTCTATTACCAACTTATACCTACTAATACTTATTTTTCTCCTTTACTAATACTTACAGGTCAAGTAATTGAGGTCACAAAAACAATGATACTTATTTATAAACTTGAAAAAAAAACCATGCAATTAATTAAAACACAAAAATTTCTTTGTTTTCACGTTTGGACTAAACTTGTCCTGCCTGGGGACCTAACATGGTTGTGTTTATCGATGTGGATAAACGTGGATAACGCTTCCGTCACTCGCACAGACATACTGGTCAGAAAGTGACAGATGTGTTATCCACCTTTATCCGCATCGATAAACACAACCATATTAGGTCCCCTGGAACACTAATAGTACCTAATAAATTGTATTATTTGCTATCAAGGCATCGAATGAGAAAATCATTGCATGGTGCATATTACAATTTTCTACAGATAGAGCCAGGGATTGTAAAACCGGTTTTATTTAATACCTGTATTTAAATTGTCAAATTATTACCGCTAAAAAATAATACCTATATTCGAATTAGAGGTATTGTTGTCATTCCGCTTTTGTTTTTATCGCTATGTATTCACTATTAACAGTATTAAATACCTGTATTCAATACCACTATTCATTGTACCTGATAAGTGAGATGTCAACTAGACTTTAATGAACTGTAATTTCAGACTTGTCTAAGGCGAGCCTAAGTTTTTTGTAAGAGCACCGAAAACATTTACATATAAAAATAAACGAGAATATTGACACTGACAGGTATTACTGGTTATGGTGTTTAGGGGTATAGTATCAAAAAGGGGTATTGTTGTCAATTGTCTTAACCGATAATAAACTTGAATACCGGTATTCATTATACCACTAATCAGAGCTTTAGCGGTATAAATAGAGAAAGTCAATTATAACCGGTAATACCTCATTTAAAACCGGTAGTTAGAATACCGGTAACGATCCCTGGATAGAGCTTGTTTTTCGCTTTTTTTTAAGATAATGTAGGTAGGTAATGTAGGTAATGTAGGTTCACACTTCAGTTTTTATTACTGCTCTTAACAGTTTACCTAAAGGGTTTGTTTTGGCATGAAGCAGATATAAACCATATTTCATCTAAGGTAAGGTATGACTATGAGGACTCTTTTAAAAAAAATCAAAAGGTGCGGTTTTTTTTGTTATAATGAAAAAAACATAATTACTTGTTTTTAATCCCCCTTCATATATTTTTCGCAGACGCCATATTGAAATATTACATAACCTATCCCATGTCACATCGACAATTAAGACGAGTGGAATGACACCTCATATGTTAAAATAAGTGTTGCCATTTAGGTTGCAGAGCGGGCCCAGAAATAGACATGCATATGAGCATTTCTAAAAAACTTTGTACATTTCATTCACGACTTCAATTTGCAAAAAAAATTGCAGGTTGGTAGAGTGATTGAAGCTGAGCCTAAATAACATAGTCTCCCAGAATGTCCTCATACATTTGTATGAATCTTTCCTTTTTTGTTACCATGAACCAAAGAAAGTTAGTAACAAAAAAGGAAAGTTTCATACAAATGTATGAGGACATTTTGGGAGACGTATGTTATTTAGGCTCAGCTTCATTCACTCTACCAACCTGGAATTTTTTTTGCAAATTGAATTCGTGAATGAAATGTACAAACTTTTTTAGAAATGCTCATATATACATACACAAAGCTCGAAAGATATTATAACCCTCCGGGGAGTCGGGTAAAATCATGATATTGATTTTTTATTATGTTAGGTACCTACTAGTTACTTAACTAGGTATTTTGTCATATTATCACCGCACACTTCAGAGGCCGGTGCAGAGCAATGGCCAGCATAACCTCGCTACTATCTAACAAATACCTACCGACCCCAGGGCCCCTCTCGACTTGTTTACTTTATAAAGACCAACAAAACATTACTCATGATCGTTTTCGTTCCAAACGTTCAGTGCCTAACCCTGACAAGCTTTTATAGAAAAAAAAACCGGCCAAGTGCATGTCGGACCACGCACAGTGAAGGGTTGGTTCCGTAGCTGGGATGAACGTTCATGGTTGAAATTCATTTTTTTTTTTATTAAAATCTCAAAAACTACACTGCGTATCGTATTCAAAACAATTTTGGTTCAAAAACTACCTACCCGGACAGAATTTTTACGACTTTAGAAGCGTATATCTCGCCAACTGTTCACTTACGTAAAAAAGTCACTTAAAAACCTCTGTATCATTTTGGAAGCCCTATCTAAAAATACCCCTATAAAATTTTTTTCGTCCCTACTTACATGTATTGAGTGCCACCCCTAAATATTATTTTTTTCAATTTTACTACATCTTTGTATAGCGGTTCATAGAATATATCTATCCTCCAAATTTCATTTATATAATGCCAATAGGCTCTGAGTAAAATCGCTGTGACATACAGACGGACAGACGGACATGACGAAATTATAAGGGTCCCGTTTTTGCCATTCGGCTCCGGAAGCCTAAAAACAAGCAAGACCTTGTCGGGCCATGCTCAAAGTGCTCAGTGACTTGACTTTTGTACTATATTTACAGAAAAATCTAATTTAAATTAATTACTGAGATTTCACCGCCCGATACTGTAAAAGGAGTGTGACGAGGATAGGTGTCACCCAGGTTGGTGTAAAAAGGTGCGCGTGCGTCGACTTTCTTGAAGTAACGGGTCGGCCGGTCTGTAGATCCGCCCGCGCGCCGGCCCGGGTGACATACTTCCTCACATCTTTTGATTAATATTTTCTTGCTACAAGCTTATAATAAACTTTGCGAGAGGTCATAAGGCTACAATCATTTTGATTATGGCCATAAGGGTTAAATGAGAGCGTTTTTTCCCCTTTTTAATTCGGGACAGATAATTTTCTCTCCGCACTTCACCAATAAATTATTGATTAGAAAATACTAAGTCGTCTTCAGAAGTTTAGACTGCCTAGTCTGTTCTTGGTCGGATTGTGATAAGAGTAAGGCAAGTATAAGGAGTAGATAGATTACTTTACATAAAAGTCAGAAATGTGTGTCGATACCAGTTTCCGTCAACTAATCTTGGGTAAAGATAGCGTGCACGTAATATTATCTCTGATCGTAAAGTGTTTCTCCACCTGTCAAGTGTAGTCTCCAACCGGCCTGTCGTAATGCTGCGACGGTGAACTAGATGTAAGATAATCCCAAGACAGGCTTCAACGAGCTGACTAGGCTTATCCGTTCTCTCGAAAACGGCTGCGCACGCACGAGCATTTTCTAAACACTCGTCAGCATGGCTACTTATTGAGTTAGCTCAGTAAACTTCATTACATTATTTCTGTTTAAGTAATAAAATATGAATACAGGCTAAATATAGAAAAAACAAACTTTTAACCAAGAGGCAGTAAGTGGTAAACCACGGTCTAACTAACGATCGGTTACCATGCGAGTCACTAATGAGTGCTAATAAGGGCGCCGATGCGGAACCGTCCTCGGAGCCGGCCTCGCCCGCACCTGGTGCTCTAGAGAACTAGCTGCCACTGCGCAAGTGCACATACTTAAGTGCGCCGCCATATGGACATAGCCTCAACCTACTACTCGAGCTACCTACGCGTGAGGTCGTGAGTAAACACGGTCATGTAGGACAGGATATAAATCATGGCATCTATCGCCCGGTTGTTGAAATCATCGTCAAAGTCTAGATTGGCCACGAACATGTGAATGCCGAACCCATATTAAGTCGCAAGATTTCGCATTTTAGTTGATTAATTCACAGGAACAAATCAGTTACATTCAGTTCAGAAACACCTATTTAGGTACTTCAATATTACAGAAATAGACGTAATTATGCAGGTATATATGATCGCAAAAAACCGTGTTTTAGAGTTCAGTCTCAAGCTGCCTTCCTTTTTCCAATTTATAAATAAGCACAATTAACGTGTTTATCAGAAATGTAATAGAGTCGATAATGTGGGTAACATAACTTGTAGAAATATACATGTCTAGTTGCGTGAAAAAAGCTTTATCTACTCGCCAAAACTGTCTACGGTCCGCCGCCCTTCCGTTGAATTTTATATTAATCACAGACAAACGGCATAGTTTGTTGACCCTGCGGCGATAAATGAGAATTATTTTATTACCTGTTAAACTTTCAGGTAGATCAAAATTATAATACGGCTCTGTATATTATGTTTAAAAAAGTTGAGCTGGCTCTGAATGTGTTAGACCTGAAAATGTTTCGGCAGCCGCATTACTTACTAATTAAACTTGAAAACACCTTCACTGTGCTGCGGTATTTGTATTAATTGAGACATCATTAACTAAATTAGTCTGTAGTTGCTAAGAGAACAATAATCCTGACCAATAAATTATTTACGTGAAAGTATGTTTGTTTGTCTATCTTTCACTGAACATTGTGCTGTTTTTTTTTTACATAGTAACCCAACTAAGTAGTTGAAGAAAGATTAGAAGTTCAGAACAAACAGACAAACAGTTGACTTTTATCGTGGAAAATACAACATACTTCTAAAGGAATATTATTGGTAAAATAATTCTACGCTTGATTTATATTTTAATCAAATCGAGGGAAGTCCTTTTATTTCAGAAAACTGACAACATCCTTTATAACAGGTGACAATCTCACACTAATTGATCTAGTCCCAAACTAAGCTCTAGGCTTGTACTATGGGTACTAAACAACGATAAACATAATTATATAGAGAAATACATACTTAAATACATAGAAAACAACCAAGACTCAAGGAACAAAAAATATTCGCGCTCATCACACAAATATCTGCCCGTACCGGGATTTGAACCCGGGACCGCTGGCTTCGGAGGCAGGGCCACTCCCAAGTGTCCCAACTAGTCATAATTTTCTGTATTTGTATATTTGTCTGTACCTGCGTGATATGATTGGAATAGGTAAAATTAACTTGATAACAATAAATCGACGTATATGAATAGTAGTATTTACGCTGATATATATTATTTATGTGAGAAGAGTTACTCCGAATGTAGGTATAATTTTCGACACTATAAAATAATTTATACTGGTACGGTTCCAATGAATGTTGAAATAAACACGGTGGCTAATTCCAGGAAAAAAACAAATATACCTATATGAAGTTATGACAAAAGGATAATAATAACCTATTATAAACAATATTTATACACTTATAGGTGTACCAGAATCTCATGACAAATTTAAAAGATAAAAGAAATCGATTTTCATAAATGGTTGGTAAAATGACCTTACGCCTGTCAATTCAAATTTCACCGCTTGTCAGGTTTTGTTATTGTTTGAGTTCAAATATAGTGTTAGCTTTCAGGGAAATATCCTAAAACCCCTTCGATCTTAAGTCGAAATCGTTAAACATGAGTACCTACTGTAAAAAATTGTGACGGCGAATAGGTATGTAAATCAAAGATTTAGTCTTGTTTTTCGAAAAACTGATAAATGAAGCCAAAACATTGATACTTTAAATTCCGTTATACATTTGCAGGAACGATACTTATCATTCCATGTTGCTTTTATGTCTGACACGTAAAAGTCCATTTATTAGAACATTGAGGTGCCATTAAATTACAGGAATATCTATTGCCACCACATGGCGAATCGTAGCTGTTGGCACCGTCTTCATGATGTATTATGAGGAATTGAAAAAAAGCTCACATCCCCTCAGAAAACGAAATTGATTTACATTAAGCTGCATTATCGTCGCTTAGCTAACAATATCGCGAAAGTCAACGATTGACTGCACGATCATTAAGAATTAGGTAATTTAATCAAATAGGTACAAAGTTTTAAATTATATGTATAGTTACAACCAATTTTGAATTGTGTGTTAGCTATTCGACGGTATGTCATAAAGTTTTAGAAGTAATTTTTAAATAAAACCTAATAAAATTACTTACACATAGTTTTAATTTAACTTACATATTTTCAAATTATAGGAAATATAAGTTCAAAGTCGGTTTTAAAGGTTACGTCGGTAATCATTCGTTACTAAAACTATAAATGTTTGCTGATCTTCACGGCATAGATAGTAATTGTACTGACGTGATATTTAAAATTTATTCTGGAAAATTAAATAATTTGCAGACTGAGTCCGCTGCAGGTGTACCGTTTGTAGCCACTGTACCTTTTTTGGCCACTTTATGTCCAAATCATTGTTTAAATAGTTTAATCCAATTTTAAATTAGCTTTAAGTAGGTACCTACATAAGTTTTAAAGGTTTCAAAATTCTATAAACATATTATTTTAAAATGAAGACTTTATATTTATTGACTTAAATTTACTGTGGTCAATAAAAGGTAAGTAGGTACCTACTAAGATAGCCAAAACCGGTATTTCTGTCCTACAATACTTATCCACGTATCATAAGTACTTTAATAGAACTGGTGGAAAATCAAGTAATCCTATTACCCCGCAGTTGCAAGCAACAAATTTAATTTGAATCTCCCTGTTTGTCATGAGACTCTTGTCAACCTTTAACTTATCTAACTGCATTCACGTTCTTGACGAATGGCTAGATGACGAGGAGTTTTAAGAGAACGTGGTCAGTAGGTACTCCTAAAACTCATCGTAGCTATACCGAACTTCACCGACTGAGAAACAATCGTGAAGTAGTAACTGGAAATCGTTATTGAGGTTAAGGGTATGTATTTTTTTAGCAAGACTTGATTTCGTCAACAACCGCCGTACTTACCACGGCTGTCGACGAAATCAGCTTTAGATTGGTGAAGGCCCAACCCAAATCACAATATGACACCTCACCATTAACAAAGACAACGCGACTGTGGCTAAACTCTAAAATGCAATAAAATATGACTTAAATATGCGAGACAATCTTGTAAATATATAAAACAGAACCATGACTGAGTGACTAAAAACAACGCACAGATGAAACCACTGAATCTAGGGATTTGAAATTTGGAGGAATATTCCTCGGATATTCTAGGCGTGCACTAAGAAGGGATTTTTTTGAAATAAATCCCCTACGCGTACGAAGTAAAATAAAGCAAACTTGAAATACTTTATTCAAGCATGACCCTAAATATTTCTTTTTAAACGCATTTCTTATAACAGATTATTACTCGAAAAAACATCGAGTCATCGTGTGTCATAGGAGTTTAAACTGAATAAAGTGATTAATAACCATGTGGAAGTTAAAATTAAACATTGATTCTGAGGCGAGTGTGATGTGATGTGGCTTACACACACGCGGACCAACGACCGGCTTAACAAGCAAAAAAGCCCACTAACCAGCGGCGAGCACGGTTCCGTCGCTGAGTTAAAACCTCACTTTGGAAAGCGTGGAATGCTGTTTTAGCCTATCGAATTCATTCAGTTCTCAAGTAATTTGGTTAAATTAGAAATTAGCCCGCTTTGCTACGTCTTCATTTGTATAAATTGGTATTACTCAACGGAAATCGGTTTAATACCCTTTCTTTTAAGATGACGTTGCTAGGTAATGCGTAAATTAATGTCCAAGATATAATCATGGGCATTAGGAACCCGCAAGCTAGTTTTCATGTTTATCATGTTGTCCATGATTTAACACAAATAATTTTCAGTGTTAATTGCCACAGAAAACACGGCGTACTTACTCATCTACTGTTTAAAATAAAAGCTAAGCGAGACAACACATCAATTATGGAATGCCACGACACTTGGCTCATCCTCGGCGCATACCGCGATAAGTGTTAGTAATGGAATGGACAAGACTTTAACTAATTAACGACTGTTCACTGCTCTGCCTAGTGACGTCATTTTCTAATTTCAAACTACTAGCTGTTTCCGCCCGCATAGAAAATAAAACGATTCTCAGTGACAATATAGCATTCTACTGGTGAAAGAATTTTCAAAATCGGTTCAGTAGTTTCTGAGTTTATTCATAATAAATCAAATTACAAATCATTTCTCTTTATAATATTAGTGTAGACTAAACGAATGCGTTATAAAACGAATTTTAACACATTGAAGTTGGATAATGCAAAATGTGGTTACAGAATTATCAACAAGTTTAGAGTTGTTGGTATTCTGTTGCTCTGCCTACCCCACTCTGGGAATAAAGGCGTGACGTTATGTATGTATGTATGTATGAAGTTGGATAATCAGAAAACATCAGTTGACTTTAGTTATGAAAATTGTTGTAGGTAATAATAGGAAACATAATCGCATACGTTTACGGGGTAAACGAATACATAATAGTGCTATCCACAGTATGATAGTTTTATGTTAAGTTTGCATTCGTTGTTATAAAATACCGTGTAGTTAATATGCAAAGTAGTTTTGTCGGAACTCAGTTAATGCGGAATTGAAACTAGATAGGTACAAATTACGAAAAATTAATGTTAACGACGACATGTAAAACTATAAATTATTTGTCGGTATTATCCTTTTAATAACTTGATATACCTGGGGACATACGAAACTATTGTCCTTTTATCGGCTCCTCCTATTGAAATGTCACTTCAAACGACATGCTGACATTGTGTAAACTTTCTATTACCAGTTAGTTGTTGAGATGGTTTGTGTTTGAGAATGATAACAATTATTATTGTAATGCGCCAATCGCGATGTGAGGCGTTATGTAAACTATATCGTTATGCCGGTTCATTGTTTGGTCTTCGATGGATCGTAATCGTTGTTATAACCACGTGGATTAAATTGAAACGTTCTTAAGCAGTAAAACATGAAACGGCCGGCGACAGGACGAAGCTTCCCGGCGGATGGTTGGTCCTGGCGCGGGTAAGATGGCGTACAATCAATAGCCTCCCCTTCGTCGAGACCCGCGGGAGGGGACGAATGTGGATTTATAAATGTTATTAAACTTGAAGTCGGCAAGAACATTTCTCTACTGGCTGGTTATTACAATAGTACCAACAGTTGATGCTAATTAGTATGTGTGTCCCGCAGAAGATAATTATGATTAATGGAGAGTCTTTGTTATGGGTCACAGATGCCAACAATTTTTACTGAGAACCCTTTGTTGCTTTGGTTTGCAAAATAATACCTACGGGTAATTCTACCTAGAAAATATAGAGCGGATAATATTTACATGTAAAGTAGGTATCATATTTTTTTCGTAATGTGGTTTAGAGATTAGGGGTTACATTATCATTGTTAAATGATTTACCAATTAAATGGAAAAAATATGATTCCATAATCGCTCGCAGTATTTCGTAGAAATGCATGTTATCGATATTTTTACGACATTGCATTATTATTGCGTGGATATTACGAGAAACTGTGGCATAAATGTACGTAGATTAGCTAGTTGAGTAAAATATCTTCAGGGAGGATTCCAATTTTCGCAATAATGCGCGAGGGATGGGGAGATTGGGGAGTGTGAGTTCGTTGTCGCCCCTGCAGAGAGGGGCGGGGGCGGGGAGCGCGAGGGTCGCGGCTGCGGCTGCGCGGCGGGAACCCTAGGGACGCGGTGCGTGCAACCCCTCTCTTCCTTCCCATACCCCCTCGGAAATACGATTAATAAGCACTCATTCAAGCTCCAGCACGCGATTATCGCCATGGCAACGCCACGCAGCCGCTGCTCATGAGATCGTCCTGTGGCAGCAGCACTCACCGTTAGCGGACCGCGCTGCCGGCGACGTAGCCTCCTTGCTTCGAGCGTTTTCTTTCTCCTTTCCATTGTTCCCTGTAACAAATATATAAATAACACCTGTTTGCCATTTTCACAGGATACGTAAAATAATTAACTTGGTGCTTCAACTAGTTTCTACATTTAATTCTACTCTAATAGATCAGTGGGGTTAGACAAGTTGCATTCGACAATCATTAGCGATTAGGTTTCGATAGACAAACGTATGAATTGACGTAAGCCACCGAGATAGTCACGTGGTACTATCTCGGGTTTCGATAGACAAACGTATGAATTGACGTAAGCCACCGAGATAGTCACGTGGTACTATCTCGGGTTTCGATAGACAAACGTATGAATTGACGTAAGCCACCGAGATAGTCACGTGGTACTATCTCGGGTTTCGATAGACAAACGTATGAATTGACGTAAGCCACCGTCAAGTGACTATCTCACGTGGTACTATCTAGGTGGCTTACGTCAATTCCATATATTTTTCAATCGAAACATAATCGCTAACGATTGTCGAATGCAACTTGTCTAGCCCTACTGATCAGATAGAGATAGATCGAATAGAATCACTCAACGCAATAAAAAAAACTATGTAAACTCATTAAGCAGTTATTAACTGTGTCGACCAACACTGGCACGCCTAGAGATATAAAATTTGTAAAATGTAAGTATTGATATGTTGTTATAGCTAGTCAAAACTTTCAAGATACGAGTATTCACACATATTTGTAGTTAAACCCGATTTTCTTAATCGTAAAATAAATAAATAAATCATTCCGTAGACGTTTTCATATTGCAGCGGACGAGGTCTCGAGCAGACTCGAGGTACTAATAATACCTACTAATGTTTATTTTACTTGATTAGTCCCGTGTAACTACAAATTGAAACCTACCAAACATGAACCGCAAATAGTATAAAGTAATGCAGAAACGTAAAATGTAAGTAAAAATTTAGAAATAATTATGGAAGTCGAATAGGTACATGCCAGCAGTTTTCAATTGAATTATCCGAGGGTGGTTTTGGCTTGCCTAGGTAGGCACTCATACAAATATAATTAAGAAACCTACACAAGCACTCAGCACGCAGTTGTGTGCGCATTCGCATTTATCTATTACTAGCGACCCACCCTCGCTTCGCTCCGGGTTAAAGTATTATACATATAAACCTTCCTCTTGAATCACTCTATCTATTAAAAAAAACGGCATCAAAATCCGTTGCGTAGTTTTAAAGATCTAAGCATACATAGGGACAGACAGCGGCTAGCGACTTTGTTTTATACTATGTAGTGATGGAAAACGAACCTACATATTTCTCACTTTAGAATGGCACGGCTCGTTCACAGTACCTAGGTACGTTAAATTAAGAAAATTAAAAAGCAGAATTTAACTAATATATCGGGCAAGTGCGATTTTAACTCACCCGGAGAGGGTTCCGTACGTACCATAAAGTCCACTATAAGGTAAGTGAAACGCACTTGAAGCCCTAAGTAGGTACCTACCTACTAGTACACTTACGTACTTACCTAGCGAGCCTCACTCATACTGGACAATCTGGACATTAAAACGAACCAAAACGAAACTCAGTTTCGTTTTGGTTCGTTTACTATTTTCTGCATTTTAACAAAATTCAAAGCTTTGGAGATAGTCGGGGGGAGGTGGCAAACTTTTAGATCAGGTGTGCTGCATTACAACGTCATTGTTATAATACCTGCACAGGAAATACATGGCACATTATAGGATTTGTATCATGGATATTATTGACAAAAAACATCTGCATGACTCTATCTACTCTTAGAACCCCTTCAACTCTAGATACGTTCGAATGCTAAACAGTATGTTTAAGTCCCGTAGCTCTTTGGCACTAAATGTGTAACGTCCAACGCAAACACGTGTCACCAAAGATAAATCTTATACGTCATGGTAAACTGATAGAGTACCTTATTACCTCTTGCCAATTTGCTTACGCAGTGTATTTAGAGCTGAGCCAAGTACTAACTCACAGTTTATAACTAAACCATGTCATACAAAGAACAGACTGGCGAAAAGATCCATGTCAATATTGGTTATAATATATTTTCCAAAAAGCAACAAGTGCCAGCGTAATAGGGTAAACAATGTGATATCCTCCCACATAGTCGGCGCAGTGACAACACATCAGTAACGTCCTGCCTTCCTGTTATGGTTTAATTTATAATACAACTCGACTGGATGGCGTTGCTTTTTAAACGAGAATTGAACGTTGAGCCGGAAATATGGTCTCTGATAGTGCGGGAATCGGTCGGGCTGGAGATAGGTAGCTATGTTCCCGGGAGGATCCTTTTTGCCGCGGTTGCCGGCCCGACCGGTTCCACCGAACGTTCACCCTGCGCGCGCGCCGATGTCTCAGTCGCAGCAGATTACCCAATCACAGATTTACCTATTCATTACCTACCTCTTCCCACAGCAAAACACAGCCCATTTTACTAAAATGTTTTTTTACACTTAATATATAAGTACCAATTATTTTCTAGCGAATAATTCTAGTTCAGTACCAATTCATAAAAAATATCGTCGTTATCTGTGTGTAAAGCGATTACGTTCGCCTCGTATCTCAGCGGCCATTTTACATTGCACTATCGAACTGTAATAATATTTATCGTAAGGTTGAATCGATTGCATCGAAAGTATCGAAACTAATGTTGCGAACTGTTGTACGACTCGAGGCGGACGCGCCGACCTTGGCCGTGGCGTTGACTCCGCTGGCCTCAAATCCCGACCATGCCGACCAACCGTCGTGCCATGCCTTCGCCATGCATTACATACGACCAACAAACAACTACATAGCTATTTAGGTACAACAGGAACTTCTAAAACGTCCGCGATATGTAATGTCCATACCCAGTAGCGCGACAAACATGCCAATCTGCCCACACCCATCAGACAATAGAATATAAACGTTTACAATTAATTAAGCAATTACCAATATTTTTATAATAGAATTGGAATGTAGCGCACTGACGACATACAACCGTCAGGAAAATGAATAGTACTTCATACCTACTTAATTATCAAACTTAATTCCCGGTTCAACGATCCCAATGTGGGTCCCTTGCCTACCTACCTTCGTGGTGGCACAAGGTAAATAAATGCTTCATAAATGTATTGTTATGTTACAGGACGGTAATAAATATAGCTATAAAGTTATCAGGCCTTATAATTAGAGCTGACGCAATTGCAAGTGTTTCTTTTGCGACGAGGGGCGTTTTATTCGAATGATGATCTACGTTCTCGGTCTGTCTTTAGTATAAAAACTTATGAAATTAAACAGTATAAAATTATTCCACATGTGCTCTGAGGCAGGACAATTATGTTATATTAACGATGTGGCTATAAAGGACTCGAACGTTGAATAACTTTTAGGATAAAATGTATTAGCTAGGGATATCTTGTCTATTTCGCTTGAGTTACGTGAGTCATGACTCATGACTAGTACCCACATCACCGGATATAGAGGTAAGTTGGTAGATAGGTAGATACAAGTGAGTACATGCTCTTAACAGTACCACTGGCGGCAACTTCTCATTGAGTCCTATATGAGCGGAAAAAAGAGAATTTGGCTCTAGACGTGAAAATTAAATAAGAGTTTTATTTATTATATTCATAAATTACGAGTTGCTAACTACATATTCCAACGACGTTTTATCTATATGAGTTCAACCGACGCATCTTTCACCGTTACTTCAAAAACTGTTCATGAATTCTCTCACCCATTCAGTTCTTAAAAACATCTATATGTACTCTTTTAATTCTAACGAAGATAACTATTGATAAACGATCACACTAACTAGGAGTACTAGGCCCGCTCCAATGCTTATAGTGCTCGTACATTAACATTCTTACACAGGGTAAATTTACTCACTTATGTTTTCCTGTTGACCGTATTCCTGCAGTTACGCTGTTAAACGGTTTAAAATAACCTCCGGGGTGACATTGTAAAGCAATATAAGTAGTAATACCATATCACGGTCGCACGAACTTACAAGATAGCATATGGTACTATTTTCCATGTACGATTTATTAAGGACGTGCGTAGTACTATCTGTTAATCTGGTATTTTCTCGGATACGATTATCTAATAACGAGTTTGTGACAAAGAGCCAATCGGACCAAAGTGTGTACTGCTCTAGTGCTCCACCATATTGGATTACGGCAAGGCCGTCACGCGTGTGATGTTCTGCGCTGTTATTCTCAATCTTAACAAAAGCGTGTTTGTCGACAAGCGCTCCTTTACAACAGTCTGACTTGTCCCCAGTAGCTCTGTGTTAAAACGGGTTAGCCAGCATATTTGGCAGGGATAGCATCGCATTGGATACGCATACCCATTTAGGACATGTTAGCAAACACTGCAACTGCAAGAAATAATAATATCAAGGTCAAGTTACCCTGGGACGACGTAGAGCTATGCAATGAACACGCCGTTGTCGCGTTATAAAATACACCGCAGGATCCCACGGCAGGCGTTGTATATAGTAAGTACTTGCTGTGGCACGCATATTTGCACTAAGCTAAATGAGATTACGTGGAAGACTAACCGCTTCACTTAACAATGTTTAAAAGCAATAATATGTATTGTGGGGCGACAGAGTCTGAGGTAATGGGACAGGTGTTTGAACTTCGTTTTGAAAGTAAATGCTTGAGCATCTGCTGCTTTTTTACACATGCAAAATAGAGCATGTTCTGCCTGCAAGAACCTGCATGTGGAATTAAAAAAGTAAAAAACCGGGCAAGAGCATGTCGGACCATAAGATAGAAGGTTTAGACGAGAAAATAAAATACATCCCCACGTTACGTGTAGGGGGAACCCTTATATTTTTTTTATTTTTTTTTTCTTGCCAAATTACATCTTTCTAGTACTAAGAGTCTCTGCGCTAGGCTGCGGGCGGACGGAAGGACGGACATGGCGAAACTATAAGGGTTCCTAGTAGCACTACGGAACCCTAAAAATGACAGCCATTTCCAAATAAAGAAAAATCTGTTATGCTGAAACCACGCGGTCAGACAGGACATTTGTGTTCATTATCTTGAGAACACGTGGCGGTTATAGTTGACTTACCATCTGAATGCATTTACAAAGTGTAAAAAGTCTGGCATATATAATACATATGCCAGACTGAATCTACTTTTTGGTATAAGACAACACTAGTACATTTGCATTTAATTTTCTTGAATCAAGTCTGCACGAAAACGAAATACTTAGGTACCTATATGAAACTACTGCAGACTGAGGTCTGCGCGGGGTGTGGTGTGGACCCGCCATTACAAACAACTGTACATCGCGGCCATATGGTCCGGACCGCGGTCGATTGCCGACGCATTCATGTCTATAAAAGGTTTATGGTAGTTTTTTTAGGTCGTCCGTCTCGAACGTTTCCAAAGTAATTCTAACCAAACCCTTTTTAGATAATGACTACTAGTTAAGTGACTTATTATTCTCAATTAAAATATTGAAATTATAATGATGCGTTGCATGACTTCATACTTCATGAAGCAGCAAATAAAGAAAGGGGAGTGGTAGTTTTATTTAAACAAGTTAACGTTGTAATTCGTTGACAAAAGTAATTTTAACTGTTAACGTTACTGATACTTGTATTGTTTGAGTCTAAAAATTAGAAGTTTACATAAGTATGTACTATGTTCGTAGGTACCTAACAGTATCATCTTAAAATATGAATAATGTAACATTTGTAATCTACAGACGCAAGTGTATTTTACTATTTGTACAGCAGATGTAAAAAATAAGCTGTTCAAATATAGAGTCTATAGCAATGTCATCGTACGCACCGGATGTAGGCACACATAGATTCGGTCGAAGACGGATGTCCCCTCCATTTGCATGCACGTCGCGGGTTCCGTGTCGAGGAACAGAGGAGAATGACAATGTTACCAGGGAATCGTCTAAACCAGGAGGGGTCCAAGTATTGTCAAAACAGGACCCTGACGGTTTATGTTCTTCGCCGCTCCTTAATCGACAAAAAATGTAACCGGTCATGATAACGATGATTAAGATGTAAAGTTTGTTGATTAAAATGCGCTATCAATACTGATACGGTGATAGCAGGTACCAGATTGTTATCAACTTCGTTGCGATATAACCTCACTGCGGCGATGGAGCGAGTTCGCTTGCATTATGACTTTCCAATAATACCCGTGATTATGATTACCTAGGTAATCGCCGATGGTGCATACTTTATCACAGATCGTAAACGCAAACGAGTGGATAATTTATAACAACCTGCTAACTGCTACAACTTTCAAAATGCCTACGAAAAATACATTCTAAAAATAACTCAGTGTAACTGGCAACGTTCCGAAGAATTTGCTTTCGCGCTGAAAATATTACAAAACCCAACTATAGGGCGGTGACAAAATATAAACTTATAAATTGTGTCGCAAATATTTATAAAAATGTTCATCAACCTGCCAATTATTCAACCGACCCGCATATACCCGACCCGTACATTAGACATTACATAAGTACATTGCACGCAGTAAAATGCCAATTTGATTCTGATACAGCGAAAAAATTATCCTGAAGTAGTAGTAGACTTCTCTGACTCAAAAATTTAAGAGATCATAGAGTACTTGTATATACTTGCATGTATATATTATTAAATTTTGTCCTCATTCATAAATCTATACTAAAAAAATAAATGCAAAAAGATCTCTGTTGTTGCTGGACCTTTTTCGGTTTATCGCTTCAAGCGATCGACGTGAAATTTGATATAGAAATATTTTATAGCTTTGGAGACGGAAATAGGGTATTTTTTATCTAGGAAACTTGGGAAGTTGCCGAGGGAATAGCGATAAACGACTCTGACCTACGCGGACGAAGTCGCAGGCTAACTGCTATGAGTATAAAGTAAATGTCCGCTCATATGTAGGGCGCAGGCGCAGCGCCGACGGGTGCGAGCGAGCGCTCTTGGCCTCCTAGCCGACCGGTTGCCATCTTTGGCAGCGACCGGTTCTACCAGCTCATTCTTTATAGAGAACAGTTCAGAGAGATACTTTCTAACGTTTAAATATTTGCCTTCAATCCGAGCTTCAGTGTGGGTTATCGTGAATCTGGTCAAATCGGTTAACGTTGTTGTTTTAAATCACGCGCAAAGGTCGAAGCGGGTGACTCGCGCAATCGTATCAGGTCAAGACCCAGAGAATGTTGTGGCTATATGATTGTTGACGGGTTAATCATGAAGTTTGCGAGATAGGCATGGCCCGATCCTCCCCAGGTCGGGTGAGTCATGAGGAGTCGAACCTCATGGCGGCGGCGGCGGCGGCGGGCGTCACCGGGTGAATCACTGCACCGCCGCCATTCTATTATGCACATAATTATTGATGTCGCAGGTAACTGAATCGCCATTGTATGCTATTCTCTATTGTGCAGCTGAGCTTTTTAGGTCCTCGCGAGCGATTGTTAACGCCTTATTGTTACGGTATGGCGGGCGGTTTATTTAGATTGGAATAATAACAAGAATCTAAATTACTGTCTTTCTGACGAACGCTGTCGCGGTAGTTTGAGTACCTTTCTCCGTGCCCAGCAGTCATCGAGTTACCTTAGGTTCTTTAATGGTTGCTATAATGATTACAAACTTCATTGAATTGGAAGTGTAATTCTGATTGAAGTTATTTTACGTTTTATTTAAAATAATAAAATACCTGCCTTAGGCACACATTGGCCCAAACAAGGCATGTTAAAATTTTATCATTAATTGAAGTGTCACACTTCAAATAACGCCCTGAATTTAATGCGTTAAAATAATCTTTATACCTAGGTATCGACTAGTCCGTTGTGTATTAGACGAGGTCACGTCACATATCAATCCACTTTTACAAACAAAATCATATTTATTGATCAAATTCCAATAAATTACCAGATTTACGTTCTAGAAAAGTTAGTAAGGTTTGATGCAAGTTAGTGTTAGCCCGAGATGCTGCCGATGCCCGATAACACAACTATAACAGGGAATTTGCAGAAGATTTTTCGTTTCATTCGAATATAAAAATAGGGTACATTTAGGGTACGAAGGAAGCGGCTTGATAATTATTATTATGTGATTCTATCTTCCAAATTAATTTCAATTACTTTTATTATATAGTATCTCTTTTGATGCGAAAATGAACAAAAAACCCAAGCAGGTGTTTGTCGTATACATAGATACGAACGAAGATAACATACCTAACTATCTCGATGACTTCATTGGTTATGACTAAACTACGAAGTTTACTCTTACTACAGACAGATAGCGCCATCTGTGGTAATCGGAGTGTACTAAAGGTGTTAATTTAAAACTCAACTAACAAAGGATTTACCATTCGACGGTTCGTTGAATAATGAGATAACCTTTATATAAACAAACTTTATATAAACACGTATAGAATGCCGCGTTTTATACATTTAATAAAATGACTGACTGCTGAGTTTCTTGCGGCGTTTCTTCTCAGCAGTGGTCTCCTCTTGGGAAGCGCTGGTAGTTTGACGTCGACTGTCGTATTGAGGCATTATGGCGTGTTTAAAACCTTTTAGTTCCTAGGTTCCCAACGAAGCATACGAGTTGGTTAGAAGCTAAGAATATCTGCAGTATTTACCTAGCAGCATCCTTATTCAATCATCTTTAATTCATTATGGGCTGTAGGCATACACCACGGCACCGTTACCGTCTAATTACGGCTCTAATTAAAATGTTTTAATGGCTGAGCTGAGCTGAACAGTTTTTTGGCAGACACATTAGCAGACACTTTAATTAGAAACATTTGAGCATTCTAGACTTTGACTTCAGGTATTCCTGATTTCAGTCAACGAACTATATAGCAAACTAATTGGCATTATAATTGCTTTTGGTATTCGTAAAATTATGTAAACAGTGGTTCATATTTAAACAAATAAGGAAAGAAAACCACAGAGGAGGACAGGAAAACAGTAATAAGTATCTAATTAGTAACCATTACCCTATTGACGATGCGCCGCGTTATGTTCATTATTGGGCTTGGCACTCTTGCCAGCAAAGTTATCATAATCATTTCCGAGTAAGAATGATGTAATAACCCCTATTTTAAAACAGTTGTCATTAAAACTTAAAAAGTCATTTAATTATAGGTACCAAATTATTTCAGTCATAAATAATCGACCATTACCTACCTATTGAGTGTGGTGTAGACCATATTATATTATGTCGTATAATATATTATATTTTAGAGAGAGAGAGAGAGAGAGAGAGCGGATTTTGTACGTTTGTTTAAATGTTGGGACATCTGCATTTTTATTTTATTGTTTCACTATTTGAAATTATATAATTAAATATATATGTATATTGTTCATAACAGCGAAGTCTAGACTGGGACCGCTAATGCGTTATAGTTTAGTAAGTAGAACAGAATAGAATCCTTTATTCGGAAAGATAAAAAACAAAAAACACATACAATTGAGGAAATAAAACAATAGTAACATTATAAGTAGGTAATTAAAACATAGGTAGGTAATAGCCGAAACGGTGCGCCAGCTCAGCGTGATGCTGGGGCACGGAGCCGCAGCGCTGACTCTCAGCTGGACCCGTGTGAGAGTTAGATGGCAAAAAACAACCAAAGAATTGTAACAGCAACAAAACACTGCTTCAAACTAATTCTAAAACTATTAAAAATTAAAACAAAGTAATACAACCCAAAGTAACAATAATATAATTAGAAATTTAAAAAGTGAGATCTAGCGTTCCCGCATTGTTATTATTTTCTATATAATCTTAAATTAAACCTAAGAGATAGAAACCATAATTCAACGTTACAAAAAATGATCTGTGAACTGTCTATCTGTAGCGACAAACTCTTTTAATTTGTTCTTAAAGCTACTAATATTTGTGATGTTACGAATCGGTGGAGGAAGGTCGTTCCAGATCTTGGTCGCTGCATACTTTAAACAGCCCCGGAACGCTTTGGTATAGGTAGTGCCGTTGAACAAGAAGGCGGCCAAGGCGAGCGCGAGAAGACCAGATTAATTTTTCAAATAAATAGATACAAACTGTCATTTTTTTTTCTAATTTAAAGACCATTTAGAAACTTTGCTGTGGGTAAATTAGTCAACATTAAAAGTAAATTTTGTACGTTATCGCTTTACAGCCATGTAAGCAATTTCAAACAAGATGGTCTAATATCGCACTGCTAGATCAAAACAGCATCAACTCAAAATAAAACTGTATTTTAAAATCAACTCTAATACCAATGTGTTTGGACTTGAAACAAATCTAACAGTTTTTTTGAGTTGATACTGTTTTGATCTAGCAGTGCGATATGTTAATGCGAATTTCAACTCGGTTATCCTCTGGAATATTAAAATTTAATTGAAGCATTTAAATCTTTTGTCAATAAAATTTTACACGTAGGCCAAGGGTATGAATATCACAGTTGTGTGATAAAGAATGCCTTTGACGTGTTATGGTATAACTTGTCGTGTTTTAACATGCCTGCCATTACTGTCAAGTAAAAAAGACCTCTCAAAATGTCGACAGTGGGATAACACGTCAAAAACAATAAGAGTTTACC
The DNA here is from genome assembly GCA_949316455.1 of Acleris holmiana. Lineage (NCBI taxonomy): Eukaryota > Metazoa > Arthropoda > Insecta > Lepidoptera > Tortricidae > Acleris > Acleris holmiana. The sequence continues at coordinate 16,568,040 of OX438763.1, forward strand.
GAGTAGAATCTCGGCCCTGGATAAGTTTGTATTAACTTTTTTTTTGAGCGCCCTTGTATTGTTTTCTAACGGTTAAATTAAAGAGGACCTCTTAATACACTCGGCGTCAAAAATATCGCCCCTCCGCGAAAATCAGATTCAAGCTAATCTAGACCTTAGCGAAATTATGTTACATAATTAATATTAGTATCAATTAAAAGCACGTTTAATGTGTTTTAAATTAATAATGTTTAATTTAAACAAAAAGTAATGGCTTGTGAATCAGAGCGTTTCGAAAAAAAAGTGCACAAATACTCGTTTGAAGGGTCGCGAGTTGTGCCCTTTTCCAGGGGTATAAAATGCCTGTACAAGGTCAAATGTCAATCATTCACTATCCAGACGTCGAAGAGAACACATCTAAGGAACTCAAGCAAGAAAACAACCCTCGAAATGGAGACCACCGCTGCTGAATCAGCTCAAGTGGTTGCACTACTGCAAGCAGGAGTTCGGCAGTGTGATGTCGCTCGGCAACTCAATTTAAGCCGTCATGCTGTCCGCCGAGTATTTCAGCGGTTCCAGGAGACTGGGGGCTACATCAGAAGACGTGGGGCTGGTCGGCGACGCTGCACATCCGAAAGAGATGATCGCTTCATCGTGACATCATCTCTACGCAATCGCATCGCTAGTGCTGTTGAGGTGCAACAACGCCTCAGAGAAGCTCGGACAAGATCAGTTAGCATCTCTACGGTTAGAAGAAGACTGCGGGAGAAGGATATCGTGGCTCACAGGGCTGCTACAGGCCCAATGTTGACCGCACAGCATCGCAGAGATCGCTTGCAATTTGCCCGCGACCACGTCGATTGGACGTTTGAGCAATGGAGGCAGGTTCTCTTTACCGATGAGACGAGAGTCTGTCTTTATTGCAACGACAGGCGGGCCAGAGTCTACAGAAGGTCGGGCGAACGATTTGCTCAAGCCTGTATTGAAGAGACAGTGGGCTACGGAGGTGGCTCTTGCATGTTTTGGGGGGGCATGTCTATAGACGGCAAAACCGACCTTGTCTGCGTCTCCAGGACTGGAGGCACTCGCGGCCAAGGGTCCCTGAATGCTCGCCGATACATTGCCGAGATCCTGGAAGAGCATGTAATGCCATATGCGGGTTACGTCGGCTCTGGGTTCACATTAATGCACGACAACGCTCGCTCCCACACTGCATTAATTGTTCGGGATTATCTGGAAGAGGTCGGGATTCCCGTTTTGCCGTGGCCAGCCAGGAGTCCTGACTTAGACCCGATTGAACACCTTTGGGACGAGCTGAAGCGACGGGTTCGGTCACGAGATGCCGCCCCTACCACCCTGCAAGATCTTCAGGACGCAGTCATCGAAGAATGGGGCAACATTCCACAAGAGGACATCGTAAAGTTGGTGCGATCAATGAAAGACCGTTTAGAGGCAGTGATAAGGGCAAGGGGGGGTAACACTAGGTTTTAAGTTACTTTTAGGCACTTTTTGTAAAATTTTGTTATCCATTTATTGTTGTAAATTTAAACTTGAATAAACATTTTTCAACTGTTCGCAATGTCATTTCCTTTAATTTTTGACCCCAATGAAAAATCCTTTTTTTTTTAATTTTCCTAAAAAAACACTTTATTACCTTTCAAATGATACCTAACAATCATATTGTTGTCCTTGATCAAATAGGGTTTAAAGTCGGTTGTAATTATTTTCCGAGGAGGGGCGATATTTTTGACGCCGAGTGTACACTATTATATAATCGATGTTGAGTGACTATAAAACCATCGCAGAACATCAATGATTAGTTTTGACGTAAAATCTTTCCCGTGACTTGATGCTGTCATTATGATAGAGTTCTATAGTAGATCAAAAATTAAAGTGGTCGACTGTTCATTAATATTGAAGTTTTAACTTATGTGTAAGTTAGCATGAAGACAAACACGTCGCGACAGTACTTGAAACTGGACGCATCGTCAAAAATACCGGTTGTTTGACATCATGAGTTAATAATACGCCAGCCACACCTTTTTGCCGGTTCAACGGACACGCCAAATTTTTACCTTCAGTAGAAGGAGACTGAAAAACCTATCGGTTGTTACTAAAAACAGTAACTGGAGGATTTCCTCCAATTTGTTTTGACCCGTCTTGCTTGCTGCTATATCGTAATCATATTGTTGACGTTACTCTTGACTTTACTTTTACTGTTGTCTTTACTCTTACATAGACGTAAAATTTATTGGCTAAAAACCTAAGAACGGTACGGAACGGTTTGGTATGAAATGAGCACAAGTTTGTATGTAGTGCGGCTGTAGCTAAGGTAAAGATAGCCATGATGATCACCAACCTCCGGTAGGAGATAGCACCTGAAGAAGAAGATGACAGTTCATCTTCTTCTTCAGGTGTCATCTTCATTAATACTTGACAGTATGAGCTACTTACTGTTACGTAAATAAGAGCTGTCATAACGTCAACAATATGTTCACGATTTAAAGCAAGACGAGCAATGTGCCAATACTATGTGGAATAGAGGCCCGTAACATAATACATTACGAGCATACCTAATACCAGAATGTTCAAACCCACAACACGGGTTAACTAACTAGCATTACACATCGTAGCGTGGCATCGATAGTTTCAACACAGAAAATTATCGAACACGGACAAACGCAGGAAGCATTCCAATGATAGGCAATGACGAGGCGGACGCGCGGCTGACTCCTCGATTCTTGGTAGAACAGAAATAATTAAATCGATATTTTCGAGAAAAACTCTGACTAATCATTTTATTCTGTTTTTAGGGTTTCGTAGTCAAGCTAGGAACCCTTATAGTTTCGCCATGTCCGTCCGTCCGTCTGTCCGTCCGCAGCCTAGCGCAGAAACTCTTAGTACTAGAAAGCTGTAATTTGGCATGAATATACATATGTATAAGTCACGCCAACAAAGTGGTACAATAAAATGTAAAATATTTTTTTAGGGTACCTCCCCTACACGTAAAGTGGGGATGTATTTTATTTTTCTCGTCTACCACATAGTGTGGGGTGACGTTGGATAGCTCTTTCCAAAATATTGTGGGTTTGTAACAACAATTTTTCGATCAAGGGATCCGTTTATGAAATAGTAAGCTTTAAAGCGCTAAATTTTGTTACGAGTCAAGTGTCCCCCTAAAAATCTGAAAAAAATCTTAAATGAAAGCACATAATATAACGAATTTAAAAGGAAACCATCACGACTAAGTAGTCACCATTGGTTCTTAAGATACAGGCGATTAAAGTGTTTATACCTACTAAAATCATCTAAGACGGCACCAAATTACTTTAAATAGAATTTTTTTTATTACTTGTTGATTTTTATTTTTGAAGTAAGTACTTAATGACTTCGGAACTCTACACTGAGCATGGTCCGACATGCTCTTGCCCGGTTTTATTATAGCACATTACGAGAGTTCGGAGTAGAAACTAACATTTTTTGGTTCAATTTGATTAAATTTGGAACAGTATGATTTAAGGTTATATTTCTAATAAAGTTACCGATTAAGTGGTGATTTTTCAATCTCCAGGTAACACTTTCTGTCAAATTAATTTTCATTCAACTGACAACTATTTTTACCTGGGGAAAAATCACGCGCTGCAATGCGAGCGGGCTTAAGCTGCCGCGGATAAGCCATGGCAGAGCGCGAGAGTAGCACTATTTTATACATAAGTATACGTTAAAGAGTCCAAGAGCTATCTAATCCGGAGGCTGACCACCGAGGGGGGTTCCTACCGGAGTTACCCGTTACCGTTCTCAGGATGGCATGTCCTGTGCCTTCCATTCGTAACAGTCCAAATAAAAACGAAGAGGAAACATATTTGAGTCATAACCTCATGCCAGGCGGTAGAGAGCTCGAGGTTAATGACTCGTCACTCCATTATATATTCCTGTAGGTACATATGTACTTCCAAATATAGAAGGGTTTTTTTAATTTTATTAGTTACAGAGGTAAATTGATTTATTTATTATGCATCCTGTTTAATTTAAATCGGAATTTTGTTTATAACAATTTTTGACGAGCAAAAATCCTGCGATGATTCTCGCTGGCTGCACATTATAAACTCGCCACGTGGGATCTCCACTGAGCCTTACGTAACGTAGCTCCACAAACTTTGGATTCGTAAGTTTGGTCTCGTTAAGAAGATGATGACTGTCCCTGTTTTATTTGATTCATCGCATGTCTGTCACTCCGGTTGAAATCTAGTAAACTTCATTTTTAAACAGTTCCGTAATGGAACCGCTGAAATTTGGAATACATATACATATGTGAATATATTTCACATGTAACCGGAGGACAATGTAGCAGATCCGATAATGTAGTCTGAAGGTGGCAACCGGATCTCTGCTATATACTGCACAATAATTACAGAAGTACTTTTTCGTATCAAATCGGAGAAATTCTGCAAAAGGGCCGTATCTTCAGTAGGTACACGAAACCGACGTGCATGCATGGCACGATGTATGAATGTGGAAAAAGCGAAAGAGAAATGTCAGGATCATAGCAGGTGGAAAAAAATGGTCTCTGCCTACCCCTCTGGGAAACAGGCGTGATTTAATGTACGTATATATGTATGTAATTTTAAAAGGTTAAAAACGTCCTTTATTATAATTTATTTCTAAACAGGGTACGTAATGAAAAAAATACGGGCATGGCGAAACTTTAATGTTTGACTGCGAAAGCGATTTTTAGTATTATTAACGAAACATAAAAAATATTGTCCTCTGTAACGTGGTCGTCCGTAAACTCTTATCCGGTAACGGACTCTTCTTAAATTAGGGAAAGATACATACATAGGTACATACATACATTAAATCACGCTTGTTTCCCTGAGGGGTAGGCAGAGACCACTTCTTTCCACCTGCTACAATTAGGGATAGATAACAACGTAGAATAGTCATCAGACTATCCATTAACATACCTTGGCAGTTAACGTATTATCTTAAGTAATGTCTTTAAAACACGAAACGGATGTACTTAAATGCTCAATCGTTTGACAGGAAATACATGAATAAATAGGTATTAAATATTTTGCTTAACAAGATACCAACGTAAACAAAGAAACTGACTCGCATATCAATGCAAGCATAAAATTAACTAAAAACATATAATAATTTCATTTGCAAAGTACATTTTGGTAGTGACAGAGCTCAACCCTAAATAGAATAATGGAAAATAGGTAAGGAATCTATCGGAAAATTAATTCTATGCAGACTATCGCGGACAGAAGTTACCACATATGTTACATCCGTGTTTGTTTGTATATTAGGCGGCGTTGTTTATTACAGTAAAAAATAATAGCAAGAAATAAGAAAATAATTATATAAGTAACTGGATAAACGACGTACCTTGGTTTTTTTTTTTAAATGTACCTATTTGAGGACAAAAAATAAGAAACGGAAACTATTACATGCGAGTCTCGAAAAGTAACTATATAAATGTAGGACTAATTTTCGTTACTCACATGTAAAAGTTAATTTCCTAATGTTAGTCCTTAACTAGGTACAATTATTTTGAAAAATACCTACCTACGGTCCGCCTTATAAGTAGCTGCATACTTCAGAGTTTTGTCATTTTAACGTCACGTTTTGAACTGCTGCACTAAGCTGTCAAAGGCGTTAAAGCGACAAGATACTAAAATATGCAGCTACTTATAAGGTCGACTGTACCAGCTGCCAAGTAGCTGTGCTTTAATGTTTCCGTGTATGTGTGGATGACAGCGCTATCATGCGGTAAAACCGCGATACATAATATAAATATGAAGCTTTCCGTGTTTAATTATGTGGTGTTTAATGTACCTACCCATTAGTGAAATATTGCATTGTATTTAGAGGAGTCAAATATTTAAACAAAAAGTTATATTTATACAGTACCTACGAGTAATTAAACTACTACAAGGTATTTTAAGTATTTCCTCGCCGAATAGATATATAACCAGAGGCCCTAGCCAAGATGCGTTCGCTAACTAATAGTGTTTCTATTCGTTTGACAGAAGGTCTGGCTGAAGTTTCTTAGCGCTTCTTCTCCGCAATGATGGTCTTATCTGAGGCGCTAGTAAATTACGTGACGTGTAAAAGAGCCCTATGATGGCCTATTTACTGAATAAACATTTCGATTTTGATTTTGGTTTTTAAACCAATAGTGACTCACTATTTGCCTAAATTGTTCCTACGTAATTCTGATATCATTTGATAACATTGGTTGATTATAGTCTAAGGGAAACCAAATGACCAACGACAAATAAATAAGTGTATAAAATAGCGATAGTAAAACAGCATATCAAAAACAATTGTTTCCTTTCGTGCTGGTTACACCTGCCGACATACCTATTAATTCTAGACTTACCTTTTCGTATTAGTAAGCTGGTGACCCTACGCAACGCCTCTCGTGGAGATTTCTGGAAGAATTTGGGCGTGAGGTTGGGGGGCAGCGTGAGCGGCTTGCGCGCGCCCGTGCCGTCCCACGGGGGGTGCTCCGCCGACGCCTTCGAGGAGGCAGTTAGTCTGTCCAGGTGCTCGATTGAAGCCGGCCTGCCGGCAAGCAGACTTGGGTTAGGTTGTGGCAGTGATTGTAAATATGATTATATAGTTAATGCATTTAGCGCTATTCTCGTGTTAGTTTTAGGTTAACTCATTGTAAAGCTAAGGTAATTATAACATTTTTATATAAAGGAAATACGTATCCGGCAGGGTCTCGTCGGTGTTACTAAAAACGGATTGTATAATTGTTTGTCCTGTCCTAATTTAGTTTTCCGAAAAGACTCATGACATGACGACAGTTAACTTTTATAGAAGCATGAATAAAAAATTCCTAGAGACTTCCCAATTATATTAATTGAGCGATAAATGGTGTTTACACATGTATAAGTATGTCATGAAAAGTAATTGAGTAGTATATTAGAGGCTACACAATGACATACAATTCAACTGAAGGACATCGTTGCAAGGCATTATTGGGTTCAGTATACTTTACATACATACATACATACATACTTTGTATGGAAATCGATAGCCTCGAATAACCTAAAAGAAACCCGTTTTTGTGTAATAAACACGTAAAACATACACATTGTAGTCAAAATAGGCATTTAAGTTTAAATTTTAAAAAGTACTAAAATCTAAGCAGTTCACATAACATCTTAAATCACGCCGCCATTCCATGTCAATTATATTAGGTATAAAGAACCAGTGATCATAGATTTTGTAACATGTTTGGTGCAGTGCTACTCGTAGGGTTAATTAAGTAAAAAATGTTTTTATTAGGTAGGTATATTATACCTACAATTACATTAGTCAATCATATAATACACCTCGACAACCGTAGGTCTCTGTTATATGTCATTGTGACGTCATTGCACTGTTTTGCTATAAAATCTACGATCATTGATAATGAACTATAGGTAGTAATTAATCTACATATAGCAAATGGTCCACCGACCGGCAAAAGCAGCCGTGGCCGCTGGGAAATACTGACTGCGCCTTTACCTTCTTAGTGTATTGTTACCTGATGGCAGAACAGTATGTGTACCGACCAGTGGCGCTGCCGCCACTAGCCGCGCGACGGGCCGCCAGGTGTAGCAGGCGCTGGTCTCGCCCGCGGGCCGTGTTACTACCTGCGCTCGAATAGCGCTGCTCTCCGACAGAACAGTGTGTGTACCGACCAGTGGCGCTGCCGCTACTAGCCACGCGACGGGCCCCCCAGATGTAGCAGGCGCTGGTCTTGCCCGCGGGCCGTGTTACTACCTGTGCTCGAAGAGCGCTGCTCTCTGACAGAAGAGTGTGTGTACCGACCGGTACCGCCATGCCACCAGCCTCGAGCAGCAGGTGTAGCGGCGCTGGTCTCGCGCGCGGGCTAAGCTAAGGTTACTGACCGGTGGCGCTGCCGCGGGTACCAGCCGCGCGGAGGGCCGCCCAGGCGCAGAAGGTCGGCGCCGGTGCTGACGCTCGCGGGGCCCATCACAGAACCGCGTCCGTAGCCGCCTAGCGTAGCGCTGCTACCTGTTTGATAGATTAATGCAAATTATGAGGTGCTGGATGAAAATTTTGTTAAAGGATTGATTTTGTCGGTAGTTAATTGTGCGTGTACAAAGGGAAAAATACTAAATGCGAGTAGCTTATTATGGGTTAATATTGCGCAGTGCAGGACCGTGCCTTGTGGGAGCCCTATTTCTAGTAGTCTCCACTCCACCTCCTAAAAATTGTACCCCTGAATTTGAATAAAAAACAGATATTATAGAGAGTCTGCCGTTAGGGCGAAATATTTGGGTTCGAGTATCATTTACCATATTTTATGTTCATAAATTCTTTTAAGCTTTGTTTTAAATCGGCTTACAACAGTTAGGTTTTGTTACGCTTACGACTGTACGTCGCGAAATACGTAAGTTAGTATATTGGATACAATAATACCGCCTTTGCTGGAAATATAAAAAAAAAACTCCTACATGCTCGGAAATCTCAACCTTACTGTTGTAAAAACAGCCTACGACGTGGTATACCACGTTTTTAAAACCATGTTTGGACTACGATAATTAACTTTTCACTTCTCATGCTCTTAAAATGCTACTTAAATCTCTGCGAATCGGGACTAAAGCTCCTTATTAATCTCTAGGGATTAAAGTATTTTTTTTTTAATTTACTTTGGAAACCCCTAAACAACCAATCACTGTGTTTGTGAATGGAGGATTATCGCCATTTTCAGTGATTGTGTATGGACCATATTTTTGGGTGTCGAAATAACCTCAAAATGACAACTGTGCAAATATATAAAAAAAAGGATTTAATTTCGCGTGTTTCACGAATTAATTATTACGAATATGAATCTATTTAATTATCAATCAGGCCGAACTCTTTTATTATGCGTGGTCTAATTATTACTTTTAAAATGGTTTCCAAGTGTGAATCTGTTGGCTAAATATGCAAGCATTTAAAACATCACTTTACAAAAAAACCGCGGAACTTTATTTTCCTATTTGTATTTTGAATAGAGGTTCATAACTTGTATTGAGCGTACGTTGTTAAAAAAACAATATTGTTTAGAACGTCGTTTTTTTCCTCGCATTCCAAATTAAAAATTAGAGTGTTTAACGCGAGACTAAACAACCATAATGATAATGACACTCGAACTACAGCCACCCTCGCTCGCAAGCTCGCTCGCGTGGCTAAACATCTCGTGTCATTATGGCTTGTTTTAGTCCCTTGTTGAACAATCTACTATTAAACAGCCAAATACTACTTTTACGTTTATTTTACTTTTTAAAATGTCATAGAGTAATAAAGTGTATCAAATAGTACCTATTACTTTTTTTACATATTGCGTTCAAAAACAAAATAAATGGGCGTATGCTGGACTAATGCTTCTTTTCTTTTCTTTTCTTTTATGTTAAGAAGGCACACGAGCACTCAAACCACCTGATGGTAAGTGGAATCTGAGACCCATAGACATTTGAATTGTCAAGACTATAATCCTAAGACCTCAAATGCGTTGCCAACCCTGAGGACTAAGATGGAATACCTCTATGCTAGTAATTTCACCAGTTGTCTTATCCCCACACCGGAACACAACAGTGCGAAAACTGTTGCTTGGCGGGTGGTTAATGGATAAGATGGTGGTAGCTATCCGGACGGACCCTGCACTGGGTCCTACCACCACTAATACTATACTTTAAGTTAGCTCACTTAGAACATTTAAATTTCAAGCGAAAAAAGACAAAAAATCTACTATTTAAAAGCGATTGAAAAACGTAATATCGCGACCCGACGGCGCGACTCAAAGGAGGGTAATGTATTTCACAGCCTATTAATGTATTTTTGTTCCATTTTGTAGCTCTGAACTAAGGGAGTTTAAGAGGAGAAGGTACTTAAATTTCGGCAAATATTTTTCGTCTAATATCATTTTCCCAACTAACTTATCGCAGTACCTACGTTTATTTGACAAACCAATCTTTAGCATACATATTTTAATTTTGAACTTTTCAGTTGTTTAGCAAACATTTTACTAAGGCTAATAATTTATTGTCATAAATTACTTGTTTAAAGTGTTCATAATGTAAGGTATTTATTAAATACTGCATAAGTTCTAGGTAAGGTTAGGTTAGAACTGTGACCACATCAGAAACGTGCTGCCTGGTTACGTTAGGTAGGTACGAGTAATCGTCGAAAAGATAAGTGGCATATTAATAATTAGAAAGTCAATATTGATTAAACAATTGCGGAAAGTGCAAAAGTTGTTATGCCAAATGATCACTAGCCGAAATAAAAATACGGTACCAGTAAGTAGGTTTTTTTTTTCGAAATTATAATTTGCAATACAATCTTCGCCGATAGGTACATAAATTAACTAACCATTTAAAGCTTTCGGCTACGTATATTTTAAATATTTTGATGAGATGGTAGATAGCTTCATTTGACCGGAAATATACCGGCGTGTCATGGTGTGTCGTGATGCACACTCCGATTAAAGGATGCCCATCTTTAGTCGTAGAACGTGTAAGCTTTTAAACCCCTAGTGTAAAAGCGGACATTGCTGACTATTTACGAACGGATGATATCTCCCGAGCGATCCAAGTATCGAGAGTCCAAAATACAGCCTTAGTAGGTAGGTACCTATAGACTGTATGGAGTTCATGGTGTTGTTCCTGGGAGGCCCGGTGGAGTTCCTCGGGGGTGTTCGCGGCACGTCGCAGCCCCGAGCGAACACCGGCGTCTCGGGCAGGCTGGCAGAAGTCTGCAGCGGGCCGCGCGCGTCGCGCGTCTGCCGCTGCAGCGTCCGCCGCCGCGCGCCGCTCGCGCCCATATCTGGTGATCAAACAGTCAGGGTCCATTTCACATTGTAACAATTGAATGTCTGGGGGGTTATTATAACATAACTATGCAGTTCTGTTTACGCTAGGAGAAAAGGAAAGAGCTATATAACTGCCATAGCTCTGTCCTTTACGCTCACCGTAAAATGAACTGCATAGCTAGGTCATAATAACCCTCCTGGTCTTTCTAGGGAAACTATGGATTTCGTTATCGTGGGTATCTTAACTTTATATTTTTTTTCCTTTTTTTTTTTATTGGGTAATAAAAGTAGTTTTAAAGAAAGAAAGCAAAAAACAATTATTCGTGACTAACACGACCGTTTCCAAGATCCCTCGAAACCTCAGATCTTTATTTCTGATTAGTTCAGGCAGAGATGGTGTAAGGTAAAAGCACCAATGTTCGACACTTTTAGCTGACATGCACCAGTAATCGACGGAAGCTTTTGATTCAAAGACCATAGGGTTATAAATAGATTGTTGCAAAACAAATGAATAACTCTTATCTTCTTTGAATAAGAGTCAGTGTCGAACATTGGTCCTTTGTCGAGTACTGGTGAGGTTACCTTAGGTAAGTTCATAACTAGGCGACTTCCTTCTTTTAGGCCTCTTACTGTAGAGGAGTTTAAATGTGCCTGATTGTGCAAAATTTGGTTACAGAATTATAAACAAGCCTTTTTAGAGTTGTTGGTATTCTGTAGCTCTGCCTACCCCACTCTGGGAATGAAGGCGTGACGTTATGTATGTATGTATGTGTATGTAAAAGTCACAATTGAGACGGTAGAGAAATTAAAGGTGATGTAAAATTTATACGGATACAAACGGAGTAGTGTCCGATGGAGATCGACAGCTAACGAAAATGTAGTACTTATCTACGATACTACATTTAATACGACCATACAATAAATACGACCGACAAGTAAATGCCACCCGTGAACATAAAAAAATAGTTGGACATATTGTTTGATTGAAATTTGATTTTGTTTTATAATCACGTTTGTAATCGTACAACAGTGAAATTACATTTTATATATAGGTACCTTCTCATTCTTTAGTTTTTACAGGAAAAGTTTTTTTAAGAAATGACATGTGGGTCTTAACCCACTAAAAAACTGTTAGATAACTGGCGTTATATGAGCTGGATTTTATGACGATCTGAATCGTAAAGTCGCTTCAAATGTTGTGAAAATTGACCACAGTTTGAAAAACGTACCCTGATGAGATGTTAAATTTTAATAAAATAATTACTGTCAATTTAGCCATGTCTTTTTCTTATGTACTTACAGTCGGCCTAATAAGTGGCCTACCACTCTATGCTTGTTTTTTGCCATTCATAAAACAATAAGCGATAAGTCGCGTCTGCCATTTGATGTTCGATCTTAGCCACATTTAGACACATATTTGTGTCAAAATTTAAAGACCACTTATCTAACTATACTATAAAAATATTTTTAAATATTGCCTAAGGGGTTTTTAAAGGAGGCATAATTAGTAGACTAAGTCGCTTACAAATACATATTTTCTTGAAATAAAAACTATAAAGTAGGTATATTTAGTGACATGCATGAGTCACATCAAGGAAACTTTCGGGGATCAAGGGAATGTTCATTAATGGTAATTTCTGTTAAGCGACATTTATTTGACGTTGCTACTGGTCGAAAACACCAAAAAACTCTCGGCTACATCCCATTATATTAATATTTCAGTCCATGTAGGTACATTGCTCTGTTTATTACAGAAAATAATATATTATTTATGTGGTTTCTCTTCTCAAACGCTCTCTAGTAAGAATCACAAATGCCACTTTTGGCGTTTTGACTTTCTACCGTGTCGATATCATTAATGTATATGTAGGTACTGTAGGTACCAATCCTGAAAAATAGCCTTAGACTACTCGAATCAATCGAATCTAGGTATTTTGTGCTATCATTCCGATGAAAGGTGAACAAACCTCAAGTGAGTACGATGTCCGATAGGTATGTATAAATCAACAATCTTTAGCATACGTGACCGTTGCACACGCGTGGTGAACTCTTAAGTATTTAAATGCTTCGCTTGTTTCACAATAAAATTTATAATGCATTACGAAACCGTTATCTGGCGATAAAGTAAACTAGCCACATGATTTTATATGTTGTAGGTAACAGTAAAGATAGTTCATGGAAGTGTATAGCCAATAGAGACTCTTAACGAACGTTCAAAATATTAAATCAGTGGTGATAGTGTGGTTCATAGACAGGCACTTCATGATTCCCGCTGACTATACATACCCTTCCTATCTCCCAAGGAATCTTGTTCATTTAAAAATAAGTTTCAAACAATTTTGAAAATATTTTCCAATTGTAGTTGCAAATTATTGACATAGTCACATAGTAACGTCAATATAGAAGAAAAACCGGGCAAGGGCAAGGTTCCGAAGCCGTTAAGTACTACAAACATAGAAATCAACAAGTAATAAAATAACTATTTTCTATTTAATCAATTGGTGCCGTCTTAGATGATTTTAGTAGGTATAAACACTTTAATTGCCTGTATCTCAAGAACCATTGATGGCTACTTAGTCGTCATATTATTTGTGACCATGGTAAGAACAAAAAAACGTTTTGGAATACTTGAACTTGTAATCCCAATTCTAAATTGCAACCCCAACTGGCCTCTTTCGCAAAAAATAATAATTTTGTGAAGTTTTAATCCATACTAATATTATAAATGCGAAAGTGTGTTTGTTTGTTTGTCCTTCTTTCACGTCGCAACAGAGCTTCGGCATGCTTTTTTGGCTTGGCATGATTTTTTGTATGGAGATAGTTTGGTGGCTGGAGAGTGACATAGGCTACTTTTTTCCGCGGGAAAACATCTCATTCCCACGGGAAAATCGAATATGTTGCAAAATTAAATTCCGCTAGGTGGCGCCACTGTGATTCTACAAGACGGACGACGGTACGACGGACGAACACAGAACGTCAGAATATCTGGATTATTATGTCTTTTTACTAAAATTAAGATAAAAAATGTATGGATCTGTATTTTTCCATGCAGGACCGGGAAGAGAGCGATAAAAAACATAAAATTCACCAGCTGAATTTCTTCCCGGGAATATATTGTATAAACGTTTTGGTGCATTGTAATTCACGGAATAGGCGATAACCTCGGAGACGATATTAAGTAATCTGTTGATGCTCTGCCTACCCGCAAGGGTTACAGGCGTGATTATAAGTATGGATCAGAAATACTATCACCACCTGTCACCCTTTCACCCGTAACTATTACTTAACTGTGGTAGAAACAGTTCTTAGTAAGCCTTTGTCGATGCTCTGTCTAGCCCGCAAGGGCGGGATACAGTCGTGATTATATGTATGTCAGAATTGCAATCACAAACTGTTACCTTTTCTTTTTTTTTGTTGTACGATGTGTCGTACAACAAAAAAAAAGAAAAGGTAACAGTTTGTGATTGCAATTCACAGCCACAGCAGAAACGGTTTTTAGTAAGCCTTTGTTGACGCTCTGCCTACCCCGTAAGGGACACAGGAGTACTCATTATGTATGTATTAGTACTACAATTATAACAGTTTATTGTAATTTAAGCGATAGCCTGACAAATCTGTCAAGTGGCGGAAGGAAACTGTTCATAGTAAACCGTTGTAGCTCTGCCTACCCCACAAGTGATACAGCGGCGTGATTATGAATGAATCGGTATTACAATAACACAAATTGTGCAAAATTATAACAAGAATATATATTGAGAGTTCTTATTAACTAACGTATTCATAGTTTAAATTGATCCCGCTAGATGTCACTACTAGGTTTTTAAAACGTATGCATATGCACCGCTTATAGCTAATGGCTTACTTAAAACTTATTCGCCTTTTATAACCTTCGTCAATGACTATTGGGTTTAAATCCTAATAATATTATAAACGCGAAAGTTTGTATGGATGGATGTTTGTTACTCTTTCACGCTGCAACTACTAGACGGATTTGGATGAAATTTGGAATGGAGATAGCTTATACCCTGGATTAACATATAGGCTATTTTTATCCCGGAAAAAATAAAAGGGAATAACGGTATACTAAATCTACGCGGACGAAGTCGCGGGCAGAAGCTATTTACAATAAAGCCGAGTAAGTAAGTAATGTTTAGAATCATTCCTTTCAAATCGATCATATTAGTAGTTGCTGCAATATGCCGCTGTGATGGATTTTACCTGTTGGAAGTGTTCTTCGATCAGTGGAACCACTCTTGAAATTGCTACTCCTCCTGTTCTTGTTGTAGCTGGCCTCCATTGAGCGCGTCTTGAGGCTGTTCGTCGTGTCGCGGTGCGGCGGCACGGCTGGGGGTTCCGACGGCCTGGAACGCACGTTTAGATATCAGTTCATACAATCACAACTCGAACAATATTTATAAAACCAATTTGCAAGATAAGAATACCTTCTTCTCGACTCCATAGTTGGCGTCGGGAGAGTATCTGCTTTCTTCACGTGCCGCGCGATCGGCTGCATTATTTCAGTATACTCATCTTCGACCTCTTGTACGGGTGAGGGCGGCAAGGGAGGAAACTTTTGCGATTCCGGGGTTTGCGGTAACGGTCCCAAGTCGTGTCCAGTGCTAGGCGATGGAGGAGGAGGATAGTGTCGATACGAGTGCTCGACTATTTGCACGTTCAACGGGAAGTCGCCCCCACTTGACACGGCCGAATCAGAGGAAGATGGCTGACGTATCAGGCTTACAGGTACATCTTTGGCACTAGTGGACTTATGCATACTATTCGTCCTCCTACCCGACGACCGGTCGCGGCGATCTATCGACCGTTGATTCTGTATTTCGTTATGACTTGACGATTTTTGAATATCGTGTCGCTTCTGCCTCTCCCTAGAACTATAACGGAAATTGTTTTCTAATATATCTTTAGATACTTCATCACAGTATTCATCCTTATGGATATTCCAGTCTTTAGGCATATAGGGTGTAAAGTGTTTTTGGTCCCGACCTTGACTTAGTATAGCGCTAATGTTGTTCTCGATCTTCCTGAGAGGCGAGGTGTCGCCGCTGGAGCCGGGCTCGCCGCTCTCGGCGTCCTCCTCCTCCTCCACCGTGGTGATGAGCGCGGCGCGGCCCGCGCCCCCGCCCGCGCCCCCGCCCGCGCCCGCCGCGCCCTCGTCCGCGCCCAGGCTCGGCAACGACACCACGCGCACCATGTTAGGAGGAACCGTCGACAGTTCCTTCACCGTTTCATTGCACTCTGTGGCCGGTGTTTCTTCGACTTTACCTTCTTTTATCAAAGACTGTATGTTATCGAAAGTCGACGAATACTTTTTGAAATCGGTGAATCTGTTTTGCGGTGACAATTTGTTTTGAACGATGTTAGTTTTGGAAGTGCGTGAATTTTTGTCGATGGGTAATTTTCTACTTTTCGGGCTATGTCCGTAATATTCTTGACTATTGTATCTATCTTGTCCGTTATTAAGATCTAAACTGAGTCTCGATTTAGGTGAAGTCATCTCTTTGCTTAGCCTTGAATTCGGGTAGCAGAGGTCTATACTATATCTCGAATTTGGTGTGTTTAACTCTCGACTTAAACGTGAGTTGAGATCGACGCTATATCGCGACTGCGGTAAGCTCAGATCCGAGCTCGGCCTGGAGTTATATGAGCCAACGGACCCGGAACCACTGATGGATATACTGGAGCCATCCATTGATTTATCGGTATCCAGACTTCTATTAAGGCTGTGGTTTAGGAGCAGGTTGCTCGTGTTAGCCGGTTTGTTATTGGTGTTTTTATTAAAGCTCGGAAGCTGCTTTCGGTTTTTGCCTTTTCGGATGACATATGTTCCATTAGCAAAGTCCTGAACACGTCGGGGGTCTCCTTCGGCGTCGGAGCACGGTGAGGCGAGTGGCTCGCACTGCGCCAGTGGCGGCGGCGGCGGCCAGTACTCCTCGTTCCACTCGTCGTCAACTCGTTGAGGTATCGAACTCGTGCTAGAGTGAGACTGATCGCCTGATTTTCTTCTTCGTCGGCCTATTACCTGAAATAAAAAATTGGTACCTCTCAATATGGAGTTTCATCAATTTAATACTAGCAGTTAATGAACGAACATCTTGACAAGACACTGTCAAGTTTAGTGTTAATTAAATTACCTTTGTGCTTCCTGGAGTGAGTAGAGGGTCATCACCATCGAGTGACACTTCCCAAGCTATGGAATTGCGTTTCGAAGGCGTGGTGGCCGCGGGCGGCGGTGGCGGGAACGACTCTTCCAGCGAATCATCCGAAAAGTGTTCCTCGTCATTGCTCCTGGTGTCACCTTTTATCTTACAAATCTCCATTATCTCCTCCGAAGATCCTCTACACACTTCTCTATGTCTCTCCATAGAACCTGCGAGAGTCCGCGGAGGCACTTTACTCCTCGGTGATAGCATTTCACCGTCCGTACTGATGTCACGTGTGCCGTTATTTTTTTCAGGACTTTTAGTGTTTGAAGGTGATGTTTTCGGTATGTTGTACGTCGGCGAGTGAGCCGGTTTGTTGTACTGTAAGTTGGGTCCGGGATAAATTGTGACGGGGTGTTCATTGTATGGTTTGTCGCTGAATTCGCTAGAAAAGCCCATGAAGGGGAACACGGGGGCATTCTCGACGCTGGGCGACTTCTTGTTGAGAGGGGTGGAGGAGTACGGGGCACGAGGGGGCAGCCAGGCGGCGGCGTCGCCGGGGGGCGCGCGCGCGCCGTGCTGCAGTGACGCGAAACGGTACGGCGGCACGGGTGGCTGCTGTAGCTGGAACGCGTTACTATCACTATCTTTCTCCCATCCGTATGGCCGCTGGTGCCTCGTCTTTGGCTACAAATAATAAAAAAACACATTTATCACCACAGACCACGTCGATAACCTCATACTTAAATCAGTGCACTGATTCCCTACTTTTTGAAATCGGCCATTCAGATCAAAGCATCCGAGGAAAGGCAAGTAAATTTCTTAAATTTATATTTTTAATCAACAAAATACATGTTTGAAAGGATTATGAATTTAATATCGTGCCAGTCGAAACACTAGTTGGCTTGACTCCTTATAATTGTGAACTGTACTTTGTTTAATTATAGGTTTATATATCCACAGGGTGTCACAAAAATCGACCTCTAGACGGAAATAGGTTATAGGGCAGCTTATAAGGTATCGAATTAACCACAGCTTAAATTTCAGCGATTTTTAGTACTTTCATGATAATTTTTTGTATAATTACTTACGCAAAGTTTGTTTTTCCATACTAGGTGAAAAGGGAACTAGGGTTTACTTAGTATAGGGAAAGTAACTTTGTGTGATTACACAAAAATGTAACAAAAAAATTATTAGCAAGTAGCTTTAAAAACATCCTAAGTTCATAATGATTGTATTGCTGTAAGTAATTTGCACTTTTTTTTTTAATAATAGGTACATGAACTTAAGGGTTTTTCGAAACATGGACATAAGGATGTAATTATGCTGATGTTTATGATTAATTCATTTATATACTCGTATGTCTCTGTTAGTATTTATACATTATTTTAGGTCTAAAATTTAGTTTACGCTGTTTTTGTAAATTTTGCATTGTACGAGTATTTATGGCTACTCGTTGCCACTTTTTGCTTTTCTTATTTTCCTCAATCACCCAAAGGTTAGCTGGAAGAGATCCCTTAAAGGGATAGGTTCGCCTTTGTACATTCATATCCTGTAAATATGGTATGTGAGTTTCTGTTATGTAAAATAAAGAGTTTACACATACTTACATACAGACATACATACATACTAGTGCTCAGCTGGACATGGCCTCCTCAAAAGATCCGCGCCACGATTGGTCCTGTGCTAATACTTTCAGCGGTTTTCTACGATTCTAATCAGATTGTTTGTCTACTCCAGGCCTGGCAACATTGCGCTTCGGTTCTTTATACAGTATGTACTGGTTCCAATGACATTCTATACACAAGGCATTAAAATTTAATATTTATGAGTAGCATCACCCTCTGGCCCCTGAAATATCTTTTACTACATACATACATACATAACATCACGCCTTCATTCCCAGAAAAATACCAACAACTCTAAAAAGACTTGTTGATAATTCTGTAACCACATTTTGCACAATCAGGCCAAGAAGTTTACTAGTGTAAGTGACAGGTTGCAAGCCCGTCGCCTCTTACGACATCCACGGGAAGACATGGAGTGGCACTATTCTAACCCGACAACCACACGGGGTTATCGTTACTACTATCGTTTACATACTCGTCGTTACTTATACAGAGTGTTTTTTTTAAATGGGACAGTATGGGGAAATCCGAATCTAAAGGAAATAGAGGAAAAGTGTCCAAGGAGACATTAGGTGTTTTTTTATGTAAACAAATTTGGCTCATTAAAATTTTTGGTCAAGCGTGAGTTGTTCTTAAAAAATTATAAAGTTGGTAATTTTTTTTTTTGACGCGGGTCGACTCTGTTTCATGTAAGGATTATTTCATTGTATGGAAAGAAAAAAATCTGAACAGTAGAAGTTGGTCAAATTTAATGAAAACTAATCTTCATACAATTGCAGTATTCGCCTTTTAATATTGTCACAAGTGCCTAGGCGTGTAAAAAAATATTTAAAATTATTCCATTTTTAAATTTCGATAATCGATAAGAGCTCCAGATGATTCAAGAGAAGAAAATTTTTTTTAATCTTCGTAAACATCATGGCACGCGATAGTCTTGAAATTATAAAAAAAAGAATTCAAATTTGGAACGTAAGTTATTTCTGCAGCAAAGGCGAATACTGCAATTGTATGAAGATTAGTTTTCATTAAATTTGACCAACTTCTACTGTTCAGATTTTTTTCTTTCCATACAATGAAATAATCCTTACATGAAACAGAGTCGACCCGCGTCAAAAAAAAAAATTACCAACTTTATAATTTTTTAAGAACAACTCACGCTTGACCAAAAATTTTAATGAGCCAAATTTGTTTACATAAAAAAACACCTAATGTCTCCTTGGACACTTTTCCTCTATTTCCTTTAGATTCGGATTTCCCCATACTGTCCCATTTAAAAAAAAGCGGCCAAGTGCGAGTCGGACTCGCCCATGAAGGGTTCCGTAGCAGCAAGTAACATAATATAAAAGTTCGTTGTAGCTTTGATCAGTGTTTTTATGACGTATTAAAAAAAAACTACTTACTAGATCTCGTTCAAACCAATTTTCGGTGGAAGTTTGCATGGTAATGTACATCATATATTATTTTTACATTTATCATTCCCTTATTTTAGAAGTTACGGGGGGGGGGACACACATTTTTCCACTTTGGAAGCGTCTCTCGCGCAAACTATTCAGTTTAGAAAAAAATTATAATAGAAACCTCAATATCATTTTTGAATACCTATCCATAGATACCCCACACGTATGAGTTTGATGAAAAAAAAATTTTTGAGTTTCAGTTCTAAGTATGGGGAACCCCAAAAATTTATTGTTTTTTTTCTATTTTTGTATGAAAATCTTAATGCGGTTCACCGAATACATCTACTTACCAAGTTTCCACAGTATAGCTCTTATAGTTACGGAATAAAGTGGCTGTGACATACGGACGGACAGACGGACAGACATGACGAATCTATAAGGGTTCCGTTTTTTGCCATTTGGCTACGGAACCCTAAAAACACTCTGTATATCGTTTACTAATATAGTAAAAAACCACCCTACATTAGCTATCCACATAATTATAATACCATACATAGTTCAAAATAGAGGAGGTACATTCAAATTTATAGCAAAACGGTTTATCTTTCTTTTGTCGACCCTCATTTCATAGAATGTATAACCTACGTGAATCAGATTTAAGATAACCTGAAATCGACACGGCTGCAGAAGAAGATATCTTTCGATGAAATGTAAAGTTAACGTTCAACGACATCAAAAACAAAGTAAAACAACACCATTAAATTATTTCATAAATAAAAAGAAATGCCCCGTGTGGTTGCCTGGTTAGAATAGTGCCACTCCATGTCTTCCCGTGGATGTCGTAAGAGGCGACGGGCTTGCAACCTGTCACTTACACTAGTAAACTTCTTGGCCTGATTGTGCAAAATGTGGTTACAGAATTATCAACAAGTCTTTTTACAGTTGTTGGTATTTTTCTGGGAATGAAGGCGTGATGTTATGTATGTATGTATGTAGTAAAAGATATTTCAGGGGCCAGAGGGTGATGCTACTCTTAAATATTAAATTTTAATGCCTTGTGTATAGAATGTCATTGGAACCAGTACATACTGCTTAAAGAACCGAAGCGCAATGTTGCCAGGCCTGGAGTAGACAAACAATCTGATTAGAATCGTAGAAAACCGCTGAAAGTATTAGCACAGGAGCAATCGTGGCGCAGATCTTTTGAGGAGGCCATGTCCAGCTGAGCACTAGTATGTATGTCTGTATGTATGTATGTGTATGTATGTAAACTCTTTATTTACATAACAGAAACTCACATACCATACGAGGGGCGGCTGAAAAGTTCTAAGCCTAAGGTAGAAAAAAAAGGTTCAGATTTTTTTTACTATTTTTATTTTTCAATATAATCTCCCTCTAATTCAATGCATTTATTACATTTTTTAAATAATGCTTTTAGACCGTTAAAAAAATAAGTTTTATTTTGGCTGTCGAAATGTTCCTGTACAGCCGCCTTCATCTCTTCATCACTGCCAAATCGCTTTCCCCTTAAATCTTTCTTCAAATTGCTGAATAGAAAATAATCACTAGGGGCCAGATCTGGACTGTAAGGTGGATGATCAATTTCCTCGAAGCCAGTTTCCTTCAGAGCAAGCTTGGCAACACGAGCGGTGTGAACGGGGGCGTTGTCTTGCAAAAACAAAATGCCTTTGCTCAGTTTGCCCCTTCGTTTCTCGACTATGGCTTGTCGCACTTTTCTTAATAGCTCAGCATAATAAACTGCATTTATTGTAGAGCCTTTCGCCAAATAGTCTATTAAAAGAATGCCATCGCAATCCCAGAACACGGTGGCCATTAGCTTAGACGCCGATCTTTGAACCTTGAATTTCTTTGGCGGCCTTTCACCCTTTTCGATCCACTGCATAGATTCAGACTTCGACTCTGGATCATACTGTCTGATCCATGTTTCATCAACAGTTACTATGCGGGAACAAACTTCATCTAAACCTTCTTCACATAATTCTAAAAATGCCTGAGAAGTTTGAACACGACGTTCTCTATCGAAAGCTGTGAGCATTTTCGGCACCCAACGAGCACTTACTTTTGTCATATGCAAATGTTGATGCAAAATCTCTCCAACTCTTTCCTTACTAATACCTAAGGCTTCAGCTATTTGCCAAACCTTAATTCTCCGATCCTCTAATACTAACTTTTTGACTTTTTCAGTATTTTCTTCAGTCCCAACCGATATTGGCCTTCCTGAGCGAGGATCGTCTTCGATCGACTCCCGTCCAAGTTTAAAAAGTCGACTCCATTTTTTAACAGTGGCATGAGAAGGGCCAGATTCACCGTAAATACTAGACATTTCTTCAAAAATTATTTTCGGCGATTTGTCACTTTTTGTGAGGAACTTAATGACTGCACGGTGCTCAATTTTCGTGATATGCGTTGATAATTCACACATGATGACCTTTAGCGTCGGATATCTCGAGATGTAATAAACAAAAGACGACATTTTTTTCTTTTATTTATTAACTTTTTAAATGGTCTTTTTAGTGGCCAGTATCGCTAACGCATATGCAACCTCAACATACCTTAGGCTTAGAACTTTTCAGCCGCCCCTCGTATTTACTATTTATTATTATATAAAAAGAAATGCCCCGTGTGGTTGCCTGGTTAGAATAGTGCCACTCCATGTCTTCTCGTGGATGTCGTGGAGAAGAGGCGACTAAGGAAATAAGGGCTTGTAGTACTGTAAGGCGATGGGCTTGCAACCTGTCACTAATACATTAGTAAACTTCTTGGCCTGATCGTGCAAAATGTGGTTAAAGAATAATAAACAAGTCTTTTTACAGTTGTTGGTATTTCTGTAGCTCTGCCTACCCCACTCTGGGTATTAAGACTGGGTATGTATGTAGGTATGTAAAAAGAAATCTATTCGAACTCTAACCAACAGATAGTCATTGAGTGACCTTAGTAGTAACGTAACTGTAGTAGAAACGGGCAGTTAATTTTAGGGTTACGAAAAACGGAACCCTTATTGTTGTGCCTTCTCCTTAACATAAAAAACTTTATATTTATTGAAATTACTGATTAGGTATTTCTGCGGATCTCCTTATTCTTGATTAGATTACGCATAGAATTTCCATAGTAATATTGTTATAATTTCCCCTGGATTATGAGGATTAAAAATGTGACAAGATTTTCTGTCTCGTCCCATATTTCATTTCAGGCCCACGTTTTGACCGCACAAGCAAAATGGTAGAATTAAAATGGTGCCTTACGAAAGTGGTCTGAGTGGCGGTCGTGATCCCGTTGATACTGATGATGGAGTCGAAAGCTTCGCTGGGTGCACGCTGTCCCACCGACGACGTTCGTTTAGCTGAGCTAGATGGGGACACCCTGGAAAGAGATTCAATAAAGGTAAATAATAATCAAACTAATATAATAAATACAACAGTTTATGTGTAAATACGTTTGCTAATACTTTACGCTAAAACGCCTTCACGGAATTGAATAAAATTTGAATTAGAGATAGCTATATCCTGAATTAACACAAACGCTTTCAATTATCATGAAAAATAAACACTTCTCGTGGGTAGTCAACAAGGACGAAGTCACAGGTAGAAGCTAATATGTAATTTAAATATTAGGATAAAATCTAACACAAATTGAACTAGTCGCAAACTAAGACCGGGTTTGTACAGTCGACTACAAAGATGCAAAGTTTGTTAGGTATATAGGCGTTTTCCAAAAAAGTGTACATCGTTAAAGACAAAATTAAAAAAATTAAACTTTTTCCATTTTGTCACGAAAATTAACGTAGGTACCTATCTAAATGTATTGCTAATTTTCGTTACGAAATGGAAAAAGTTAAATTTTCTTAACTTTGTCCTTAACGATGTACACATTTTTTTGGACGCCCACATATGTCTTTGTAAGATATCTTACTTTGTAAGGTGTCTTTCAAAGATATCCCGAGTCTCCGACCCCGACACGGCAGTTAATAAACTCTACCGTTCAAAATTTGAGGGATTTTGTTCAGTTTAGAATTCTAGTACATGCTCAAAGTAGAGGCCGCCGACCACGATACTCAGACGCATTCAGAACAAGAGTTCTCAGGTATTTTCAACGTCACCCAGAAGCCAGTGCTAGAGAAGCAGCATCACGATTTGGGACAACACAATTTTTTATTTGGCGTCTGCTACGCCGAAGGAGTTTGTACTCGGTAGACTGAGGGCGAATCTAAGACGACGTGCTGAGTTGTGTTGCCAAGAAATTGGTGGCCACTTCGAACATTTATTAAAATACGTTTAGGGACTTTACACAATAATGTAGTTAGAAAATAAATTAAAAAATAATTCAACTTGGCTTATTATTCGATTGAATGTGTTAGAAGTTGCTGAAAGTATTGATATCGGAATTATTATTAACCTGCAATTGAATACAGAGATAAGATAATTTTACAAGTTAATATGACAGCTAAGTATTTGCTGTAGGTAGGGTGTCCACAATTTTCAAGATTCAATTTATTTTTTGTTAGAAAATTAGTAAAAGTTAAACAATGCAAATGTTAACAATCCACTAATTGCATTATATTATTTTTTAACAACTGAGTCGGATATGTTTGTTTTGTATTACATCATATGTGTCACCCTGTATATGTAAAGGAAATTCACAGCGTTAATTTGCAAAAAACAATTCAATTGAACGTTTATAAATAAATACAGTGCGAAATCGAATGAAAAACAACTGACAGTGGCGCAACCTCTACGATAAAGTGACACAGCTGCATATCAAGTTTTCAATTTAAACCACACTTACACACCACACCATGCTGTCTTGGTATCTTTTAACAGAAGTGTTCGACTGTTATCCTACTATGTAAAAGTTGTGATAAGTACATCTTAATCGCATTTAGTAGGCATGCCTCAAGTGACAAAGCACTTCGACGGCGGCGTGCACGAGAAACCCTGTCAAATTTCGCAACTAAGGACAAAGTTTTGACTGGACTTAACGAAGCTGCTTTAGAGTTTTGCGATGTAATTTGAGATAATGGGTCTATCTAAGAATCGCAAAATTGGTTTACTTGGGCAAGAGAGTAGAGATTATTCGCTGGGCTTCCTCCGGCGGCGGCGGCGAGGGCGGCGAGCGCGGCGAGTGCGGCGAGTGCGGCGAGCGCGGCGAGCGCGGCGACGGCGGGTCGGGCGGCGACGGCTCCTCGCGCTCCTCCATCGGTCGAAACCCGAGGGCAAACTTCGCTCTGAAATCGGTACACCATAAATCATTATTAAACATTCCCTGAAACCCATTTAACCGTGTCAGCATCACATAAATAGTGCAACGAGAAATTAATGTATGAATAAATGAAACGTACTTTAATTTTAAATGCCCAAAACGCAGCACACGCACGGCACGGTCGACCGGCTTTCAGCCGTGTAAAAGCCGCTAATTACCTCGCCATTGAGTTTTTGTGAGGATAATTGCTGTTGGCCCTGTACTGGCCTTTACAAGGAAAGAGGGCAAGCGCTTAGGGAGTTGTGCCTCGAAAGGGGAATGCAACAGGGCTGAGAGCACTTCATAGCGCGGCCGAGGGTGCCGGCTAGGGCTGACATATCTTCTAATCACAACAACTCCACTAGTCGAGTCTACTTCTCATGCCTTCTTCCATTGTTGGAGTAATTCTTTGCAAACAAATAATTAAATAATGCTTTTTTCTGAATAATAAACTGAGTACCGTGTGGTTGCCGGGTTAGAATAGTGCCAATCCATGTCTTCCCGTTTTACTCTTTAAAATGTGAAAAATCTAATTAAATGTTAAAAACCTTTACGTTATTTGAACGTCTATATCTAATAGTTTTACATTTTTAAAACATTGCTTCCGTAAACAAAATAAATTGCCGAATGGATAATAAATGTGATGTTCGTAACCACAATTTAATCAAATTAGGTTTATTACATATCAATTTGTGATTTTATTTTATTGTATATTTCAGTATCATACAGAGTCGTTTTCGTTACAGACGCTTTTCGAACTATGTTCATCGATTACTCCGTCAATTGAGGACCTATTTTGAAAATTATTTTAAGGTTTGATAGAGTATACTTCCGAGGTGGTATCTTTGTCACCAAATCTGAATCTGATGAGGGGATCAGTGAGGAATTAAGGGAACTCCTCAAATATTGTAGGCAAATATATAGCGATTTCAGTATTTTTAGTAACAAGTCTAGCATTTTCATTCAGAAAGTTATAACTTGGAGCAGTGGAACTGATGATGAAGACCACAGATGGCCACCGGAACTCCTCAATGGTACCTATTTCAAGGGTGGCGACAAGATTTCAATATCTTTACAAAGTGAAGTCGCTTTCCGCCTTGTTGTCTGTCTGTATAATTATCCACTAACTCCTTCTAAACTACGCAACGGATTTTGATGCAGTTTCCACCATCACTTTGGACTTTTTCACGTCAGGTTTTTATTCAATAATTTCTGCTTTATATTCCTACGGGTGTTACAAATAAATCGCATAAATCGAGGCGAAGTGAGGGCGGGTCACGAGTTATATACTTACAGTTGTGTTATATTTTCTTACATAGTTTTACTAGCCTCGGCCGGGAAGGGTAGTTGCTTGAACTGATGGACTCGTATTTAGCGCGGCCTTGGCTGCGTCTCGGCCGCACTAACACTACCAACAGGGTAACGTCGACGAAGAGGAATTAAGCGGCTCACCTCCTTCCGTTCATGCTCATGTATCCATCGTCCTCGGAAGTGTGTCCGGCGAGCGGCGAGTCGTCGTCGGTGGCGGGCGTCGCGGGCGTCGCAGGCGTGGCAGGCGTGGCGGGCGCCGCCGTGGCGGAGGCCGGCGCGCCGGGCCGAGGCTCCAGCGAGCGCGGCTCGCCCTCGTCGTACTCGCTCAGCACCTGGTCCAACAGCTCCAACGACCGTTGCACGTCATCACACCCTCTGAAAAGACAAACAGAAGTTGTGAATTTGTGAATCTTGTAATTCGAAAATTTTATGGTAACTGCGTAACTAAGAGGACATTCATTCGTCAAAGTAACAGCTTAACTTTAAGTGTTAAGTTTGGGAGCAGTAACGGGTAACAGGACGAAGCTGAAGTCAGAGCTAACCCAACCGGTGTCATAAGTAACAGGTAATAAATTAAAAGACGTGAAACCGATAAGTGCAAAAATATAACGATCGAGAAAGCATAAATTATCAAACTATACTAAAATAACAACCGCAATATATTTTTGCGATTGTCAATAAGCAGATATTGTTCATAGCCAGCCGCGGTCACAGCCCGCGCGGCAAGCTCCGTGATAATGTTAAATTGAACTCATTTCCTACACGAGGGCACTCAGCTGCTCGAGAACACTTCCTTAACAGCACCATTAGAACCGAATTAGAGGATAACGATATAGTCACATGATTCCAGCAGTTAGCTCCACTTAAGTGACAGTCTTGTCGAAGGATTTCCTATACCTCATTTCCTATTTGTTGGAGTACGATCTCTCATTTGATTTTTTATGTACTAATAAATTAGTAAGGTGAGTAAGGATGTTATGAACCTTCAAAAGAAATACCATAGGACTAATCCATTAATTTGCGAGCAACTCTGACATTTAAAGGGAAGTCTATTCTGTTTCATTACTAATAAATAAAGGTCAAAGCGTGGGTTTGAAAAGGAGCCTTAAGGAAACGTGACTGACTAACTTTATCTTTTTGAAATATCCAATAACATTGAATGAAGTAATCCCTCGAACCCGTTAAATTATATATACACAAAGTAACAAGTACATATTCATCATAATTAACCTTTAGGCTATAATTAATACAAAAATACTTAGTAGGTACGGTCAAATTCAAGAGTAGCTGAAAATGTTAGTACCGTGTCGCAGGTATTGATACACTAAATACAAACCACTCTCAGTTTAATACGTTATTGCGACAAGGTACTAAAATGTACAGCTACTTATGAGTTCGACCATACACGGATATTACAAATAATCCCTTTGTTGCAGCGAGCCGCTGCTAAAAGAATTCATTACATTTTGAAGGAAGCATGCCCTCGTCGCTACAAAGTGGTTCTAGTGGTAGGCACAAAGCAACCTCATCGAGAGAAGAGGCGCATGCTCTCTCGTCGTCTCTCGATACGCTCTCGCCGAGCACGGGGTGTTATACCTAGGTACTGTCGCTCGATAAAGCCACAAAAAACATTTCAACTATTTTAATGACATTTCTTGATTGCGAAAAACCGATATTCGAAGGGCCGGTATCTGCGGACTTGTCTCTTGCAGCGATCTCGGCCCTTGATCAAGAGTTCATTAGCGTACCTCATCTCACCTCACTAATGATGTTCCGCACACTTCGCTACAGCCGTATACAGACAAAAGGCCTGTTGAATTGACAACGAATCAATCTGTCATTAAGTTTCATGCCAGTATATCGTTGAAGTAATTACGCGTCCGCACTATCCTTTAAGTTAGTACCTACATCTATACAAAAAAGCGGCTTTGTTAACACACACGTACATTTGTACGTAAACCATGTCTTTATGTGCTAATCTTAGAAGTCCTTTCACGGAATTGAACTAATAGGAATCTGAGAAAGTGACAGCGGCTCTAGTGCCTTTTAAGGCGCTAGCGCCGTAGCAACTTTTTGCTTGAGTGTTGATTAAGTGACAAACAATTGCGACGCGTAGGTGCGTCGGATCTGTGCTCGCAAGTAGGCGTATACTTTTGCGCGTCTAGTTCGCGAGTATTGCATTGTGCGCCCAGCTGGCACAAAGCAGAGCACTCAGCAGGAGTGCCGGGAGTGCGGCGCGTGCCTGCCTTTGTTTTATTTCACCCACGCTACTCCGCTTTGGAACTTTTAAGGAGACTTCGAATTGTGTTGCTGCTTTTAAATGGTTGGGTTCCATTGATTAGTTACATGAAGTTGCTCTGTCTGATTTGTTACGTCTGCGAAGTTTTTAGACGTTGTAGTCCGCAGCACGTCTTCAGAGGCCAACTTGTTACTGCTTAAAGTACCGCGATGGCAATGTTTACAGAGTTTCATTAATACGTAAATTTAATACCGTCATAAAACTGACGACTCTAGAAAGTTGCTTACCGCCGTATCATTCTTAGATATGAGAAAATAGCATCATAAGTCAAGTTATAAACTACCTACCTATATGCTAAAAAAATAACTGCAATATTCGCGGGTTTAGACCCCATATGCCCGGAAGGCGGTCGGAAGTGCAGCGGGCGTCGACCCGCCGCGTACGCCTCGCGCCGCACGGCCTCGCGGGCTGCGAGTCGCGGGCGCCGCTCATTACAGCCGCGGCGGCACCACTCGGTCAAACTGCGTGGACCACGCTTTTTACTTTATGCCTCAAATGAGTTCTCAGTTTTTGGATAAATGCCCAACTGGGATTTTTAAGCGGCGATGGGTTAAATATTGCATTAAACGATAAAAGAATAAGCAACACGGTTGCATGCTGTTTTATTTCTAATAATTTAATGTGCATTCCCGTTGAACGATAGGTATGTGAATTGCTCGTTCAATAACTAATTAGCATAAAATGCCAAAAGAAAATATATGCCCAACGGGTGGGCGGTTGCGGCTTGTGCAAGGAACTTATAACGCTTAAAACTTGTCTAATTATTTCGGTCTGGAAGTGATTAGGTATTATAGTTGGTTCTAAAATAAATTGGTAATAACCAAAATCCAATCTGAATTATATATGAATATTATATCCAAGTTATTGCCCGCGATTTCATCCACGTAGAAGTCATTTATCGTTATTCCCTCAGGAACTATACAATCTACTTGCTTATAAAGTCCCCTATGTCCGTACCCAGTGTTCAAGATATCCATCTATCACCTTACCTGATTTAAAAACGTCGACCAATTTAGCTGTGAAAGCAACGAACAAACAGAGTTAATTTCACAGTTATAATATGAGTATACACGTAACAATATAACAATTAGAAGATTATTAGACTTAGTTTGGTCAGTTAGTTTTGACCTTCAACAAAACGGACAACACAGTTTCATCTCTCCGTCCTTGGATACAACGAAGCACGCACGCGACCGAAACTTCGTCTACCTCTCCCCATCTAATACGCAATAACTACGGAATGGATTCCTGCGGCCCTAAATGAGAAGATAAAAACTGGCCATTGTGGCTGCGGCCGTTAACCGTCGCGGGTACGTGACGGCGACGAGATCGCCCGGCTTACCTGATAATCTGGAGAAAGCTTGCCCAATTGAATTACATACGGGCTTGTTGTATTGTGTAGGTACTGAAGTTTTTCAAGTAGCTGCAAATAAGGAAGCGGTTACTTTCTATCAACACCCGCAATCATAGTATTCGTTGGCGTTGCTGGCTATCAAGGCATGCGTCGGAAAAATAACAAGGATATATGAATACCTACTACAGCCGTGATGTGCAATTGTGCATATTGTGTAAGAAAGTGGACATAAATCGGTTAGCTAGGCTATGCTACTGTTACTATTAGTTCTTATGAGAAATGCAGCTTTTGAAAGTATCGATAAAAAAGAGACGCATACAAGTGTTAGTGAGACTATGTCTGTGGCGATAGTTATTTATCACTAGGGTTAGGACCTTTGGTGGCAAATCGTGGTTCAAGAATCCATGGAGTTGCTATTTCCTAATTATTATACACATATCACTTTGATTTCGAGCTTCAGTATTGTACTATTTCAAAATTAATTAATTAATTAAACGGCAAAACCACTTTCAATAATTTTTGGTATGGAGGATAGGTATGGATAAACCGAACCAAATTTTTTTTAGTACTTTAGCAGTTTATTTTGAAATATGATAATACTGAAGGTCAAAATCAAGTTGGTATATATATAATAATTAGGAAATAGCGACTTCATGGATTCTTGAACCACGATTTGCCACCAAAATCCTAACCCTATTTTATCACTTATCACTTATGTGTGACTTGTATTTTATATTGTCAAGCTTGTATTTTATGTTATGGCACATGTTCTTTCCGGCCTGCCGCCATAGTGTAGGCAGTGCAGCCGGCTCGGGCCGCGCAAACCTTTTAATATTCAGCAGGTATAACGGATCCTGGCTCCGTCGCTAACGAGCGCCGCTTCAGCGAAGGAAAACTACTTTCCTGGTGTATTGTATTTGAAAGTTTCAAACGGTCAGTTAGTACCACCAGTCAATTTCACCATTAAATCCATGACATATATAATATATTCATGCTAGAAGAGATTCAAAACTTATATAAAATTGCTTACTATTATTACCGTTTTCGTTCAGTAAACCTTTCTGAGAGAGTCTTGGATATGTTCTGCAGGTAGAGGCCTTTATCAAGAATGTTCATGTTCATCTGTAGAACATGTCCAAAACTGGCAGAAACCCGACTATTTGATGTGCATTCATACTTAAATTTAAATTTGACTTCAAGGAAATGATGTACGTACTCGTACCTATATGATCGCAAAGCATTTCAACTGTCAAGTATTCAAAAGCGCACACAAACATCTTAAAAAACCCTTACAAACTTAGTCAATAGTGAGTTACCTGTTGCCTGTTTCATATAATATTATAGCCCTTCACTTTGCTTCGCCCCGCTACGATAAAAATAACGAATGTGCTTTATGACTTGTTATTTTCTACCAATTAACCGATTTCAAGCCTCAATAGTTCCGTTAAACTTGGTTCCATTAATTCCCCGAACGCGCATGAACAACTTTGTTAATAACGAAGAACTTAGCGCATTTCCACATTTCGCGGGAACACATCTCTTCACGTAAGAACTATACAGAGCAAGTTGGTCTGAAGTGACTCCCGGTGTAGACTGGCCACCTGCCTACTCGCCAGGTGCTACGCTTTTCACCGCTCCAGCTGCTTAAACCACAACGCCCGAATTATATTTGCTACGCCATCGCGCGTAGCAGTGCTACGCCAAGAAACGGCTTTTCTTCTCTATATTGACAAATATTATTTTTGTAAAGCTTTTCGGAATAGGTTTCGCGTCGCATAATATAGATATATACAAATATTTATGAGAAGCTGAACATTTCACTTCCTTAACAATCCGCTCACAATACACCCCATTTTAATTGTTGCCGCCCGGCGTACTCAAGGAACGGTTCCTCGCGAATAAAAATCTATAATGTTATTATTAGATGGTTAACTTTTATCGGAAAAATCATTCGTCTTCTTTGCGTCTCGGAAGGAAGCTTTAAGGACAAGCCAATGAGGGCAGCCGGCTGTAACAACACCTCACTCGACCACTCTCGGAGCCAATTCCACCCTTCGGTAACGTGTCATAAGGTCGTTATTTCAAAATGGGTTTAACTATTATCGGCTGCAGCGGCCTAAAGCAATATTGCGAGTCAATATTGAACTTTTCAACTCTTGGGGACGATGTGTTCCGCCGGAATAGTACCGAGCTTAGGTTAGCCGCACACACTCGAGTCATTTACAAGTTGGAAGTCATTCGTTCAACTTCTGGCGAGTAATTACTAAAGTTGGCCCCAGAAAGTTTTTAATCTTAATTCAACTTTGTAGCGGCACAAAATGTTTTGAGAGAATTTTCAACATTGTTGTATTGTGCGGTCAGCTTGAAAACCTTCTCAATGATTTATTGTATTTAATAATAAAATTAAACACAAAGTTATTTACCTATTGAAATAATGTTTTTTTTTAATATTCATTACGTATTTATAAATTGGTGTAAAGAGGTTTGAGGCGACTAGATTTAACAAAATTATAAGGGTTTCACGCGGTTTAATTACGGTACCCCAAAATCGTAGCGTTTTGTGATAATGGGCCCGGGAGTTACGGAAGGTTTAATTTGGACCCTAAATCATGCGGGGACAGTCTCATCTGAGTTACGTATATGTGTCGCTAGGGGGCGCTAGGGGAATGGAAAATGCGTAACATTTCACTCGCCCTGTATCACAATTCCCATGCAAATTCAATTAGCCTCCATCCTTTTAATAGCTGCTTGATATTAATTTATAGCCAAACATGTGAGTATTTATGTTCAAACAAACTGACCACAGTATCATAAAGAATCAGTCAATAGAGTACCAAAAACTGCCTTCAGGCAATTTGAGCCGCTTTAAATACAAAGCAATAAAAAGTATTTTTTTTAACAAAGGTGTCCGGAATAACAGCCACTGAAACCGGAATTGCATTTAAATAATAGTTGCCGCCGTCGACGTTTCGGACAAAACTTTGCATTTAAATGTAGCGTCTGTGGTGCGGTATCGACCGCCGCGGCAGACGGCGCGCCGGTGAACAACTATGCTTTTTGTCCAACTTCGGCTCCGTCTTGCGAGTGGTCGCCAACTCCACGTGGACCCGGCGCAACTTGCCCGTCCACGCCGGGACCATCTGATAAAAAGTGAAAATCAGTAGCCGAAGTTTAATTAGCCCGAGGGTTCAGCTCGTTTTCCCGTTTCCAGGAAATTTGTTAATTAACGGCAAGGTGGGCTCCGAAAAGGTTACCTTAGGCCAATTAATAAACATTAACAAGATTCAAAATAGCCTTTTAATACGAGTATCATGAATCAGTAATGGATCAAGTCGGTTTAGAAAAAAAATGTGCCATGAAAATTGACCGGCTTTTACATTTGAATTATCAAATTTTTTGAATCTTACTCACTTGACATTGGCGAAATCACTGCGTAACCGCGTTGGACCGCAATTAATAAAAAACAAAAAAATGTTTAAAAAACAAGACGGTACGTGTATATACGTGTTTCTTTGAGAGTTTTCGTCGGCTTAACAGCAGCTTGACATATTTCACCTTGCGCTGTTTTGTTAGGTTGGGCTTCATCCCAGCAGGGTCATAGTTTTTCAATTAGCATAAATAATACATACCTACGTATACCGTCAGTCTGCTTCAATCCACTGCTGGACATAATGTCTCTCTTGCACACGAATATTAACAATAACAATTAGATAACGCAAGTATACTTGCGGGGTTTTCTTACTTACGGTTATACAGCACTTAATTTACTAAGTGATTAATGTACGTTACGTACTGGACACGTTGGTGACATGGCTACCGCGACGGAATCACAGCTACTCGTGTTCTTCTCATGGATTGAGCTACTCTGCCGCTGCTCTGCTTGTTTGCGCGGAGAGTCCCGCAGAGTCCGGTTAACAAGCGGCTTGGGTCCCCGCTGTTAGGCTCCCCTATTTTTAAATTACTTTTAACTTCCCCACCTCCGGATGCGACTATTAAGAGATGGCGTTACTATGGTTATTTTCTGACTATTCACTACATCCCGCCAAATATAAATTAGTTAAAATAATTAATTAAAGTATAAGTACTATCATAGTAATGATTCTATTTTATTACTATATTCATCATAAAGTAATACTTTCATTTCCGATGGCTATAACTCATGCTGTTACGACCTATAAGATAACTTATTCACGAAGTCTTTAAGAATCAGAAGATTAACAGATCTAAGAATAAAACATTGCTTGGAACTCCGCGATGGTCCTTAGGGTAGGTACTCATTCCATATATACCTATATCAAATCTTATTGATAATGATTAAATGACAATGTTGTCATCGTGTGGCTGCGCGGGCATTGTGGTGTCTCGTTCACTGCAGCCCCGGCAGCGCCGGACGCCGGACCTAATAATTACCGGCTAATTGAGTTATCCTACAATTTTATAATGTATGATGAATTGATGATTCAAAAACCATTTCGAGAATAAAGGTTGTAGAACCATTCCCTGTTTTCAGATTATTTTACAAAATTACTATTAAGGAGTTTATTATATATTAATTTATCATTTGACAATATTTGACCTCCAATGCCTGGACGTCACGATCTTGATTGGTAAGTTGTATCTCATCTGTGATCAACCATAGGTACTGAATATAATTTGAGTCCGAAATGCAGTAATATACAAATAGTGTAGTGTAGTGGTGGTAGGACCCTGTGCAGGGTCCGTCCGGATCGCTACCACCATCTTATCCATTAACCATCCGCCAAGCAACAGTGTTCGCTTTGTTGTGTTCCGGTGTGGGGATAAGACAACCGGTGAAATTACTAGCATAGAGGCATTCCATCTTAGTCCTCAGGGTTGGCAGCGCATTTGAGGTCTTAGGATAATAATCTTGAGAATTCAAATGTCTATGGGTCTCAGATTTCACTTACCATCAGGTGGCCTGAGTGCTCGTGTGCCTTCTCCTTAACATAAAAAAAAAAAAAAAAAAATATCGAACATTGTCTTATTTATTTGTTTTATTTTAACACTACCTATCATAATCGAGACATATTTTACCTGTATATAAACATGACACTGTAAGACCTTGAAAAAAATGGAATGATCAAAATATAAGTCCGGTTTGACCCTCCGCCCGTAGGCGAGTGGTGACGTGATTTGACAAAAACGCGTGCTGCTAAGCAAAAAAACAATCTATAACGTTTACTCAAACGAATTTAAAGCATGTAAACAAACCAATTTTATTGTGACGACATAACGTAATTATCCTTAAAAAAATGTACTAACTTAAATGTAAAAATCACGAAATTATTAGTCTGTTTTATCGAAAAAAGAAAATACTAGGAGTTTATTTTTCTGGGATATCAAGTATTAAGGGTTTTTGGGGTATTAAGTGTGCATTGTTCCCACACGACACTACAGCGCGGTTTGATGGGAACTGAATGACAGTAATCTAAAATTTGCATAACTGAGTTACATACTTAACAAGTTGTCGATGGAGTTTGATGTTAAGCCGGGTTTCTAGTTAATTTGAATTGTTCCGTCGCTGTTTGAAAAGGGCCTGATGTGAATTATAAATGCCGCCAGCGTCTCGGGCGAATCCGTCTGGCAGCAGGAGTGCGTCCAAGAGGCGCCAGCTCAATAAAGCTCGCTGCATGTATTTTATAGACTGCAAAAATGTGTTGTTTTGTTTAAACTACCCTTTCGAACGATGAACGGTAAAGGGTTTTATTTTGCCAGATTAGCATCGATCGTGAAGAAAAAATATTAAGTTTTTATGTGCATGAAAAATCACTAATAAACAGTCGCGGTAACTACCTGCATTATAGCATTTATAGCATAAATATACACACATAAAAAATGTGTAAGGATAAAAAATATCCCAACATTATTTTGATATTTTACAATGTACTGCGTTGCGATAGAGCTTTAGCGTAACAACTTGCACTAATGGTAAATTGTATGACGCCAGTGTTTGTTGATGATGCTGAGTCTGCGATCGATCTGCGATCGGCGTGCGCGGCAGCCGGCGGAGACGCGCCGGATGCGCCGGCATTAGCCGCTGATTTATACGTCTGGCGGCGGGCGCGGACGCGGTTCAACCTTGTATAGCGTTATACGTTAATTCCGCAAACAATGCAGGCAAACCCCAGCATCGTAACCCCCCATCTTTTCAACCGATACAACTTAATATAACAGCCTAATCGCATAAATATGTAAATTAAGCACCATAGGGTAACATATCAAAAGAGATTACGGTGATGGGATCGTTTGAATGCGAGTAGGTTCGGAACTGAGTGGCTCAGTGTCGGGATATCTTTATTGACGTTCACCTATCCAGGGCGCGTATGTATTTGCATAGAAAACAGTATCGTGCTCTTTATGATATCACTACAAAATGTTAAATGCCCTCGGAAAAACGACTGAATCGGCTCATAAATCTAAGGGTTTGGAAAAGGGGCTGCCGACAGAGATGTCGTTTTTAGAATCAATATAATCACGGTCGTTTACCTAGCCACCCTACAAATTGTTCCAACCCTATCGTGTAGCGGCGTGCTCCAAACTCCCCGAGAACGGCCCGCTCTTTAAGTTTTTGTTGTGGATAAAATTTGAACCCCACGCAGGGGTACCTATCTGCAGTTAATTATCTACGTGTAGAGGGAAAGAAAGGGGAAGACGCGGTGCCAATATTTCCCCTACAGCGAGCGCGCGGAGCCAAAACTCGACACTAGCTGGCCCTATAGGTAGACACGGTTAACTGACGTAATTAGTTTTAATTAAACCAGTCGAAAATTAATAGGAATCGATATTGTTCATTTAGAAGATGTAATATCTTTTAAAACTGCTCTGTTTAAAAGTATCCATAAACACGTTTTCGATGAGTTTTAAATCTCTCAAAAGAGCATTAAACGCAATTCCCAAGGAAACGCAGAGCACTAAACGTAGAAATTAATGTGTTGTAAATTATTAAGGCGAGTGACGACGACAGGCCCGCGCCGGGGGTTACAGGGCATTAAGCATTAGAAAAAATGCCTCCCTACCTACGTCTCGGGGTAATTACCTGCTTCGAACGGATAAATTAGATTAATCACACTTGCTTTGCTGGCAAGGTGTTAATGGAAACTCGCGTTACGATATGCCTTAAGCTTGTTGTAAAATGAATCGTCGGACCTGGATGGTCATATTTATATCTGCGCTATAGCTTGTCATATCCCCTCTGTTTACATTCTTTTGTTTATGTGTATTCGAAGTAGAATGGAGAAGGACACGTGTGTGCATGTCATCGCTCTCGTGTGTAGTGAGTTTTCCATCAAGTAGTCGTGTGTGCTGGAGTGCGAGCGCCATTGAGCCCACCACTCGCGCCGCTCCGGCGCGCCCCGTAATTAGCCGCGGCAGCGCCAGACGCCGCCGTGTTTGCTCACACCACCACCTCGCCGGGAACCCCGTCCGCACGTGCGCCGGCTAAACGCTCTTTAAATAACTCTATCAGCCCGACCGTGAAGCCTTCGTCGCCACATGGAGCTATTCATATATCGTGCATATTTATAACTCATGTTATTGACAGAATTGACGTGAATATCAAAAGATAAGGTACATTTCATCTGAAAGTTCCAACAACAAAGGGTAGGGTGGCGATGGGGAAACGTTACTTACATGCATCATAATGTAGCGTGCGTCTAAACAATGCGTTAGGAATGCCAGGAAATCAGCTCGTTTGCACCAGCCTGTACGAGAGGCTCTCTCGAGCGCGGCTCGTTAGCGGGAGAGCTCAAATTACGCCGCGCCCCGCGGAAGTACTTACATGCGTAACTAACTTAAATATGCCACATACTAATAAAATGTTTTACTTAAATATGTGTCAACTGACTTTACAATAACTTCAAAAGTTAACCACACAATTTTTCGCTGACAATCTACGATAAGCGATTTCGTAGGTAGGTATATAAATTAAAATACTAGTAGTATCTTGTGAAAAGCAGCCAATTTTGATATTTTAGACGGAATTTAATTAATAATCCAAATATTTGACCTAAAAGTGCTGCCGTGGGTACTACCTACCAACCTACCATGCCCATAAACTAACTAAATATCGACGTATTTTATTTAACTTTATTTAAATAAATCCTTGATTGATTCTGGAGCTGGGCTCCCCATGGTTTTCAGTGAAGAGAGATTGCGTTGACTGACCAAATCCAAACGCATTTAGTAGGGATTTTAACCATTTATGTACTTGGTGGTGATCTTAGGGGATCTAAGCATATTGTTTAGAGATATTAATTCCCCAAATTTTTTAAAAAACCTTTACGTAAATAACAAAGCTTAAAATAAAAACTAGCCTAAAGGCTAAAGAGGGAAAGGGAGTATCTTGCGCAAATGGTTTGTTGTTTTCTTCCGGGAGACGTCTAAACATTATCTCAGACTCATAAAACTACCTGCAAAACT
Organism: Acleris holmiana; assembly: GCA_949316455.1. Classification (NCBI taxonomy): domain Eukaryota; kingdom Metazoa; phylum Arthropoda; class Insecta; order Lepidoptera; family Tortricidae; genus Acleris; species Acleris holmiana. Next base: position 16,606,683 of record OX438763.1, read on the forward strand.
TTCGCTCGACATATTAACACAGTGGGAATATCGCTATGTCCATTGTTTGCTGATACCATAGTTCTACTACTTAGAAAGATCTTGATAATAAATAGCTTCTTTTTGCGATAAAATCGTTACGATCGTGAAAAACGATTATGTGCCAAAATCTTCAAGGAAAACCAAATCTTCCGAACAGTAAATTACGTGCAACTGACATAATCCTCAGTGAAATCAATCGTCAATACGATGCGACGTAAGTATCCTTTGAAAAATTACGGAAAAACCTTTGCGAAAACACGTTTTGCGTCAACACGGAAAACACCTTTTAAGATTTGGAGCGACAATTTATTACAAAAAGCCAAGAATTTTCGTTTTAAAACTCGCGTTGCAGAAACCTCCCTGTTACACATCAAAGATAATAATATCAATATCGCGGCAGTACTTTCCCTGCCGTCTGCGCCGGGGCTGCGGGGGCGGCGCGTGGGGAGCACCTTCACTTTCGTACGGAGCCGCGCCGCGCGCTCCCGCGCTATGATGTGACGCCTCACCCACGTAAGTGAACAATTTGTTAAGACTTTGATGCCTATCCAAACAAATTTATGTTTGCAATATTTAGTAGGTGATCAAGCGTTGATGTAAGCACTTTCGCGTAAGTAACGGGTAATCAATCGCGATGGTTGTCTAATGCCCGATCGCGTGAATTATGTGTCTGTGATGATACTGATGATTTAGCAAAAATTCAACTAATTTTGTACACTTGTTCTAGCTTTTTTTTATCACAATAAATAGATACCTACCGACTTCTGGGAAAGTAAGTTAAAATAAACAATTTATATTCGCCTAGTGCCTACACTTTATACGACTTTTAGAATAGACGGATTGACTTAGAAATGATTAAGTACTCGTAAGCGACTCAAAATCTTGTTCGTACGTAGCACGTAGCAACGCTGCATCTGCGTTGCTATGCAACACAACATCAAATGTATTTTTATCACCAAAGCCGATTCATCGCGTTTACCCAATCATTATGTCCTGCACGGATTACAAAGAGCTCTGCAGGTATAATAACATCGGGGTATAATAACAGCTGGTCAGCGAAAAGCCGACATCGGTCCATTATGGAAATTGACAGGAGGGGCTAGACCAGACTACAGACGGGAGACCTATCCGCGTGTAATTTTATTGAGAGCGATGAGCGGTAACCGCTCCGTCGACGGATCGATGAATGGATGGATGGACGTAAAATGCAGTGGTATTCAAATATCAGACTTTAATTTTAGAACTTTTACGCCCTATCTATAGGTAGTACCTAAATTTTGTGTTGGCGGTAAACCACAGCAACTAGTGTAGCATACCCTATCCTTTGTACGCTAACTAACAAAGTAAAAGAGTATTGTATGGAAAACATACTTAGTACACAGTATGAAACATTGCGACATTCCTTAATTATAGGTTATTCAGTAATAAGTATAATATAACTAAGCAACAAAGCGAACAGCTTACTAGGCTCTTATTTAGAACATAAACTGAAATTATCGTTAACGCGCCAATCACTAACCGGGGCAGGTCGTTCGCTAAACTAATTTACAGGATAAGAGGTTTTACGACTGATTGGGAGTTTAATGAAAAACGTGCGACCGTTCAGACAAGAACACTGGGGCACTAAGGTTATTAGTGGTTCAGTAGTTTAAAAATATCCTTACCACTTTTTTCACTTGAAATCTATTACTAATTTATTTTGACCACATAATAAATAAACGAAATAGCAATATCAACTTCAAGCTGATTTTAATTTTTGGGTAATATCAGGTTTTACTCATATATTAATAATGCATATATTAGATAAAGTTAACATATTAAAATACCCTAAAGGGGACGCGATCATCAAATAAGATCTCTTTTTTTATTGTCCTTTTATCATTCCTACTAAAGTAATTTCTGCGGCGTGGAACAAACTGAATAGTTATCAGTAGAAACCTTTTAAGACCAGCCAGGAACCCACCTTATTTACATGCATTACAACACTTTTGTGATTAAGGAAGTGGCCGCAAATCAAAACACGCCCTAAAAATATGGCGGGCGCGGTTTTAAGTTATTACGCGGATTAGCTTCGAACACCTTAGGGTAACGTTTTATAGAGGCGTAGTGATATACGACTACATTAAAGCCGTAATATCCATTTTCGGTGACCACGATATTACATATTTTCGTCCCTTTAACCTCGTTTACATAACAGGGATATAGTTTTTAGCGGAAAGTTCGATTTCTGTACGTTGGTAAACCATGCAATCTCGGTTGCATCTCAAGTATCTATTGATGAAACGGTATTGAAACTTTAAAAGCGACAAATTAAAGGAGTTCAACGGCAAATTTGTTTTTTTTCGTATGTTCACGAGCACTGTTAACAAAATAAAACTGTTGACAGTTAGCTAGGTTAAAAAAAGCAGAAAATGGCGTTCTTTTCATCTGTGGACTTACTTTAATGCAAATGTTTAACCCATTGAAAAGTCTTCAAAAGAATAAAAAAGCAGCCTCGCTTTGAAGAGAGGCAACAATCTTAGATCCTAAACAAATCGGCGGAACCCGTCAGGATGAGGGTAGGTACTTACATTTTTATTGCCCTTTTCCTTACCATGCAAATAAAATTTTCTTTCGATTACGAAGATTTGATGAGGTAACCTTGTTAGGAGCTTGTAGCGTACATTTGTGTACCAAATGTTGATCGTTCACCAAATATGTTAATTGCATTCAGAAATTCGAGTAAAGTAAGTAATAAATAATATAATATTTTATAGTGTATTTGAAATTTAACTAAAAAGGAATACATTTTGCTGTATTAAGTCTTCAACTGATCTTTCCCACTACTTTCAATATTCTCTAAGAAAAATGGCAGTATCAAAAACGTAATGTTAAGAGCTTGCTTGCAAATAAGTTATATTTTTATATGATAGGTCTAAAGCAGTCCTGACCGTGTTTTTGCGGGAATGGGCTTAGCCAGAAAATTAGGCCTTAAAAACGTTGAATTTCGGTGTGACCACAGGAAACACGGTGACCTAAATCTGTGTATGACCCTTGTTCTATTATCTGAAACACCAAAAGATCTACCAGACATGCTCTGCACACTTGACAAAGCAAGCTCAAAAGTAGAATTATAAATGAATGCTACAAAAATCAAAATAATGACAAACAGCACTCAACGGCCGATCAACGTAAAAGAAAATCCATAGAAAATGTCAACAGCTGCATCTACCTTGGTAAACAGGTACATTTATCAAAATATGCAACGAAGACGAATTCGAAAGAAGATCAAATGCATGATGCAACATGGAATAAAATTTTGGTTACTCAAAGAAATCCCAAAAAAATACTTCTCGATAAACCTAACGAGCCCTGCCTGCATATGGTGGTCAAAACTGGGTATACACGACAAGAGCTAAATAAAACATCAAAACAACACAAATAGCTAAGAAGAAAGAGAGAAGAGAGAAGTTATCCTAAACACTTATAAGGAAAAAACAAAGTCAGAAATGAAGTAATTAGACAAAAAAACCCAAGAATAACGGATGCCGTTGTGCCTTCACCCAAGCCCTAAAACTGGAGTGGCAGTGGGCTGGCGATCATAATACACAGACAGCAAAGACAATCAAAACTACGGGATGAAAGGAGCTAACTGGGAAAAAAAGAATAAGTAGGCTGAAAAGAAGGTGGGCTGATTTGTTTGAAATAGTAGGAAATGACTGGGGAACTATTGGCAAAGTCAGTGACGAGTAGAAAACACTGGAGGAGGCCTTCACCCGAAAAGGGGTCCAGTCCAACAAACAACAAAAGAACTAACCTGTACTAACATCAAGATAATAAGCGAATTACTAAAAATCTTCCACTGCATTTGAAATGTAAATTATGGATATAGAAAATAAAGACATTTAATTATTTTTCTTTATTTTAGCTTTATTAGTGGGACGGTCACGACGCAATACTGAATCCTAAGTAAATTGTTGAAACGGGCCCGAAGCGAGCATTAGTTTCTTTTATTGCAGAATTGTTTCGGTAAATTTTGCCGCAAACCTTTTATTTCTTGGGAAGCGACAATTTGTGATGAGTCCTCGCGTCCCTCAAGACCAAAAATTGTTGGTTTTACGAACAAAACGTAAGGCGACCGATTTATCAAGGCTGCTCCTTGCAGGGAAGGGCATTTAGGAGCATGACTTGTGAAGACGTACTCATATCACAACTACTTAAATATATCGATTGCTAAACTTAGTTTAAACTCCTCAAAATTATAATATCAACGAACCACAAACGTCAAATGGGATACTCTATAATTCCATATTTTGACAATGTGTGGTCATAAAATACCATTTCCACGTACACTATCCCCCAGGCAATATCTAATTATAAATATAAATGAAAATGTGGGTGTATAGTATTTCTTACGTAATAACATTGTTACCATGCATCCAGTACTAGGCTTACGTATTGATTACCTACAAGCTATTCAGAGTCCGGCGCACCACGGAGAATAGCCCGATATATATGTTTAACTAATTCCATTATTCTATCTATATCTACTGACTGATCTCCTATGGATATAAAGCGACACGACCACGAATACCAATTGGATTCTAGTTCAATCTGCTATTTTTTATTTCCAGTTCAGTAAATGCCAATCAGCGCGGGGTATGGTTCCGGGTTCCGTAGTTCCGTACCCACCTAGTACCGATGCCGCCGCGAAAATCTAAATACATGCGCATATCGATATTGGCAGCGTATGCCAAAGAAAAGCTATACCTAAGGCTGTTACTCCGATCTCAAGTGTTCGAGAGGCGACATGGCGATGGCATGAAAGCTGTGCAATACTTATACAAGACTGGAATCGACAGCAAAACGTAAATGCACTCCAGAAAATGTTTGCTAGAAATAATCTTTTATAACTAATATAATTTATATAGTTTCATTTCAATTTCTATTTTGTTGTTTCATTTCAAGGTCACCTTACTAAGCAAAAGTTAATGCAAATTGGTACAGTTATATTTGAAGGTGAACATGACATTCAATTAATCCCAGGAATCTGCGACTAACATTATTACTAGAGTAGGAAATAAATAAATTCAATGTAGGCAGCATAATCGCAGGGATCATTTGCATAATCCGAATATATAAAATATAAGTGGTCAGCTGAAACGGATCTCCGTAATTTAATTAAGTGCGCAGCGGATTCGTAAAATTACTAGCTGAAGCCAAAATACGGTATTCTGTTAACTCTAAGTGATAGCTAGCAGGGAATCTTCTGCAGATTCCTTCTCGAGCCGGTCTGAAACAGCCTAGGATGTTAATGGGGAGCAAACACGGTGATAATTATGCAGTCGCGCGGCTGGATGCACTCCATGTTGCGCGCAGAGTTCCCTCTCTTGTTAGAATATGATTTTATCCGACTGCCCTAGAAGGAGGATAATGTCTTTGATTCGTATGTATGTATGCGTTTATGAATTGGGGCTGAAAGGATGGCCTGATTTCGACAAACGTGATCATTTACATCAGTGAAAAAGGACAGCAAATGGCGGGTTTAAAACCTAATCATATGTGATTGAAAAAACAATAATGATAACCAACAATTAAACAATGCATACAACATGCAGCCATCGCAATGCAGTTGGGATTTTCAAGCTTGCTTTTTCCAAGATTTGTAGTGTTTGGATAAGTAGTATTGTGTAATAAAGTTTTGTTGATATTGTATTAAATACACGTGAGCCAAATTCATGCAAGCAATTTGTGCGTCTGTTTTGCCCCATACATAACATGCTTTGCTTAACCTGATCATTCCATTAGTATTTCCAGTAATAAGTATGTCTCACTAATAACTGCTGGTCATAAGCTTCCTCTTATCGCCTTGAGGACCCTAGCGTGGCCTCGGAAATTCCAACGCAACATAAAAATTGCATCACTCATATTTTCTTCTTTGACAGGCATTTGGTAAAAACATTTAGTGTACACAGGTTCCGAAAACTTCACGCCCCCACGATAACCCTAGCTCAAGAGCTTGGTGTCTTATAGGGTAAGATTAGAGCCGGTCGTTTTTTTTATACATCTGTGTTGAATCTCAAAGAAAGAAATTATAATGAGTTCAGTGGCCACCTGCCACGGCGAGTAATTTTAGAGCCCCACCAGGGCCCGACCCGCGGCGGCCGGTCAATCAGTGTTGTCATTTCATTCACGGGCGCGCGGCCCACGCGGCCCGCGCGACCCACCCGGCGTGTTTGCTTTACAGGACGCTCGAGGGTTGTACTCCAACAAACGCCTACGTCTACTTTGAACGCGCGATATTATTTTATCCTGGTACAAAGAAGAAAATAATAGAAATATAAGGTTGAGTTCACAAAGTTATCGAACTCTAGGTTGTACACACATGAATGGAATATAAACTTTTATTTTTATTTGTCTTTTGTTTTTCGCGTTAAATGGTGTCAGTAAGGTAAAATCGGTTAAATGAGTATTAGAGGCGTATGAGAGCGAGTGAAAGCGAAGTACTAACCCAAAGGTTCCGTAGCCAAATGGCAAAAAAACGGAACCCTTATGGATTCGTCATGTCTGTCTGTATTAAGATTTTCAGACGAAAATAGAAAAAAAACCTATATATTTTGAGGGTTCCCCATACTTAAAACTGAAATCCAACATTTTTATTTCATCAAACCCATATGTGTGGGGTGGTATCTATGGATAGGTCTTCAAAAATGATATTGAGGTTTCTAATATATATTTTTTTTAAACTGAATAGTTTGCGCGAGAAACGCTTCCAAAGTGGTGTGTCCCCCCCCCCCTGTAACTTCTAAAATAAGAGAATGATAAAACTAAAAAAAATATTATGTACATTACCATGCAAAGTTCCACCGAAAATTGGTTTGAAAAAGATCTAGTAAGTAGTTTTTTTAATACGTTATAAATCGTCTTGCTACTCGGAACACTTCATGGGCAAGTCCGACTCGCACTTGGCCGCTTTTTTTAAGAGCTATGTCACTGTACCTATTAGTATTTAGTATTTTGCATAGCCATATTAGAGCTCTCCATGACTTCTTAAACCTATTTAACAAATCGGTTGAATTTGAAATGTTGTATGTAGGCTTACATGTCAAAAATAGAACTGAATTAAAATAAACGCATGATTTTCCGAGTGTCCTCGCGGTGGGTGTAGGGTGCTCCGCTGGAGTGGCGCTGGCTTTGATCGGCCGAGGACCACAGTCGCGGAAACTTTCACGGGACACTGACCCACTTCTAAACAACCGAAAAGTTGCCTCTGGGCTTTCTTTAAGATAATTATGACAGAGGACACTCACGCCTAATTGGCGGATGTTTTACGCAGCATCTTAATACGGCGGTTGACTGAATAAGACCCATATGAGTTAGGTACTTATCGTTTGATTTTTCCCACAATTCTGCTTATTAGCTTTGAGCTTTAGGGATATCTACAACATTGGTTGCAAAAACAAGCTGTCAACCGAATGTACATCACACATTATTATCGTTTTTACTGATTTAATTTAAGCTAATACTACTGGCCTGGTACCGCATATCCGCATTATATTTTAACGTTTTCTTTTTTCAAATAATAAGAATACAAAACTTAATGAAATGAACGTACCCAAGCGGCTTTAACGGACCTTCATTATTCTTTCCTAGAAATAATGGTATGCAATTCATTATCGAATTAGCATAAAGGATGTTTTGTTTTAACATAAAAGATCCCGATATAGAACGTTTTTAGTGTTGTGTTGATATTGCATTAAGTGGAACTCAATGTTTTAAAAGCCACATTGAGTGGAACAGCAAGCATAAAGAGAGGCAGCGTAACCCAGCGAGGGAAGGTGAGAGCGTGTGCGAAGAGGCCAATCAAAGTTATGAGCTATTTCCTTACCGCGTAAAAGCAAGATAGTGATTTACTACGGCCGCGGCGGCTCGTAAATAATAGCCTCACAATAGCCGCCAGGATTGGTACTTGCCCCGTCTGTACATAATACATGCCCGGTGCTCCGGCGACTAACATAAAAGGTGTTTACTCTTTGTGTTCGATGTATCGACATTTCTGAGTCGTAACTTGTGAGTAAGTAGCATTAGGAAAGTGCAGTTTGCTTACATCGCAGATTTATTTTTGGTTTCGGTATCATATTTACTTTGGAATATACGCAAATTGAAATGGAGTGTCTTTGAGAAAACTTAGTTTCAAATTAATAGGAGATCGGAGTGCAACATCGATTAGGTTTACTCGCATGTACATGATCAATACCAAAGACTTATCTGAATTTACCCTCATTGCATTACGTTATCAGGTCGGGATTACAATGAAAATAAAAGTAAGTGCCTACTTAACGTTCAGATTTAATATGGGCCCAGCTAGCTTACGGCTCGAATTAGGTTACTCACGAAGGCCATGTGACGGATCACGAGCTGGGACCAAATCAAATATCACGCTCCCCACGGAACACTATAGGTATGTCCCCCTTCTACTCGCCTATTTGCACGTCGCAACAGCGGCATAGTATACAGACTTTATTTTCCGGTTATTGTTAATTAAAAATGCTCACAGTCTGGAAAGTAATCACTGCGGTTTTTAAAACAATTAGTTTTTTTATCGTGATTGATTCTTATAGCTTTGGAATGTGAGGGAACTAAAAAAATGATACTGTGTCATGATAACAAAGGCCGGGTACTGCCCGAGCCCCGTGTAGTGCGGCCCGGCCTCGCGCGCAGCGCGGCGCCTTCATTCCGTATTAAAATATTTCTTCATCATTCCCCAGACGATTGACACTATGATTCTCGGCGTATATCCTTTGTTTAGCCTTTCATGAGGCTTTCTTACTCATAAGCTTGCGCGCTCAGCAGAAATGCTCGGTCATTACGAGGGAGATCTGTGGATTTCTGTGCAAACACGAAGGCAACAACAAAGTGAACATAACTTTTTCAGGTTTTATTTTGGACGTGGTACTTCATCTTTTATTATTAAGGAAACTTATTGTGTGTAATTCTTTTTGAATAAAAACAAATAAATCTGACTTAAACTGCTTTTCCACCGGCGAGGCGAGACCTGGGGGTTACCATGACATGCCTAAGCAATTCAGTTTAGGATGAGCGTAAAAGACAGAGCTATAGCAGTTATATAGCTGTCTCCTTCTCTCACCGTAAACTGAAATGCTAAGCCATGTCATGGTAACCCCCCATGCGGCGCGAGAATTTTAATTTGTATTAAAAACCCATTTCCACTGAAGATGCGCGAGGAGGGAATTGATGTTTTTCAATTCGCATGTCGCATCGTCACACCTCGCTTCGCCGGTGGAAAAGCCCAGTAAGTAACCGTAAACAACTAAATAAATGTCACCTTTAGATACTGTCCACGAGCTAGCTTCGCTCACCAAACAACGCTTAATAATACTACCCTCAGAACGGTGCCAAGAATAATAAAGGATCTCTTAAGTGGGTTTCCAGCAAACTGTCATCAGAAGTTGGGAATAGTAAGTAAGAAATAAATAAAGTTTAGTGGAGTGGGAAGCAATGCCAATGCTGCAGCTTACAATTTAAAGTTGGCCAACCAGGTGAGTGCCGGGGCGAAGGCCACTGACGTGAGACAATATGGTGGGGGTAGGAGGGGGGGGGGGGGGTTAACATTGATACATAAACTTGCTCCAACTAACTTAACCGAGCGCGCTCTAACTCCGGAGTTTCCATAATGTATTTCATGCCACCTAATGCTCCTGTTATTCCGTTAATTCAATTCCCAACGGAGTAAAGTACCTACCGCAGGTAATTAATTATAACAATTGTGTTTACAAAATGGCGTTTAATACGTATTATTTTATCTTGTAATGTAAATCATGATAAATAAATATTTAAGTAAACTGAATTAAAATAAATATCCATAAATAATAATAAATACGACATTTATAAATAAGTAACTATTTATAATTACATCACAAAACATTTTCACACAATAAAATCAATAGCAGATGCAAATCTTAAATTAGGATTACCCTGTACATACTATGAGAACCAGGGCCTCTATTCAACTGCGTTATAACAATATCGTTTTTGACCTGTTTCCGTATTGTCAACGTTTTGATAACTCTTATGTCATTTACAATAATGGCGACTGTGACATAAACGATTTTTAAACGTGTCAAATACGATATCGTTTTAACGCACCTGAATAGAGGCCCTGCACTGAATAGAAAAGCATGAAGTGAGAGGCGTTACAGAGGTGGGTCTAGCTCCATGTCGTATTAAGCTGCCTAATTGAGAATGCACGCCCACGCTGCATTCTCAATCACGCTTTTGTACGCTCCTACACGGGACTACTTAAACTCGCTGTGTAATATAAACTGATAAGTTTAAGAGAACCACACCCCAGCACTCTTACAGTGCACAAAACAATTTGGTGAGTGCTTGATAGATACAACAATTAGTTGTAGGTACTTATTGAAAAATTACAGGTTATAACTTAGCATAAACATATTATAACATTTGTTTAACTTTTGAATAAAGCAAAATGTAACTAAAATCGGGCACAAATTAATAGACCCTTTGTCTATACTTAGTAAGCAAAGATAAATTAAATCTGATTTTCGAAGAATATACTCAATTGCAAATGCGTACTTTAACCGTCATTTATTTATCGGTCAATGACACGCATTTTGAGCTACCATAACGTTAAAAATATAATAACAATATAAATTATTACAAAATGGAAAAGAGGCTCTAAAACTGTTTTTCTATTATATGCATAAAAAAACCCAGGCAAGTGCATGTCGACCACGCTCAGTGTAGGTTTCTGAAGCCATTTATACAAACACAGAAAGCTATATCAAAAAACAACAAGTATTAACTCCTCTATTTAAAGTTATTTGGTGCTGTCTTAGATGATTTTTAGTAGGTAAATACTTCAGCCGCCTGTATACCAGGAACCAATCAATCAATCATTACTTAGTCGTGATAATTTTCCTTTAAAGTGCGTTAGGTATACCTATGTGTGAAAGCACATGTTTCAGATTGTATTAGGTACTCGGCGTTTTGGCTGTAGGAGACGACGACGACGCGTAACTCTAGCGAAAATTACACCTTTCAAGTTCAATATTTCCTAAATGGCCCAAATCTAAAAATTGATGAAGGCATTGCACACAATATATTTTTAAAAGCTATCATAACCTCTTGAGACCCACCACACTACAAACAGGGAGATTTTATTAAGTGGGAAATTGAATCTACTAGTAAGGAAATAAAGTTCAGTTACATTTGTTCTTAAGTGACATTTTCCAATTTGAAACTAATAAAAATCAACTTTATATGTAACCTCGATTATGTACCTCCTATGGCACTCCGGGTCTCACGAGGTCATGGTACCTCACTCGATGTCAAAATGTAACAAAATGGAGTTTACTTGTATGAATGCCATTCTTTTTATTACAACTTTGTTAGCGTAATTACATGTATAACAATGCCAAATTACAGCTTTGTAGTAAGTACCAAGAGTCTCTGAGTTAAACGAATGGACGGGTGTGGTTAAACTATAAGGGTTCCTTGTTGACTACGGAACCCTAAAAGGTATTTGTTGACTACGGAACCTTAAACAGGTATTTGTTGACTACGGAACATTGAAAAGGTAAACATAATAGTATCAAAACAATATATCATGACTTGTAAATGTAATATATTATGCGGTAGCATTTTTTAGGACTGTACTGTGCGACTGAAGTCTGAAGCTGAAATTAGATTAAAACAATTACCTAATAAAGTGTCCGTGACTAGGTATTCTAAAATCCTTAATGAGCGACAACCGCGGCAAAGAGGAGGTAACTAGAGTCCTTCAGCCCCCGGTTTGTCTGAGAACTCCTTTCAGATTCTGTGGGTGGAGCTCTTTGAGTACGATATTTTGTAAGGTTTATTGATTTAGATTAAAACGTATTTGAGGTTGTTTAGACTAGGTACATAATTGACGCGTCTAGTCATAAAACGGCCTTCCTGCCAGCTAGGAATAACATTACTTTTAACTTTATTGTATGTACATACCAAAAGCGATAAAACCAGTACAATTTAGTGAAAGGCCCTAATTATTGTTTTTTTTTATTGAAATGGTTAAGAATGGTTAATTTAAATACCTCACAAGTATTTCAATATCCTAAAAATAAGCTTTTAAAGTAAATTATTTTGGAAGATCTAAAGATAATTTGATGATAAATCAAAATCAATTTAAATAATAAGACGCTGCAATAAGATATTCAAGATTCGAATCCGAGTTGCTTCATTACGACTTCAAAATGATATTGAAATAAATCGTGTTGGGAATCGCAATTCTCCGAGGCGATTCACAAATGATGTGGCTTTAGGGACTTAAGATTAAAAAAGAATATATTGTGTTCTTCTAACATTAAAATAGTATGAGAAGTAGGTATATATGTATAACATTTGCTTACTGTAATTTGAGTGGAAGATTGGCAGTTTTACTACCCACCCAGTCTTAGAACTTCCAAGCGACTAGCCCTAACTGCGACTGTTTAACTATTTCGTCTCGCGACTGTCCCCTTTAAACTTTCTCTGGTATGTTTCGTGCGCCGACAACGATATTATTCACTAAAGCTTGCGCGAAATAATACGATTTGAGGGTTCATTATACGCGTCGTAATACACGAGTACGTTTTGAGATTGGATCGCCTGAGCAATAATAGAATTTGTATCACGGGCGAGCAGAGCTGTCCGTGGAGACCGGCATTAAAAATATTAAAATAAGTAATTGCTCCATCAGGCTTGCACCTGCCGCCAGGGGCTCGGCCGAGCCCTCGCGGCGCCGCACTTTGTGATAATGGCAATTGTGTGATCGCTCCGAGAATTTACATTCTTTTCGCTCGTTTGTGAGGTTTTCTGTAGGTGTTGATTAGGATGTTCCCGCTGAATATTTAATTTGCAATGTGTTAAGGTACTTTTAGCATTTTCAGCCAACTGAATACAACAACTCAGCGTAAAATTTCATAGAACGAGATATTTACAAGTATGTGACCCACTTCGAGCGTGAGTGCCGACGCTTTACTTTTTCCTGACAAAAATAACATTCCGCAGGACTACATAAAAACGTAATCATAAAAGGCGTTAACCAGGAGTTCTGTACACCAATTACGTAAAGTGCTAACTCATGTAGGCTGCGGCGCTCGTCCGGAGTGCTAACAATTTGCGAAACACTTTTGTCATTTAGTCCTTGATGCTCTGAATCTTTGCGCGTGGGACGATTGTTTAGCTATCGACTTAACTCTTTACAAAGTTCAGGTTTTAATAAAAATAATAAAAATATAAACTAATTGTTTTTATCTCATCTCATTTGCACACGTGGTGAAAATATCCACTGCCGAAACACTTAAATTTACTAAAGTATTCGCAACTACTATTAAAAAAAAATCAATCAATATCTGGTTAGTTCGAAGGGCATACTCACTCAGCTCCATTTTTTCCTCCTCTGTGCAGCATGCCCGCGCGTGCCATCTCACGCCTGCGCCCTGCACAAAAACAGATCCATTATCCATTAGCAAGCCGGCTCAGCGGCCTTTCCGCTCTTTGCCCACTAAATACGAGCTTACTGGACCACCAGCCCCTTGAGCCGAGGAAGAAATTCACCTAATTCTTACAATTAATGGTGCATTAAGTTGATTGCTTGGTTAAATACAATTTAGGACGGTAAATAAGCTGAAAGAAACTACGTTCTGTCACTCTTTGGCGGTAGGTATGCAGAAACTATTGAATTTAGTCGATTTGTTATGAAAAAATTACATGTAGGGATTATTGTGTAGATGTTCGAGAATGGGAAAAATTACGTTCAAAATAAGAAAGTGTTCTGAACGTGACTATTATTTGTACCCGAGTCTTCGATGTTTTCTATGTATTTAAGTATGTATTTCTCTATATAAGTATATTTATCGCTGTCTTGTACCCATAGTACAAACCTAGAGCTTAGTTCGGAATTATGTCAATTTGTGTAAGATGGTTCCCTGATATTGAATGCATTTCGTTTCGTTAGCAAGAGTGCTAGAGGCCTAAATTTCATTCACCTTACAATATTACCTTTTGATCCTCCCTCTCTTATGTCGTAATCATTCCATGAAAGCCGGCAACGCACCTGCGCCCCTATAGTAAAGCGAATTTTCATATGGGCAGTGGTGAAAAACCTATTCTTTTTAAATACAAGCGGCGAGATAAACCAGCAAATCTTAATGAATGTCTCATACGACTGAAAACTCATACCGGTTTTAATGATTCCCGCTTCCTTAAGAAACGTCACAATGCGCAGCGTAGATTGGCAACCTCCTAATTAGCAGAACTTAGTTTACCTTAGTTTTCTTACATACATTATTGTTGTTAACTCTTAGCCTAATGTTTAAACCTGTTTTTAGGGTTCCGAAGTCATTCTAGGAACCCTTATAGTTTCGCCGGTAACTATAATTTATTGAATTTCACTTCATCAATGGTATTATTTTATCGAATTTAATTTCATCGAACGTTGTTCCTGCGGTATTTTTCAGAACATCTTAAAAAATATTACGTAGTTTAGCAGGTTAGTTACTACCAAAACATGGTAACTCTTGCGATGAGAAATGCCGAACTTTCCAAATCAAAATTTTGTATGTTTATTTTTTATTTCCTGTGAAAAATAATTGATTCTGATGTGTGAAAAAGATAAGTAATTATTATATAAGTATCTAGGTAAGAATGCACGTGCACTATGACATGTTGTAGTGCTTTGAAAAATTACTACAGTAACTCCTATAATATTTTCTCGAACTGTTGTTTAACGTTCAAACGCCTGCTGTTGACATAATACTCCAAACGTTACAACAACCGTTCCCGTGAGTAGGTATCGCAATATAAATAGCAACTAGTTACCAGGGAACTAATTCCTACGAACTGTCACAATATGCTCATTAGTTACATCCTCATACTGTCCGTGTGCCATGCCCGGTGTACCTAGCCTAACGAGAAACGAAATAATGCATTAGAGAGACGCGCCGCTACCGCGCGGAGCGCTGCGCGTTATACATTTCCATTATTAGTATTTATACTGAAATTGGTCGAGCTAAAAACAGGCAAGTAAAAGAAAGGCCAATTGATATTAAAACGAAAATTATTGTATATACTTTAAATATATGTTTTTTTTGGTAAACAATTATTTTTTTGTGCAATAAAGATTAAAGACTTTACTTACTTACAAGTAGGAAATATCATGTTTGTAAATAGATTTTCTTATTGATAGTTATTTTTAACTTAACGAAAAAGCAAAAATAAATTCAACGTAGGTAGGTTATTAACACGTACAATTCTGTATTTTTTTCGTTATTGTGGCATAACTGGGTAGAGCTTTTCATCTAACCAGTGAACGTCACGTTGATAAAATGTAACTCAAATTTGAATAGGTACCTACCTATGAAGACTATTTGCTAGTAAAACACCGATGTTACCATAAATTTATAAACATAAATTACTAGCAATATACTTCTTTTTAATACAAGCTATAATTGCGAAGTAGTTTCAAATATCTCACTAAGGACCACTTAGGCATAAATTAGTAATAGAGTGGGTAATTACTTTATAATAGAGCAATCTCTCTTACTTGAACCGAAACAAGGGGCGGTGAGAAACTAAATGGGCTTTATACCGACAGCATCATTTTGTATGTGTAACTTCACTAAATAAACACTTACTAATTTTGATTGTAGTAAGATCACCAATTACGATTTCTGTACATTTTATAGTTTTAAAACTGAATAAATTATTTTAAGGCAAATGTAAGTAAAAAACCAAACGGTATGGAGGTACTCACTAAAATGCAAAAAACAAGAAGGTTATTAAAATAAATGTTTAGAAAGTGACTATTTTGTAAAAGATAAAGAGGTAAACTTAACACTACATTGTTAATAATCACAGTTATAATATTAATGAACAAACTTTTCGCGACAGCACAGCAATAACTGTTAATATCACTTAAATCAACCATGTTTTGTCACGTCATGCTTTCATTTAGTAATTTCATTTGATTTAAGTATGAGTAATGCAGGCACACTACAGAGCAAGCAACGGTGTAAGTGCTAATTCGACGCAGCACGCTATCGCGGCATTATCCCGCTCGGCTCGCGGGTTCCGGGTGCCACTCGATGGAAACTAATCAACCAATACTTTCTTCATCATCATACATTATATCCACTGTTTTAAAGTTAACGCCGAAGTCAAACAGCCAATTTTATAATACATTTATTAATGCACCCTACCATCAGAATAGCTGTGTTATGTTAACGGTTTATGGAACGCAGATCTTTTTATTTGAATTTTTCGTAAGAGCTCTCCCTTTTTCGGCATTTTCCGGTCGCCAGGCAACATAGGTACGCGCCCCACGGGACAAGATTCCACAATTTTTACTTGTATTTAGCCTATTTAAGCAATTCTAAATATATAAGATAAGTTTTATGAGATAACTGGCGATCTGCTGTTGCTTTGCTTCTTTATTCAAATTATAGCCGATAATATTGCCAGGTAAAATGTAGCTTCGTATAAATGAATTATTTTTTTTATCTGCACACATATTATAAGTCCTGTATTACACGTTCAAAACCCGTAGGAAATAACCAGCATTATTACAACACATTTTACTATGAGAACTTTCTTGTATGTGGTAGTAGGTAAAAACTGTACTGTAATGTTATTACAGTACATATTTTGTGAAGGTTATGAGTTTAAATTTGGAACAGCTTTCAAAACTCAAGCGGGTCTCTATTCTAGTATTTATAGATATTATAGTACATTTTGATACAAGTGCGGAAAGTATGTCATTTTACACGAGTCCCGAAGTATCTTGGCCCAAGCTGCAAGCGAGGACACAGACTTGACACAGACTTTATGAAATGGCAACGGTTGTGACCATTCGGCCAAATTAAAAAAAAAAACAGTAATTTAATTACCTATATTTAAAAATCAAAAAGTATAATTCTCTATTAACCAGCGGTAATGCATAAAGGTGGATTCACATACGCCGTACTGGGCTGGGCCCGGTTTCGACATGGTGTAATGTGAATTCACCTTAATACGCAAGTATCTAATCAATCTAATCATTCGTAATACTAATTCAGATTCAGCCATCTTGGTGAGAGCTGTTTTTTTTAATATTACCTAGATACATTTTATGTGTGTATGTATGCATGTATTTAATTTTAATATTTTAAATTATACAATACAATACAATACAAATACTCTTTATTGAACACCAAAAATAAAAAATAAAAACAGGTCATGGAACAGTACATTTAAATCATAGGTATACAACAGGCGGTCTTACCGCTAAATAGCGATCTCTTCCAGACAACCTTGCCTACCTTGCTTATTATATTACCTATGTATAGTCTCAATGCTAAATGACGTAATCAAAAAGTGGTTGAACATGCAAACTCTTTTGGTTGGATGCACGGCTTGGAAGTTGAAACAAAATTACATTAAAAAAAAATGGAGAACGATAACGCACTAGTGGCACTATTGCGTAATATCCAACTTTCCGCACGATATACAGCTACGAAAAGTACCACTTTTTGAGCAACTGTGTTAAAAACTAGTTTTTATAGTAATCGTTGTATATAAATGTAATATTTATTTACCTTGTCATTCGATCGGGTGGTCGATAATGCAGTTTTCTGTTTTGGACCATTCCAGATGCCTGTAACAATGATTATATAGGTTAGGATTAATTAGGCCGTTCGTAAGAACGCCATTTATAGATTAATGTAAGGCAGTGAGCGGCCATAAGAATAGTGCCTATATTAATATTATCGATATTAATAATTTCGCAGCGATCTACGATAGACTCATCAAATTGAAAAGCGTAAAAAAAAAATTGATCCGAGTCGACCACTTATAGGCGGAAAATTTAAAAATGAATAAATTGCTATATAAAGTTGTTGCGAAATGTATCAATGTGGCGTTGGTGTCATGTCATCACGTATCACATGTTCGTATTCCGTTCTCCATTGTTACTTCTAAGGTCTTATTTCTTTGATTGTAAGAAAGAGGCATCATATTTGGGTAAATAAGATATATAGCTTAGCTGTGAAAGTGTTTGTGATAAGTGATAACTGCCCGTGGTGTCCAATCCAACTGTGGAGTGAACTTCCGTTGTCCTTAAGGCAGTCCCCTTCTGTAGTCTCTCTAAAGAGGAATTTAAAAACTTTGTGGCTGAATGAGTCGTGAAGTCAGGTTCATATAATGATTAGAGTTGTTATTTATATATTTATTTAGGTATATATGTATTTGTAGGGTGATCGAACCAGTAATGGACAAGGTCCAATGATGGACACTTGACTCTTATTTTACAGACAATAAAGGTTATTCATTTGTTTTGCAACAATCCATTTATAACCTTATGATATTTGAATTAAGAGTAAAGTGTCCATTATTGGTGCCTGTCAGCTTAAAGTGTCCATCACTGGTGCGATCACCCTATGTATATATGTATATATGTGTGTATTATACATGTACGTTTATATTAGTTTGTGTACTTGCTAATTTATTTATTTATTTATAAGTATTATCATTTCTTTTTACTTTTTGTGCAAACTTGTATGTGTCCAACCCCATGCATTGTCCTTACTCATTTGCTTCAGGGTTAGATGGAAGAGATCCCATTTAGGGATAAGTTCGCCTTTGTACATTAATTTAGTATTATAATTGTAATATTTACATTTTTGTGCAACAAAGAGTTTACATACATAATACATAACTGATAATATTAAGACTGGGAATATACGTCAGATTAGATAGTCTTTAGACTGGCATTTTTTTTATTACAAGAAAAAAACTGCGTTTGTTTTAATCAGTCAGGCCAATCTACAACGTGTGATTATCTTCTTTGTTAGATAAATGGATGCCACCATTGATGCTGAAATTATTTGTGGTAGCCATGTGGGTACCAGAGTTTTTATTCCTCGAAATCGCCTTCAGCCGTCAGCCTTTAAAATTAAGTTGGCTTCAATTTCCCATCCGCTTAGCATTTGCTATGACAATAAATAAAAGCCAGTGACAATTTTTTGTCAATATCGGTCTATTTATACCTAAACATGTTCACCCACGGTCAGCTATATGTTGCCTTCTCCAGAGTTTGAAGATTTGATGATTTAAAAATCCAAATTATCAATACACTGAACAAGGTTTGAAAGGTGATACATATTTAACGAACAATTTAGACAAAAGAGAAATTTAAACAAAATAAAAATTTGTCCAGTTTAATGGACTGAGTGCCACAATGAATGTACGACACAATATACGTGGGACCCGAATCTATGCCGTGCCAAAATATTATTCGTT
Organism: Acleris holmiana; assembly: GCA_949316455.1. Lineage (NCBI taxonomy): Eukaryota > Metazoa > Arthropoda > Insecta > Lepidoptera > Tortricidae > Acleris > Acleris holmiana. The sequence continues at coordinate 16,626,021 of OX438763.1, forward strand.
GAGAACAGATAACTACAGAAGTATCAACTACATTAAAAAAAATAATGTGGAATATACATATATATTATGAGTCTATATTTTACCCGAGCGAAACCGGGTTTCCATCTAGTATACATATATTCCAATCACACATTACCAATAAACGTATAGTTAAATTTATCCAAATTTGGCATATATTATTCAATAATAAGTAAACATACAGGGGTGGTCAATTAATTAGAAACACTAATGTTTTTTTTCCATACAATTCGTACAAATATCACTTATCCAATTTGACCAGCAGAAATCAAACTTAGTACTTTTGATCACTAACTAAGGTCAAAACAGATGTACCTACAATGAACCTCTGTTAAAATAGAACCTAATATTTTATATTGGTTTTAAAAAATAACTGCTGAACTGCGCGACCATATAAAAGTTTACGACATTGTATTAAATAATAAAACATATTTATTTAATCCTTATCAAATTGGTTAAGTTTTTTTGTAAATATAGTAAAATTGAAAATATTTATTTGTAGGCAATTGTATCGGATTAACGCAAGCATTTTTAATTGTGTGACCTATGCTATGTATGCGTATATTCGGTCTTGCACAAATCAAATATGGTGCGGGTATGTGATAACAATATATATTACTAGCTGGTGCCCGCGACTCGGTCCGCTATGGCTATGTTAATCTGGAATAATGTAGCAATCAAATGGTGAAAGAATTGTTGACCCTGTAGTTTTTGAGTATATTCGTGTGTATGTAACACATACATATAAATATTTTCTCTTTACAATATTAGTTAGTATAGATAATAAACAATAATTCGTGCTCATTACACAAATATAATGGCATTTACCGATACCGGGAAACGAACCTTCGACTACTCGCTTCGGAGATAACCCAGGCCGTGCTTTTCGTTGTGATATTAGGTGCTTTTAAATTAACTATTCGTACGTTTTGTAAAACAAATAAAATTCTCAGTTTCATTTCCATTAACTACTCCATATTATAATTAGTTATGCACTGGTACTTAACAGAGGGTTAACCGCGACGTGGCGAATTCATTTAGAGTTTCATTTCAGCAATTACATTATTTTAGTATTTTAACGCTAAATATAACCTTAACATAACTTAAACACTAAACGATGTCGTGGTAACTCCACTTAAAATAATAACGAAACCTTTATGAGCAAGGAAAGAAAATACTTAAACCGCTTTACGAAAATGCATAATTAATTTGTGGCAGTTTCAAGTGTTTCAACCGAATAATATGATATCCGTTCCATTAGTTGGTGTGCATTGCACTTTGCACTCCATTTTACACGGCACAGGTAATGCTGATTACGTTCAAAGAGTTTGAAATACATCGAGCGCAACTGCACGTAGGCAAGGAAAACTTTAGAGCGATTCCTAGAATTTCTGGTTATTTGTTAACGTTCTGCTAAAGTGCTCATAGTTGAACCAATAGTTGCATTCTGAGAACGTTAACAACTGCTGAAATCCAAGAATACGTACAGGGTTGATGTAACCTGTCGTGCTTTCCAGTTGTTAGCTTTACCAGAATGACACTTGGCTAGCCCAGCGGGCCTATTGTAGTAGTGTTAATCGATGTGGATAACGGTGGATAAAACATCTGTAATTTTCTGACCGGTATGTAAGGGTGAGAGATGCTTTATCCACCAACGTATAAAAGAGCTCACATATGGCAAATTTGAGACCCTATTGAAACAAATTAATAAAGTACTTAATCAGAAAATATAAAGCGATATAATAAAATATAGTTCGCGAAATCCTTAGACATTCCTGTAAACTTGTGTGGGCGAAGTTATATTGTATACGTAACGTGTATGGGATTGACGTAAGCTTGTATACTAGATTTTTTTTTCTGTTTTGTGTTTCATTTGGCTTGATGGATTGCAAATTGGCTAGGCCTCAGTGGTGTTGTCCTAAAGTCGAGTGACCAGCTGCCTGGCGTACTAACTTATACCTACTAACGTACTTAGTGGGTTCACCCGAGCAGACGAGTAGACCGGCATACAATACAAGGTTAACAGCTGACGCGTTAGCCTAGATCAACATCGAGTTATTTGACGATGACTGTGGATGCTTTACAAAATAATATAAAAGAACACTAGATAAGTCAATATAAACGGATTTCCGAGTAAATGGTTCACGGTAATACATGGAAAATGTTGAAATGTCGTAAAATGTATTCGTGGAAATATAAATTGGGTCACACTGTAATGTATAAGATTTATAAAAAATAAATATCTAGTTAAAACTGTTGCTTACTCCTTATAGCAATTTTAGACTATAGTCATTAATCATTAATTCGAAGGTTGATTGTTTAAGTCCTTTTATAGAAATGGTGCACCGGATTATCCTACTTTTTGTTCATGAAAACCAAAACTATATGGCAGGATATTAAGTTTTCACAGTATGAGTGTGTTTATTATAAAATTCATAAAGCTATGCCACTTTGTGAAATCATCGTGCATCTAAATCGCTCATGAACCAGCAGAGAAGTGACAAGTAATGAAATGGGTATTCGCATGTAAGAACGTAATCAGGTACTTCATTTTCTATAATGGCCACAGTGCTGAAAGTACTTGAAAAACCCATTGGGCATTATGTCACTCAGCTATTTAGGTTCTTGGACCAGCCCTCATACAAAGTTGCACATGGCCATTTTCGCGGTTGTTTATCATCTTTTATATATAAAAAATAATTGTTCTTCTTTAGTCTCGCTAAAACTCGACGATGGCCAATGGCTCGACCGATTTTAATGTTTTTTTTTTTGTGTGGTTTTGAGTAGATCCCGGGATGGTTTACACGGACTCACAATTGGACCCGGTAGGTGTCGCTGCGATCGGGCAGGACAACGTCTTTCGGGGCCACTAGAAATATTATAATCGCACAAATAATTATAATTGGTTAGTAATATTATTGATTGCTATTTATAACAACAAGCGGTCACTATACAATTTACGGTATGTTTATTTTTTTTGTCTAAGATTTGCCACGATTTAATAGGTGTGGACTAGATATGATAGACTCGCCCTCATCAAATTGTTTGCCCTTCTTCTGACTTGACCAGGCGGTGATTCTCTTAACACAGCGCTGCGTCGAACGCAAAGGTGAACGTTTATCCGGCTAGTTTAAGTAGTTCCGTCGGAGCGTACAAAACACATTTTAGCTTGTGCGTGCCTTCTCAATTTTATTAGGTAGCAGAGCTCGGTCGCCCAGCGGAGCTTTACGTTCATCTTTGCGTTCGACTCAGCGCTGTGTTAAGAGAATCACCCCCAGGCAACAATGTGTAAAAAGTGAAGATATACCTATATAGGTACCTAGGCTTGGGTAAAAAATACCTGTTTTTTACCAGATTTATATTATTAAAATCGTCGTGACCAATTAAAGATTTTACAATGATAAAATGTAATAAAACCATCAATTGATGAAGCAGACAGTGCATTAATTAAATGCTAAGTGCCATGCAGGCATTTTATCACGTAGAAACTTCAGTTTTAATTTTTCACTCGTTTTACATTCGAATGCACCGCCCGTTTCAGATTTAAAGCCTTTGATGTTAAAATATTTTAAAATACTTATTTAAAATATTGCAGTGCGTCCATGTTGATAGATAAGAGATATTATGTTGAAACCTTTAACGTACCTACTCACTACACGGGTTGTATCTGCAGTGAAGTGTTAGCACGTTTTGCACATTTTGTATGTACCAAATGTATTCGCGGTTTGAATATTTTCAACGGACATTAGTTGCTCAATTTTATTTGTTTACATATAAATAAGACCAATAGGTCACGAAAACTATTGTGCAATTGTGCATCCTCTGGCGCGGCAGTAAAACCGACATTAGTTGGTTCGAACATAAAATGGAATAGGCCGAAACGATTCCAGTTAAATGGTATTGAGGGCGAGTGCGCTCGGCCGCAGCTCGCGTCCCGTTAACACGAATCCAGATGACCCATATGAAGGGGCCGATCACTCCGCCGACTCGTCCGGCGACCGGCCGCCGGACCGGCGCGATCGCCAGGTCCTCAGACACCGAGAATGCCACATAAACATTTGTTTACGATCATCCGAGTTGCGGCTTTTCATACCGCACCTGTGGCTGCAATAAAACACTTTATGGCTAACAAAATGGGTGACACGAAGTTTTAAACGATTCAGCATTTCGGAGTCGTACGAGTAAATCTAGTTGACGCGAACATGTGTTTTAGACGACGGTACGTATGGGTAGACGACTACTAAAGTGTTTATAGATATAGTTGAGTACCTACAAAGAGATATAATCTATTTTTTAACCCTATTACAATGCAATAAGGTAAAAAGAGGATACATCTCTTTGTAGTCGACTGTTCTTACGTAGATTGAACGTGAATTTTAATTAAGCACACCCAGCTATATAGCTCTGCCCTGCTAACACAAATGACAGTATCTCAGACAAAACTCCTGTAGCAAATGCAATCTTATTACGAATAAGATAGGATTGAATTTGTTTTGGCCATTGAATTTGAGATACAGCTTATTGGCTTAGGAGGGTAAAGCTGTACCTAATATAATAATAATAGAGCCGTAATCTTAATTCTATCGCACATTTTCACAGAATACGGAAATGAGAGGAATACCTTCCAGTCCTCAAAATTGAAGACCTCGGCCGGCCTTCGTAAAAGCTCTCAGCGATCAAATCCTTAAGCATGAACTGAAATGGGCTTTATAATCCTGAGTGTTTTAACTATGACTTCACTTTTAATCAGTATTCTAACCAATACACTCAAATAAAACCTAGTAATTAACTGAAATCAATTTGCATTCACCTGAAAAGAGGCTGTTATCCCCAGAAAGGCGTTCTCGTATATGTAAAGTAACTACATATGATCGATAGATCGTCGAGGTGCCGGCCCATTTCCTGCCGCGTTGCCCCACTTTAATGGAAACAATGAAGATAGTTGCTTATTGGATTGTAATACCTGCAATCGACGTGTGTAAACCCGTTTAATTCCCTTTGTCTGATAAACAAAGTTGCATTGACTGAAAATAAAATGGAGCGGCGCAATTGGAGGCCGCGCGGAGCGGGCGCACCGAGTCCGCGCTCCGATTCCAATAAAGCAAAAATGCTTCGCTTACATTTCCAGGACTGGAGCCATTGGGAATAAAAAAAGTATATTAGTATCCCGTTTCCAGGTAAGTTCTACATTCTTTAGACATTATAGGAGAATTGTTTAAACTACTTGAAACTTAATTTATTAGGTATAATTTAAGCAATTAAAAGTCGTTATGTCTAAAGCGCAGAAATGGGTCAAGGCCTATATTCTAACAATGGCTTAACCTAACCTAACAACTTAGTTATAGAAACATGTAAATGTTATATCTTAAGAAAGATACCTAGATTTCAAAAAATCTTGGTCCTAATAATTCCGAGTGCTAACACGTTTTCCTGCTGGACTACGCATGATATTCTATTTTTTAGTTATAGGTTTATTGCTAGATAAAGTAATAATATGTATTATGTATATAGCTGATCTTCTGCTGGGAAGCGCTGGTAGATTTTCAACGTGAAAACGTGCCCGTGTGACCTGGCCTGATTAGGTACTAAATCAACATCACATTTACTACATTACTAAACAAACAAAGAGAAAAACTCAAAGCTAAATAAATGTTTTAAAAAACAAAAAACTGCCGTTGTGTTTTTAAAACGTTTATTTAGCTAAGAGAGGAAAAGGAGTAGGTACAGAGCCTGTTTCATGCAATCGTCAAGTTCTGAGACACCTTGTATGTATATCTATAAAATGTTCATATAATTTGTGGTGTGTGTATGTGCGTGTGTAGCCGCACTAGCCGCATTGTATCTAGTAGTTTTGGTCTGTCTATGCGGTCATTTATCAGTTAGGCTAGCACTCAGTGTAACAATGAGATGCATTCTCATTTCGATATATTGAATATATTGTTTGCGTGATTGACCACCATTAGTAGAAACACAATTCACTGGACCAATTCCTAATCAATGCAAATGTGTTCTGTTGGCCTAGTTTCTGGTTAGAATTGGTCGCCTTTATAATTAAAATTAAATACACTTAACCATACTTAACTTAAGACTATTAAATAATCTATCAGTGTACGTATACGTCTATACTATGGTATTAAAAAAAACAGAAAAGAAGGTAGAGCTGTAATTTCTTAAAATATTATAAATCATCTAATCCGACAAGGAAGGCTTTCGTTTCCACGAATAATAAGGACTTAGGAGTTTATTTCAGTGAGCCGCTGATTATCCCTAGACAATCTTATCCGACTATTCATCGGTTGCCATTATTAGGGCAGTGTTCCGTCGCCGTTTAAGTATATTACACAATTCTGATCGTGACTGGCTTCAAAGTGATTGCTCTATAAATCGGCTTTAATTTGGTTCGTTGACGTTATAAACTCATTTCAAGAATGGGACGTTTTAATTTTTAAACATTTTCCGCGAACACATCTCGAGATTTTTGTAAAAAAATACAGCACTGCCGACGAAAAGGTTATACTTTACATTACAGTGAAGGAGTTAGCACAAGTTGTTCTGTTTGTTAGATTACAAATAGGTAGTAAGTACTTCCCTCATTTTGCGCACCAAAGAAATTTAAAGATGCATTTGGCATAAATGGTGATTGGCAATTGATCACGAATACTAGTCTCTTAAGTACCTACAAGTGTTAAAGTGAACATTATTGCACCAAATGTGCTTTGTTGATAAGTTTAATGAAGATCATTTGCACGGGCTGAGATGGCAGGGCTATCGCGCGCCGGCCGGCCGCCGCAGCCCGCAACCAGATTTGCGGAGTTGCCTACAACTGTGCAGAAATGAATACCAGCATTCACAATTCAATACGCTCTTGCCTTACATGGCGACTGCAACTTAGTGCGATAGATCAACCTCAAAATCCATATGGTCATTGTTTCAATGTTCGTAAAAATCATAAAGCAGCAACCAACGTAACGCCTACGAAACAAAGTACCTAAGTATAGCAAATTGGTCGTAAACGTGCCTCAAAATGGATGTTGTAATTTCATACGTAACTGAGGTTATAAAAGCTTACAATGCAATGCTTGGAAAATGGGCGGAGATACCTAGGATTTTAGAATTCTTGTATACTACTCAAAATATCTTTTCTCGTTTACCATCTTCAAAACCTCTTCGTTTGTTTTTTTCGGTCTAATCTCCGCCAACACTAAATCTTAAACGCTTCCAACATTTTCCTATCTCTGTGTGTTAATGTCCAAGTCTCGCCACCATACAATGCGATGCTCCTAGATTTTAATAAAGTGTATTGTGTGTGATTGCCGGGTTAAAATAGTGCCACTCCATGTCTTCCCGTGGATGTCGGAAGACTTGATGAAGCTTGCAACCTTTCACTAATACACGGTAAGCACCTTAGCCTACTTGTGCAAAATGTGGTTACAGAACTATCCACAAGAGGCTTCTTGTTGTTGAAGGGTTTTTTAGCCATGGCTATCCTCTGAATGATATCTGCGGTGCAACTGGAGCCATGGGTCTTCCGAGACTTCCGAAATATTGAAATTTGTATCAAGTATATAAATTTCAATATTTAGGAAGTCTCTGACGGTTTCATAGAATATAGTCGTTTCATTAGAAATCTTAGTTTTAAGAATCGTTTATGTCACAGTCGCCATTATTGTAAATGACATAAGAGTTATCAAAACGTTGACAATACGGAAACAGGTCAAAAACGATATCGTTATTACCTTGTAGAATTCCAGCCCAGGGCCTCTATTCAGGTGCGTTAAAACGATATCGTGTTTGACACGTTTAAGAATCGTTTATGTCACAGTCGCCATTATTGTAAATGACATAAGAGTTATCTTTTGATAACTACGGAAACAGGTCAAAAACGATATCGTTATAACGCAGTTGAATAGAGGCCCTGATTAGTTGATAACATTGTTGTCCAACTTTGAGAACCAAAGAAAGTCAACCAATCAATTGTTGCTTTAATTTTGTTTCTTAAAACATTAGGTGAATTTTTGCTAAAAGATAAACACTGACTAAAAATAAACTTGTTCCCAATTCTCGAACCACTTGAGATAAATTTATAAGATGCTCGTAGATATGTGAAAATATACCTACAATTTTATATGCAGTTGTCATTTCCATCTTCCATCTCATTACATAAGATGTTATATAGTCCATTGTAAGACGTTATGAAGTCTTCATTCCCAGAGTGGAGTAGGCAGAGCTAAAAAGACTTCTTGGTAATCCTGTAACCACATTTTGCACAACCAGGCTAAGATGTTTACCAGTGTATTTTTATTGACAGTAGCAAGCCCATCGCCTAACAATATAACTCGTCCATATATTGCGTACTTTCTACCCTCTGCAACAATGTACTATTTCATGATTGCCTTTACGATGCATCAACATCTTGCGGTCCACGTTTAGTTTTTAAGGCGCATTTCAAAGGTAATTTAATGTTATGATTTATATAGCAAGTTATAATTAACCCGTGGTTCATTATAACATCCCGAGGATCATAACGATTGCAGGTTTAATAGTCTAGGAAGTTATAATTTATGAAGCATGAAAATAATGTTATTATTACCTCGAGGTTTATTTAACGGTAGGAAATGCAAATGTAGCGAGCCCCGCCAACCCGCCATCCTTATCTGATGTCCACAAGGCGCTCCGCGGGCTTCAAACTTATTTACTTCTGCCTTTCGCCCGAGAAATACGAGCATTCGATTTCGACATCGGAAAACTGACGCTTCTTTTCGATAATAGGGAAGGAAATTAATTTTCTCCAACTTGATAAAAACAGATAATAACTTTTGAACATACACTTTTTAAGGCTTAATAACGCCGCGGCGATGGTGGAATTGGTTCAGAATATTATTTTGATAGTGACATTGAGTTAAATCTTGTTACTAAACGTATTTTTAAGCAACAGTCTTTAATGCATAGTATATCTAAAGTGAAACGCTGTCTCTAAAGTACGTTTCAAAATTTGAATTTTGACAAAGCTACAAATCTTATTTAAATTTAAGTTTCAAAGGACGATGGGTAAAAATGTCCCCACCCACCAACAGTGATGAAACATGTGCCAGTTTATAGATCTTGGCAATATAATGTATTTTGCCTATGGCGACGATCACCATATGTATGGGGTTTTCTTGAAAAATCATAATCTTATCGTATGGAACTATGGAATTTGTTTGAAAATGAACACGTATGTAGATGATTTGCCTTGCCTGGCCCTTTGTTTTCATTAAAAAATTCCCATTGATTATGCTACGAAGATAAGTATTTTGTCTTTTATTGGGTCCTAATGAACATATAGACCTGCAGCCCGTTACTGTTGGAGGGGGGGGACGGGGTCCATACAAAATTGCCCATCACCCTTTACTTAAAATGTATGTTTGGAAATGAAGTTTAGAGACATGCAGCATTTTTCTTATATTTTTTTTGATTAATTAATGTTCAAATCATTAAAAGCACCCATTTAAAAATATAAAACATGCATGAAGCCATGTATGGCTTTCTATGCAATAAAGGATTAAGGAGCTTGTTTGATTTGTTTAATAAAACGTCATTTAAGCTTTGTTTAATGCACGTATAGTGATGGTCAAAACAAATCATTTAGTAAGTGGGTACACGTCAGTAAAACGTTTAATTGGCTAGTTGAGTGATTCATTAGTTCATTACAGCTGCAAGCCGTAGTTACTACTGCTACAGTTTAATCGTAGGTGTTGCCACGTGCAAAGTCACATCAAAAGGCGAGTATCAAAGACAAATGTTGCCAGCTGCTATATAAAAGGAAGTGCGCCAGCCCTCCTTCAAAATATTTAGGGTAAATACTTCAAAGTATTCAGGTAGCTAGTTCCGATTATACAGAGAGCTTATTTCTTCGTGGGTGTCGGCAGTAAAGGGTGAGTCGGTACAATACGTACGACTAACCAGTTGGTATATCCTTTGACAGGTGTGCAATTTAAGCTATAAAAATGGAGTCTGCTTGGCAACACGGATGCACCTAACAGTTTATTGTGCAATACGAAATTGCTTAAATATAATATGAAATGGTCAAATTACGAGTAGTTAAACTAAAAACAAAACTATGCAGCGGAAACCATTCAAGGATAAAGATCACTTCCTCGTACGCATTTATCCCGGTATTAGGCGAGCGATCCCCAAATAATCCTGATCGATTTACAGGCAACGGCTTGATTAGTGTTTGTTTGGCTTCTGGTACCTACTCGGTGCTTGTTTTATTTACTTCAGTAACTTCGAGTCAACTTCTTCATACGGCGCATTAAATTTGCATGCGTCAGCAATCCGCACCATTACGGAATTAACGCCGACGCCATGTATTCGAATTTCGAATTAATGTGAGTAACATACAGCGCCGCGGCGGGTAGCGTTCACCACGCACATTAGCGGGAAAATGTTAAATACCTATTGCAAGTAAAACGCGAAAGACGCGTTACAAATTCATTTAATGTACACGTGTACTACATATATTAGCCTCGTCATTTTGATATTAATAAGACAGATACATGTACGCTCTAAAATTTTAATAATGATTGCTATGCCAAGGATTAGAGCTAGAGGTTGAGTAAAAACATATAAAGATATAAACATGATTCGTTATTACTTTCCTTCTTGATAAATATTTTTATTCTATTGGAAACTGGGTCACAATAAATTTTACTTTATACAAACCAACGTTGATAATGTTGTTATGTGTAGTTTGCACCTTTTGAAACAAAAAGAGAAATAATTTAATATGATATGAGGGTCTCTTAAATTACAATCATTAAGTAAGTGGGTATCTCTCAAATTATTCATCTATAAAACTGGGTTATGTGTGACGCATCGCATGTATTAATGTTTATTTATTTGTCAATTTTTAATTGCCATTTTTGGTAAATCTCCTATCCTGATTGTGCAAAAAGTGGAAGATAAGCTCTGCCTACCCCACTCTGGGAATGAAAACGTGATGTTATGTACTTATGTAAGTTTTCCTTCTCAGGTAGATAAGTGTGCTTTGACAATTATAGGTGATCTCGGAAACGCAAGAATTTATATGATTTTACTAGCCTTAGCCCATCGTTTAATTCGCGTGTAATTTCTTTTAAAATAGCACGAAAAAAAGTGCAATAGCACGAATAGTTTTAGTAATCAACATGTGTTACAACTTTTAATATTAGTAAGCGAAGTAGCTTCGACGTAAAAAGTCCTGTAACTCGCTTCCTCAATACAATATTCATGATGAATATGTGTTCGGGTATAGGTTGAATGAATAGTGTTAATTAAACCGAACTATTTCTTTCAAGTCCTTGACTGCAAGAACTACGAATCAATTGTAGTAGGCAAAGCAAATTAATTAACAGAAAGACGATGTATCCCCAGTCTATATTAAGAATGGATGTGCAGGAATTATTGGATGGCTCTAAATAAGGGGCGGTGCTGAATAAATGAAAGAGCGTGAAAGCTCCGTGGGGGCAAAAAATGCAGAACTCGAGTAATTCACTGTGAATAATAAACGAAGAATTTCCGCGACGAGCCCTAACTTGCGGAAGTGGGGCTGACAAGACGAGGGTCCCATTAGACCAACCTGAATATCATATAAATATCAATTAACGCCAGCGTCTGCCGCCGGCGTACCTTCTAAATTATCACTTTTTTTGAAGACGCCTCACCTCACCACCAAGTTTTTAACACACAGGTAAAATATGGATAAGTGCTTATTTACTTTATTTACAGTCTTTTGCAATAAAACTATCTACCACGTTATGTTTTTGCAGATGAAAGCATAAGAAAGCCATTCCAGCCTTACCGTGAGTGAAGTAAACAAGCCACTTTCCGGACAATTTCGAATTAATACAAAATCTATATTTATGTTGTAGGACTTGGAAGTGGCAGAAATGATTACTGCAATAGGTACAAATGGAAAATTGACCACTTGAAATGAACATTCTGAAGATGGATTAAAAGCTGAGAAATATTTATAAATTTTTTTTCGTTGTAAATTAATTAAGCCCAAATAGAACTTTGCCCATTATACATTAAGAGCATAATAAAACACGCACAAAGTGATTATTGTGTAATATGAATTAAGACCAAAATATAAATTGTCCTGATATAAGTCCCCTGAAAGTGAATATAGTCCAAAATAAAGTAGAGCTAAGTTAAAATGTATCTTTTGACGAGCCTGTTTGTTTCATTGAATCTACTTTGAAATCCGTTATTCGTACTCTCTTGCTCTTCCTTTTACTCTCAGTGCGTAACTAATTTGCAAAAAAGTGTCGGAGCGACCCGAAGTTCGAATTACAGATTTCAAACTAGAGCCGCTATATTTCAGGACAATAGGGGCCAATATCATTTATCTTTTGTGCCAATAAACAAAATAATAAAATATTCATTATATTAACTACCTAAATGACATATTATACATGTAATTGACACTTAATGCCACAAATATAAACTGGAAATAAAAGATACTTTTTGAAAATACCACCTGCTTTCTAATAGTTTTATGACTATGGCATTATATAACCTCTATTCAGCTAAGTATATAAATCTACAACTTATTTACAATTGGCCATATTTCTGAGTGTACTTACGCAAATAGAAATGGACACATTTATATTAGGACGATGTACAGTCCGTGAGCTCCTAAAAGAACCTTCGGGTTTCGGGAAAATCGGAAGGATCCGTGTAGTAGAAAATGACCATTGTCTCTTTGACTTGGTAGCAGTCCATGTCGCGAAGAGTGCACTCGTTGTGTTTTAATTGATTTGTATAGAACAGTTAAAACCACCACTTCATTTAGTTTGTTATTTATCGGAAATTGATTTCAATGGGGACTCAACTAAAGCAGGGTACTTCTGTAAATAGCCAATCACGGGAGATTGTTTTTAATATAATATTTTTTTTTAAAGAAGCTGAAAGTTTCAAGGAAAGTGTTGATTGCAAATATTTTAATAAGGTTCGAAACCGAGTTATAGAAGCAACGGGGATTTCAAAAAAATATCAAACGACGCAGACCAAAAAATTCATTTGACACGCCCAAAAGAAGAACTCCTAAAAATAAATTTACATTGAATCTGGATAGTTTTGATTATAAAGTAATCAAGAGAATGGTTTACGAGTTGCATTCAAAATTCAAAAAGGTGCCAAATCTGAAAAAAAACTAAAATCGGAAGGTTCTTTTAGGAGCTCACGGACTATACGTATTTCAGATGGGACATAATTTACAATTAGAAATATCTCTGAGTGTACGTAAATACAAATGGACATATATTATTCGACCTATATATGATAAATATGATAATTGTCAATTTTACTGTGAGACATACTCGTAATACTATTTTCATTCTCATTTTTGTAATTTAACGTGTAATCAAGTTGACGGTTTTCTATTTGTACCTAATGAAAGTATATTACAAAAATGTTTAATAGTAATCTAATAGCTGTAAAGAACCAAGCGCAGTTTTGTATGAAGTCTGGTGAAGAACCAACCTGTAGGGAATTTAATTTAGTGCCAATATAAAATGAAGACCTGTTTAATGACCTCAATATTAGATTGACGTAAGCTGCCAGACGGACGGGTCGATTACTTATGTCAATTCCATACAGTCTTTCCGTTTTCAAAAATCGTTTACGTTAGCGTTCTGCATCTTGCTAGCTAGGCTAGCTCTCAGCTCTGTCGGTTCTTGGACCATCAGACATATAATTATTTTGGATAAAGTGAGTCCGAAATAAAGATCATGAAAGACCGTGACGTTCATCCTTAAAGTCAAATCGCATCCGTAGACGGTCATTTGTAAACATAAGACCCAGGATGTGCATCGCAACAAAAGCTCCGAGATACAAATCAAGTCGCTCTCAAATCGGCGTTGCAAGAAAGTTCTTTCCGAGTGAAAGCGGTCTGCAAATAAATCGCGGTGGAAACAATGTACGCATTGTTCACTTGTAAATTGGTCCAAATAACTTACTGCATGCTTTGAACTTTGCCACTGTAGAGGTAAAATGTACGCAGCGCCTACTTTTACTTTCGTGGGGTCTAGCTATGCGTAATTCAAGAGTTGCGAACGTAGTAGGTATTTTGTTTTTAGGTTTCATGGAATCTTGTAAGATTCGTTAATACTCGATTTGTCTTTAAGTTCAACAACGAGGCCTGTATATTTCATTGTTCTGCGTGTTTATTTAACAAAAGGCAGCGGCAGTATTGCGTCTTACATTAGTTAAAGCTACTGAAAATAACAAATAATAGCAATCATTCAACCTGTTAGTGAAATGGTACCTAATAAAAGTTAATTTAGAATTAACAATCAGTTTTTCAGTTTTAACCGATTCGTGCATGATTTTATACTTAATAAAAAAACAAGGCTTGATAATTTCATACAATATTAAGAGGCCGTATACGAAATATTGCCAATTTCGCTGATATACGTGATTTTACAGTGGAAATAGTTTACTTCTACAAATTTTAATGCGACACACGGGACATTTTATCAATTTTCAACGAATGTATGAGCTACTTTATTGTTTATCTTATTTAATTTTGATTAAATGACCTGAAACCGGCGACTGTTTTGTGAATTTTTCTGTAAGAGGTTTAGATTATCACATATTCACGAATCGTTTTGACGTCTAAAAGGTATGAAAAGTTTACAATTTGTTGCTGTAAAAGTCGTCTAAAAATTTACGAATATTTTTTTACCGCCTTTATATAATTATTTTGCGTAAAATAATAATTAACTTAGTAAAATTTTATAGAAATTGGGCTCTAAATTGTTTTTGATTTCGGCTACCTACTTAAAACTCCCGTTCATAGAATTAAAACAACAGTAATAAACTCAGTTCAAAATCAATCCAATACATTAAAAAAACATCAAAAAAATGAAAAAGTTAGCAATATATAATGTTTTAACAACCTAAATCTCGCATTATATTACTCGACAAAAATAAAAAAAGTAGCTCATTCATTCGTAACTCATTTATTCGATCATAAGTTCATAACTGAAATGATATTTCATGATTCGCATTAAAACTTATAGAAAAGCAGTATTTTAACTATAAAATCACGAAAAGAAGGAAATCTGGCAAAATTTCGTATATTCACAAACGAGCTAAATAGCTAAAATGTGCTTAAAATATGATTTGTCCTTGTCTGTCATAGTGACATTTGAATTCGATAGAAAGTGACAAAGAATATTTTAATTTATACAAGTTTAATTTCCGTTTACGAATAAGACGGTTAGGGGTTATGCCTTACCTACCTTACATATAAAGTTATACTATAAACAAGTAATAATTTGCATGAAGGAGGAGCAGTAGCTTCGTTTTAATAGTTTTTTATAAATTTAAACACAATTGAATACATACTTTAATATTTAATACAGAGACAAAGGGGGTTGCTTGCATAACATAAACCGATGTGCATTATTGATTGCGCGATGGACCCGCGATCCGGGCGAGACCTACATTCTGACAATACAGGTGACCTGGCATGAAAGGCTATTAACACCGTTAGACACGTCCAGAGCGCGCCCGGGCGTGTTCGTAGTCAACAAAGCCAGCCCGTATTCGTAAAATGAAAGAGTACGAGTATAATTAATCCGCACGGTAATCCAAGTTATTGGTGCTGAATTTAAAAAAAATGCTGGTATAAAACATTTTTTACTGGGGATTATCGCATAACATTAAAATTTACGTCCAAGCACTTAATTTGTGCGCAAAGATTAATGCGAACGTGTAGCAGCCGTAAATAAAAACGTCCGTATTTACCCGCCTCGCAAATTTGTAACGAATTACTTTCGCCTGCGAAATAATGCGCGATTATGTTTTTCTTGTTTCAAGTTCACATTACCATAATGTGGTCTCGAGTTGGCGCATAATGTTTACAAATTGAAAGCTTCATTTAAGACAGGTTGAATGTTACAGAAATTTAATGGACTGAAATTCATAATAAAATACTTAAACTCTGTCTTACCTGGGTTAAAAGCTTGTTTTATACGGCCCGGTCAGAAAGGGACATAATCTGTAACAAAAGAGCGATGTTTAAACAAAGCGTTAGAATGATCGCCATTGTAGTTACCTTGCCCAAATAAAACTTAGTCAACAATATTGCTCACAACAAAAGGGAAACTAAAAGGTAATAAAGTCAAAATGGCGTCGGGAAGTGTTTAGAGGTAATCTCCCTTTATAATGTGAAGAGGGTTTCGTTTAGTTTAAAATAATGGCACGGGAATTGATGGCCCCCAGACTGAGCTGTCAACTCCACTAGTTTTATCACTTCGGAATAGTGACATAGATTTAAAGGTACCCAGTTAAATCGGTTTGTACTTTGTAGTGCGTGCGAATAACATGAAAACGAATTACCTACTCGAGTGATCTGTTTGTTAATTTGAATTTAGAATTCGTACAATTTAGTGCTTATAAGGATTGCTAAATATCTTGGGATTTGCATCACAAAACGCGATGTATAAACTAATTCATCAACGGTTGAACATGCACGAAGGCAAAAGGCGTTTGGTACTCACACAAACATTCCAAATTAACTTCGGAAATTCGAGCGCTACAGTAAAAAGGCGGCCAAAGGGTTTCTGGGTACGGCCTATATTGCTAGGTGTGGGCAAATTAGCATTTCACAGACGTGTGACAAAATATCTCCGCTTCGCCGGCTTAATGAACGGGGTACGTCGTGATTAAACGCCTTTACGGCGACTAAGATGTACTCTCAAGTGACGTCGCCTAAATTTAGCAATTAGGGGGTGAGCCGATTTAGGAGTATATTGATTCAGATAGGATACCGGCACCTAATCTGCCAGCGTACAGGAGCGGGGTTAAATAACGCTCACAGCACCGTGTAATGGGTTTTCATTAAGAGGCATCTTTAGGGGCAATATGGATTTAAAATAACTTACTATACGCATACTATCTTACGTTTTACCAGAAGCTAAAAAAGCATATCGTATGCTTTAGTGCAGTAACACACTTACTCGTATACATATACTACGCCCTTAAGTACGTATGGCTCGGATTCTGCACTAACGGATAAAAAGCAGCCAAAATAGTAAATATACGCGTTTGTACGGTATAGTCGTACATTACTATTACAATACCATAAAGCTGGCGATATCAAAATGTCCTGACTGCGCCAGTATTGGCTTCCGCCTGGCGCGCGGCCAACCTACTTCCAAGTCGCATTCTACACGATAAGAAAAAGTTCATGATAAAAAACCCATTTCATTATTTATGATGCCAAAAATACTATTAAAGTAGTAGTTTTAACAGACTTATTAAGGATAATATTATTGCGGATATTTTAAACGCAGAACATTGTTTTTAAAAGGCATGCTATGACTACCAAATAAGGACAGGAAATCTATCCAGATATAACATGGATAGACCGTTTGACATTCTTTATTTGAAATTTGACGTAAGTTCCATATTATTTTTGTACACAACTACATACAGCAGGTCCTTTGCTTAAGTTTTTCACCTATAGTATTGTAAATGCGCATGTTTGTGTATGTGTGTGATTGCTTCGCTTTTACGCTGACATATTTGGATGAAATTTGGAATGGAGATAGCTTATAACCCTGGATTAACACATAAGCTTAATATCCCGTAAAATTTAAATGTTCCCGCGGAAATAACGATAATTTAAATCTACGTGGACGAAGTCGCGGGCAGGAGCTAGTTTAATATAAAAAGTGCAAAATTAGAGACACAGCCTTATCATTACCACAGCATTCCAACAAGCAAAAAGTAATGAAAATAAGGTAGGAAGCATCCCCGGCCCATGCTTACGTGATTAGGTCGCTGTAAAAGAAAATTGGGAGGAAATCCGACTCTAATAAACAGACGATTGTAATAACAGACTACATTCGAAGGCGAGGCCGCCGTTTGCTTAGTCTTGGTTTTAGGTAAAGTTATGATTTCGTGTCGCTACGTTAGTAGATATACCTAACAGTAGCTTCATACAGTTAGAAAACATCAAATGAGAACTATCTAAAGTAACTATGTATATTTTTTTGACTCGTTTTGTTTTTGTAGGTTTTAAATATCTTAATGCAGTGTAGTGTATATGAATATAGTAAGAAGCTAGCTGCAACTCGCTTGCAAACATCAGACTAAAATAAATAAATTAAAGCTACTAACTTTCTATGTAAAACAATAGCTAAGTATAGCAAATAAAAAAAATGTTATGTCAAAAAAGTCAGCTTAAAAGGCAATTAACTAATTTCTTTTAATAACATAATCAAATGAAAACAACCAAATTTACTGTATGAATGTTTGTGTATTGATTACACATAACATAAACGCTTTATTCATATGAATGGATGTTTTTGTTTCAGATTATTTGATAGTTTCTGAAGGAACGATAAACGATGTAGCCTTATTCATAAACGCTCATAAACCTATTTTAATTCAAGTATTCTTTATCACAGTATCTCAAATTGTAAAGTCATAATGACAGAAGAAACACTAGAGCGCGTTTATGAATAAAAGGGCAATAGTAGAATCGCTAAAACAGCAAAACAATACGGTCACAATTTATTACGTGAATGCACGTCTTAGTTTCGTCTAGATCTCGTAAATGTCCTCATCCTCAGGCTCAGATGCAATCGCCTCTCCAGCTCAAAGCCCTCTCAAAGCCTTCGCCGAGAGGTTTCATCCTGCTCACCACAAGACAATGGAAAGTGTAGTAAAGGTATCTGTTTGATCAAATATCGCAATGTACTTAGTCGAGCATGTCCAGATTGCGATAGAAATACGTGAGCAACGAGCGAATTTAACATTTAATTCAAAATTTTGACCCTTAGAAATAATGTTTTTACAATGAAAACTACATCATTCTGTTTTTAAAGTAGATTTGTAATGAATTGCTTTTCTCGTTCATTTGACTATCAGTCGGCTACCGTACCTATTGCTAAAAGTGCAAACTGTTGGAGCTATGCTTAACTCTGTTTTAATATACCTATAAAATAATTGTTCATACTTATTTTAAGAATGTGTAGAAAAGAAACTTATTTAAACGTATTTGTTGTAAGTGAATGACTGTCGAAGAAGGTGCAGTGTCACCGCTGACCACTCGGTGGCTCCCTGAGAGCCGGCGCGGCGGCGTGGTCACGCACGAGACTGGTGAACAAACAACTGATTGATTTATTTGCCTTACTTGCTCAAACGCTTTTCGCGCTTTCTATGGCAATAAGATAAAAAAATGTAAAGAAGAATATTTATTCTTCGACTCGTGCCATTTTATAGCGTTCCGAAGTCAAACTAAAAACCCTTATAGTTTCACTGAATTTGTCCGTCTGTTTGTCTGTTGGTCAGTCGGTCTTTCTGTCTGTATTTCACACTCGCACTTTTCTCAGACACTTAAAGATATAAAACTGTTTTTTGTGCACATATAGATATTTATGCCGCTCACTAAATTAAATGATGAAATAAGAAAACCGCGCAAGAGCTGGTCGGACCATGCTCGGTGTAGTGTTTCCAAGCCATTACTCCAACAACAAAAAACTATCCTAAAAAACCACAAATACGAAATAAATTTTCTATTTCATATTTTTGGTGCGGTAAAACCTTTCATTATTTTTAGAAGGTACGAGTATAAACACTTTAGCCGCCTGTATCTCAGGAACCCGTCAGGTCTACTTATGGCCGTATTAATAAATTCGTCTCAGTTTAAATGTCCATCTCAAGATATCAGGCATTTATTGCACAAAAAAAATGCGTTAGAGCAATGTGTGGCCTAGGGCCTATCGAATCGTGCAGACCAGTCTTTAAAAAGCTTGGCTTATTACCTCTTCCCGCTCTCTATGTCTACGAGACGTGCGTGTTTGTTCATAGACATATAGAACTCTTTAAAAAAGCGTGCGATAGTCATCCACGTTCCTGCCGAGACCCCGACAGATTGCTACCTGATGGTTTTTCCAGATTAGCGAAGCACAAAAAAAGTTGCTTAATAATGTGTATAAAAGTGTACAACAAAATACCGAGTGAACTTAAATCTAATAATAATAGAAAATTTAAAAATAAAATATATCAATGGTTGAGTAATAATAATTTCTATAGTATTAATGAATTTTTTGACATTTAATAGAGTGTAATTGTGACTAATTTTCTTATATGTTTTTATTTATATTGTCTCCGTGACGGATGCTATAAACCAAAAAGATTGTTTAGTTATTAGCTGTTAAGTGTAATTTGCATACCGGAAACGGTTAAACATGTAAACCTGCCAATAGTTTAGTAAGACCTAGATGTATACATTTAGCGGTAATGTTTAACGCAAATAAATGATTATCTTATCTTATCTTATCTCAAAGTAAACGTCAAAACGTAGAAAACGGTAATTTTTGACGTATCTTGAGACGGACACATAACCGGTATCAGTTTATTAATACGGGCGTTAGTCACATATATATATGTTTATATATGTTTGTTATATATGTTTGTGTCTCCACCCCTACAGCAAAAAATGCAAGTAGGTACTAAAAATCTGGAAACTATCTTAAACATACATACATAGCATCACGCCCTCATTCCCAGAATGGGGTAGGCAGAGCTACAAAAATACCAACCACTTTAAAAAGACTTGTTGGTAATTCTGTAACCACATTTTGCACAATCGGACCAAAAAGTTTACTAGTGTATTAGTGACAGGTTGCAAGCCCATCGCCTAACAGTACTACAAGCCCTTATTCCCTTGGTCGCCTCTTACGACATCCACGGGAAGACATGGAGTGGCACTATTCTAACCCGGCATCCACACGGGGTCAACTATCTTAAATTAAAGCACAAATAACGAATTTCAAAGGAAAACTATAACGACTATGTAGACAAATATTTTTCTTGTGATACAGGCGACTTTAGTATTTATACCTACTACAAAGCATCACCAAATAACTTTAAATAGAAAATTACTTCGTATTTGCTGTTTTCTGACATAGTTTTTAGTACTTTATTAACGGCGTCGGCCCGGTTTTTCTTTAATTTAAGAACTAAAGCCTAGGCTAGCACTACGTCAATGCCAAGACGCATAACGCTAAGATTACGAAAGCGATTTTCTTGTCAACAGTAGGGCTAGATAAGTTGCATTCGACAATCCTTAGCGATTATGTTTCGATTAAAAATGTATGGAATTAAACGTAAGCAACCGAGATAATACCTACCACGTGACTATCTTGGTGGCTTCCGTCAATTCCATACATTTGTCTATCGAAACATAATCGCTAACGATAGTCGGATGCAACTTGTCTAGTCTCAATGCATGAGTCAAAAGAAAACAGAAAGCGTTGCATCTTGGCTACGACCTCTGATTATTACCGGGCAAAGACAAATAAATAGTTCAAAAATCTTTATTCTGCTTGCCGAGTCGGATTATAAGAGAAAGTCGCTCCTGTCGTATTTAATGCAAATGAAGTACTTAGATATTGTTTAATTCGAATACCGCGTGGAATGAAAAAGGCCGGACATGTCAGTTTTGAGTTGCGACTGCACCAATATAACGAATACATTCATATCATATATCAATAAAACAACACGCACGCGTATGCATCGCATGCTGTAGTGTAGGTATGCCGCCGATGTGCGGTAGGTAATAAAACTATGATTAGGCTATCGTTGTTTGTTGTAACTAGCCCACTTAGTAATTTATACATTCATAGCATTTCTTACATTATAAACAAAGAAAAAATAATCCTAAATATGAACTTGACTTACTTTTTACTGTACCTTGTTAGTTTCCACTGCGCCTTACGTTAGTTTACATTGAAACACTGCAATCCTTTTTAGGGCTTTATTGACCACATTCCATTTAATAGTACATTGTGCATCTAGGGAAGTAAGAGTAACTAACATGAGTATTAGAAGCCCGACGCCGTAGGCGGAGGCCTCTTAATGACTCGAGTTTGTTATCCCCTTACTACCCGTGATACACACAATGTTTATAATTACATTTGCAAGGAAAAAAAAAACTTAGAAAACAACAACCAAAAAATTAATGGGCGCTCGACTCGCTAAAAGAGATTGTCAACATGTCAACACAACTTTTTTCAAAATATTGTGCACAGATAATGCTAAGAGATTTTTCAAACTTAACAGGCCATACTGCCAGATTGTACCGATTTTCAATATACATATGTATGTATATATGTATATACATAACATCACGCCTTCATTCCCAGAGTGGCGTAGGCAGAGCTACAGAAATACCAACATCTCTAAAAAGACACTATAATCATTCTCTAACTACATTTTGCACAAGTAGGCTAAGATGTTTACAATTGTATTAGTGACGGGTTGCAAGCTCATCGCCTAAGCTTTATTTCCTTAGTCGCCACTTACGACATCCACGGGAAGACATGGGGTGGCACTATTCTAACCCGGAAACCACACAGGACAAAAAGTGGGTCGAGCTAAGTTCATAAGGCCTTCGGTCCTTCTCATTCCTCATCGGTGGAGCCAGTCCAAGACGAATCTTACTATCACATCACATGTTATAATATCTCATATCACACAGTTTTAGCTTTGTTAACTTTGCTACTCTTAGAGTCATTTGAACGGATTTCAATATAAAATTAAAAAAAAAAAATGTAATGTCTCTGAAATAATAGTAAAATATAAATATAATGCAGTTGAATGTAACGTACAAGTTTTATATACAGTAAAATTGGTTTGTAGCCAAATTTGGAATATAGGAAATAAACCTTGGCTAATTTTACACCTCCTTAGTGTGAAATGATGTACTAGTGGGTTCTTTATTTTAAAACTAAAGCCATAACTCCCGTGGGAGGTAAATAGGCTATAACTGCCCTATACTCCTGCGTGTTATAACACCCTTTCCGAGCTTCTATGATGAGAAGAATCTACCCTCTTTCCTGTCATTCAACTTTAGAAATGTACAATTTACAAAATGTTTATGTGCGATAAAAAAGTGTACCGAGCCTGTTGAAGGTCTCAATATTATTTGATAACCAACCCTAATCTACATATTATGTAAACCTTCACATAAATAATTAGAAACTTATTGAATTGTTAAGTTTATCGCAATGTTTCAAAAACGTGTTTTAAAAACTGATATAGCGTGCCTATGTCAAAGGTCGACGAGTTTCGTATTTTGCGGCGGTGCCGGGCCGGATATTGATATTCTGCTCCGTGTGAAACCTTGCCGCGGATCGCGCTAAGCCACGTGAGCCCCTCGACTGCCGACAAGAGGGATGCGGATTCAACTCGCTTTGTCAAGAGCGCAGAGATAGAAACGTCTCAAAGAGAGCACTTGCGATGCGATATCCCCAAAGCGCCGTGTCAGCGGTCAAATAGGCCACCGATCTCAAGGGGGTGATAATATTCCAGTTGAATCAGAACATCAGTTTTAGCTCGATCACTGTTAAGCAGTAGCTATAGCCATAGTACAGTAGCTATAGCCATAGCAATATAAAAATAAAATGTCAGTAGAAATTGATACTTCGTGCAAATAAAGTAAATCTTGTAAAGTCATGCAGTCAATCTGAAAATTTAAGAGCAAACTAAGAGAAACCGAGAAAGCTGCGAATCACCGATTATGTTTTTGATGATTGGTCACGGTAATCTATTGGAGAAGCGAAATTTGGTCAAATTATTTTTAAAAAGCGGTGTCACACCGTTATGTTATAATAAGTTGTTGCTAAGAGGTTGATCAGATCATACTCAGATTCACGGAGAATTTGATAATGCGTCTGTATATGTGGTCGCCGATGAGAATGGGGCTTCGTGTGAGCGTAGATAAAACGTGAACGCACGTTTAAGTAATGGTTCATTGTTTTGTTTTAGCGGTAAATGACCGGAGATTACCTCCAATTGAAGTCTGTTAGTAAAGTGAAAGGAATAATATTCAGTTGTATTCGCTGTAGATAATGGATTGAGTTGTTTTGTTCAGTAACAATGCTTCAATTTCTAATATCAACGATGTTTTCCATTCCAATAAAGATGATAAATGGGATAAAACATTGTAAATCAAAAGAAACAAACATAAAACACGTGTGCGTCGTTTATGGAGATGTGTTGATCAACTGAGCGATGACTCGTGCTCATCTGTGAATAGTTTTAGCGCATTAGCGAGGGGCTGAGTCAAGGTCGGCCTCGTGAACGGCACAGGGGCGCTAATGAATCCACTTAACTCCATCACGGTAGCAGAGCATAAGTGACAATCTAACAGGTCAACTGGTCGGACGGAACAGATGTAACCGATTTCAAGCTTTTAACGATCGAGATGCGATTCCAATTACTTCCCGACGCCTTCACCTGGCTGTTGCCGTCGAAGGCTCCCTCAATCGAAAATCGCATCTTAGTTACGTTAGTATATTTGTGTGGGGTTCAGGATGTTTCTGCGGATCGGTCGGGAACAGCGGGTGGCTAGGCCGGAGCAGTCGGCGAACTAGTCTAGCGCGGCGGTCGCGTCTAGACGGCGCGGCGGTGGATCCCTATCGGCTGCTGTAAAATTATGTGACGTGGGCGGCGGTTCGAACTTAGGTCGCCCGCCCAATCTCATTCGCTTATTTTCGATAATTTATCACGATCCTATTCAACCGCCTGACATACGCAAACTAAGGTTGAACAAAGTCGACTTATATCTTTAACCATTTGAACTTAAGAGCGTAACGTATTGTTGTCAGTTTGGAAAAGTCGTCCTAGTCACAAATAATACATTTCTTTAGGAACTTTAGTTCGGGTTTCAAAAGTCGCAGTCGCCCAAAACTTGAGGTAAATAATACAGTAGGTATAAGACATCCCTTTTTAGGGTTCCGTAGTCGAACTAGGAACCCTTATAGTTTCGCCATGTCCGTCCGTCCGTCACGCCAACAAAGTGTACATAAAATGTAAAAACAAATTTTTTTTAGGGTATTATACGTAACGTGGGGATGTTTTTTTTTCTCGTCTACCCCATAGTGAGGGGTGTCTTCCAAAAATATTACGGATCTGTGAGAACAGTTTTTCGATTACGTAATCCGTTTATGAAATATTAAGCATTAAAGCGCTAATTTTTGTTAGACCTACTAAAATCATCTACTACGGCACCAATTAACTTTGAATAGAAAATTAGTTATTACTCGTTGAATTTTATATTTGTAGTACTTAACGGTTTCGGAACCCTACACTGAGCATGGTACTACATGCTCTTGCCCGGTTTTTCGTTCTAGAATATATTTTTCGAAAATTTTTAATATGTTAGTTGGTTCAGGTTAGGAGTTACTAAGGTTTTAGATCGTCATATTGAATATAACTTGGTAAAAGGATTAAAATGTTGCTTTAAACTTCCCACAGCGCGTCCAAAATAAAGTTGTCTAGTAAGTAATACAAAACGTACAGAACATTACTTACCTGAATAGAGGTGCTAAAACGCTCGTGCTCAATGTAACGTAAAACAGCCAGCGTTGCTTATCACTTTTTCTTTTCATCGAGGCCAGGTACAATAGAGGTCGCTTTAGATAACCCCGCGTATAGTAACAATTTGCAGAGCACAAAGGAATCTAGATCAAACGGACAATGCGTTCTTTACGAAACGTATAGCAATTAGTCGGGTTCAGCATCTGCGGTGAGAGTCGCTAAGTGGCGAAACTGCCGACGACAATGGAGCAGGCAGTAGCTGCTGCCGGCAGGCGCGGGCTGCGCGTGCGCCGGTCAGCGTGCGTCCTTTCACCGCAACTCCGGGGCAAACCGGCAACTAACAGCTATGAGATGATCCCATAATCACCTGATCCAAACTACTGCCATTAAAGACGATTATCTGCCGAGCTTTTTTACAAATCATTCCATCTTGTATACTTACTATACTTAGCTTTACATAGGTAGGTATATTTTCGGAAGTGTGCAACGGTAAATATCACTATATTGTTGTGTCTTCGTAGATTGAAAACACTACATACATCCAATGTAAATACTGACGAATAAATATAAAATACAGCTTAGTGCAACAAATACCATCTTCATAACTAATTTAATTAATCTAAAACAACCGTGTAAATCACTTGCGTTAATGGGATCGGAAACAAAGGCTTCCCCGTTTCATGCTGCGTCTATCCCTTAATTATGTGGCTCGCCAAACCGCGAATAAACTGCAGTCATTGTAGTGAGTAAGCGAAACGGACGAATTGTAAATAACGTAAATATACGGCCGCTACAAAAGCAAACAGGATTCTTTTAAATTATCTCCAATTACCGAGATGTCAGCAACGGGTTTTGATATACCGTTGTGATGTCAGGGTCAGTGGTATTCTTTGACGAATCTGTAGTCGAGCTCTGCATCGATCGGGTCTAACTTTATTTAGTAAAGTAATTTCTAGGTCTTTCCTAATTCAATGACGCATAACAATACACATAGTTAGACGACACGCTAGCCTAGTTGGTAGTGACCCTGCCTTCGAAGCTAGGGGTCCTGGGTTCAAATCCCGGTAAGGGCAGATATTTGTGTGATGAGCACGAGTATTTGTTCCTGAGTCTTGGATGTTTTCTATGTATTTAAGTATATATTTCTGTATATAAGTAAGTTTATCGTTGTCTAGTACCCATAGTACAAGCCTAGAGCTTAGTGTGGGACTAGATCAATTTGTGTGACATTGTCCTGTGATTTATTTATTTATTTATTAATACACATATTTTTTAATCGGCATAATATCAAGCATATTTTGTGGTAACCCAGGATATTACCTACCTGAGTGCACAGTTTGTCCAAATTTGCTCATCTATACGTAAATGAAGGACATTTTTTTCATTTATATTCTTTGTTTTATCATGATCATACTTACAGTCCTCCCGTATCGCTTGTCGTTCTGCCTAACTTGAGTTGACTATTTCTTGTGTAACATCCATTAACTCAAAATAACCTAACCTAACACAACCAGGCCACCAGAAGGTTTTAAGTTTTATTATATTGACTACGAAACTTGTATTTTTTCTTCTTAAACATTACAGTTACACTTTTTGACGTCGTTCTCACGCACTTATGGGTCGGGTTTGGCTGGTCGTTGGGTTCAGTGACGTTTATTCCTCAAGAGAATAACTCCCTGGACTTTGCCTCGAGCGACCCAGCTTAGCAGGCGCCAGATAGCCGCGCATTGCAAATCTGTGCCGAGTTCAAGTGAGACTGGTGCGACTCAGTTCTCGAATATAAACTCGTCTTCGCTGCCACAGATAATAATACGGTACTACACGTATATGTACATGTACAGCTACAGCTACATGTAAGAGTAATGTGTAAAAATATCCGCTCACCAGACTACCAACCCCCTAGTTTTGGTTGATGTTTCACTACTTTTGAATTTTTGACGTTTCTCTGTTGTCAGTATTCAGTTGTGTTAACTAGAAGTTTTAATTTGCTGGCTATTAAGAGGCTAGTTTACATACGTCACCGTAAAGTTACCACATTCCCGTGGACTACGCAAGTAAATAGTTAAATCTCTTACATCTTATTTCAATGGAAGTTTTTGTACAGTCAACAATTTTTATTACTGAGCTAACATATTTAATTAGAACGCTGGTGCATCTCTGCACTCGTTTGGCTTGCAATAATTGGCTCTCGCCAATGATTAATTTTGACGCTGTCATTACGACGGGGTTCCAGGGCCTCTATTCAACTGCGTTATAGCGATATCGTTTTTGACGTGTTTTAAAATCGCTTATGTCACAGTCACCATTATTGTAACTGACATAAGAGTTATCAAAATGTTGACGATACGGAAACACGTTAAATACGATATCGTTATTACCGTGTAGAATCCTAGCCCTGCATGATGGCTCAACGAATGAAGAATAAAATCGATAATTTTACTGTAAATGCACTTCCCCTAATATTTTTTCCTCCTATTTGTCGTCTACTTACTTAGTTTAATGAAGTGAAAGTAAAACTTCTCATAAGGAATATTTTATGATAATAGCAATATTGTTTGTGCAGGCAGAGCTTGGCGTGACTTTAGACAACGTAGCGTGTCGATAATTCGCCTAATTTTGAAACGAGGTTTTTTTTCTAAACATTAAATTTATTCTAACATTATCACGCTCAACTAAATAACTGGGATTTGGATTAATTAATTCATTTCCATTTCTATTGAATGCTATTTCTAATCGCATAGGTGTTCTAAGCAGGTTAGTCATTCTCGTTTTACCTACCTATTATTGTGTAACTAGAGCATTATATCTTGTCGCCAAAAACATTTAATTATTGTGATTAATTAATTATATCGATCGGGTATTCAAGTTCGTAACGGTTGTCTCTGGTACTTCCTTTGTTGTGTTGGGCTTAAAACCGCGGCGGGCCCACGGCCAAACAATAGCAGCGCATTTCAGGCCCGATTACCGCGGTATTAAAAAGGATTCAGATGGCAGCTCGGTATTAAGGTATCATGTCGAAGGAGCCAGAACAGTTAACAGAGATATTCTTAAATCGAATATCCAATAATAATGGTGCTAAGAGGATTGTTTTGTTTATAAAGTGTAACTATTTATTTTATGATCATATCGACATTAATTTAAGTAAGTATAATTTTACAAGCTTCCGTGATCTTCCTTAATAACAATTATGTATTCAATAAGTCAATCATAATTATATATCCCATGATATATGTATGCTCACGTGTCGTCTGTCCGCGGTGCTTGCCTTGCTACATGCGAGCGCGGTAGATTGCAACGAATGTAATAGGAAGTCATGTCATGGTGGTTGCATTTCTATTAATTTGTATTTATGATTGCCAGAATGATTAATTTCAGCTTAAGAAACCGTAGTATAATTAAAAATGCGGATTCTTAGTGTTTCATTTACAGTTTTATTTTTTTCAGTAAGTTTTACAGTTTCTTTATTACTAGGTACCCATTGTTTCAAGCCTTGTTGTGTACAATAAATAAGTTTATTAATGTATAGATGTCCAGTAGCTAATATAAAATACTGGTCACAGTTCGTGCGAGCTTGTTGGTCCATCACCTGACATCCCCCTGAGCGAAATCTTAAATGTATCGCTGCGAAAATGAGCTGCGGTTAGGTAAATCCGGCCCCGGCCGATGTGATCACGTCCATTCGAGACGCCGCGAAGACTTTAAGGGCGACTTTTACACAGTACAATTGACGAACATCACTGCACTATACAAAACATGGAGTAGTAGCATCAATATTTGTGTCGTTTAATCAGTAAGAGTGCCGGAGAGACTCTCCCTCTCATTTCCCTGTCCACCAGGTTTCGACTTGTGATTGTGAAGTGCCGAGCTAGTAAGTACGTGTAGCTATCCCTGCTACTGTGTCAACAAATTGGATTACTACTTTCTCGAAATAAAACGACTGTGATATTCGAACGGATTTTCCGTGACTTCATTTGCAGTTTTAATAACTAATGTTTTGTATAGTCAAATCGGTCGGTAATTACTAATTAATTATAGCCGTGTGTCGTATCCATTGTGAAAATAAAAAATAAATCTTCATTCTCTGTAGGCACACATGTCTGAGTCTACCAGTTTTATTTTCCCCCTGATTTAGACAAAGCTTAAAAGTTTTTAATAATTTTATTTATATGTGAATTTGTTACTTAAACAAAATATTATATAAAACGCTGAATTCATTTTGATAGGTATTAGCAGCTGAAGGACATCCTTGGTTTCGTAAGTATTATAAGCGTTTTGTCCACATGAGAATAAGTAGCATAACAGCTATTGTTTCGAAAAAATAGTTGTGGCTCCATATTTACTGAGTAAGTAATGTTTTTGATTTAAAATTATAACAGGTACTTCTAGCTCAAACACAAAACACATTGTTGGAAACAACAAAAAACATCTTAGGCAGCAAGATGCAACTGTTGATGAACAACCTGTAGCTGAAAATCCTGCTGATGAAAAGCCTGACGATGAACAGCCTGTTGATGAAACCCAGCCGAATTTTGATTCGGGGAGTGGCGTGAAAAAATCTGCAGAATTAGATATTGTTATAACTTCTGCACAAGAATCACAACATGGCGAAAATGATGCTCAAATGGCCGAGGACACGTCCTCTGAAAATGATGACAATATCAATCAAACATCAAGTGCAGGTAAGTGGGCAGGGACTGCACTGCGCAGTTTCCAGGTCCTAAAAAATAGTATTTCCAGGAAAGTAGTTTAGTCTGCATATTAGATTCGTCGCAGAATTTATAATAGTTTTGCGAAGGTATGATATGTAGTTCGTATACCTTTTTTACCCGGCTGCCTAATAAAAGAAGTATCTATGTTTCTATGTATATTTGTAAATTTATTTTTCCCACGATAACTTCTTACTAGTAATGTCTGAACCAAACCTAAAAACATGTTTTGGCAATGATATCAAAATAAGAAACACAATATTAAAAATTGGCATCTTTTTTCAATTATATAAAATCGGATTTGCATGTCATGTTTTTCAATCATTGTCTCATAATTATTATTACTTACAGTAATTCAATAAAAAACAAATAATTAAAAAACGGCATGACAGGCGTGGTTTTTATCAAGTTATGAATTATTTTAAAAAACAATAAGGTTACAATAACTATAACTATTGAACTTTTTGAATCGATAGCATTAGGAGTTGCTATAATGTTCCGCAGTAACAGATGGACTGACAACTGGACAAAACCGCACCATAAGGGTTTCTTTTTTTACTCTTTTTGGTAGGGAACCCTCATGAAGGAACCATTAAACCACGCAGTTTGAGTAGGTTAACTCTTCCAGTATTAGTTTTAAAAGTACACATGCTTTACATAAATAAAGCAGCCCTTAAACTTGGCGCCTCCTTTCATCACCAAGACTGACGCATTTAACATTAATATTTAACGGAAAACTATTTGCTTGATATCTTCGATACTAAATCAAAATAACAAACTCATTAACCAAAATGTGTGCATTGTACAGGGGTTATATTCTTTGATTATGAGTATCGATTATTATTATCTACTAGCTGCTTCCCAGTGGCTTTGCCCCCGCTGCATATTTCCGATTTTCTTGGTGGTTTTTTTTTGTCATACAAACCCTGTCCTGACAATAAAGGAAGACAACACAAAAGAATTATCCAATTTAGTGAAGTCGTCTCGTTTCTTTCGTTTCGTTTTTATTTATATGTATAGATGTTATGTAGAATCATATCATACCATACATTATCGATTCATAGCGACAAGCCTATGTAAGAAAGACAAAAGTGAAAGTACTTACAATGCGCGACTTCTGCCAATTGCCATTGACCGAAAAGGCGGAACCGGAAATATACAAAAGGGCAATTAAAAATAGTACTAAATATATTCAGCTGCCACGACTATTCGAGAAAGCTTCTTTTCATTTACATAGGAATAATATAAATGACTAAAATGTCTGTTCTCCCCATGTCTGCAGTCAAGCCAGCAGACGAAAACCCTGGCAAATAAAACCCTCTTGATGACAAGTTAATCTACACAAATCCTAACAGTGAAACATATGTCGATGAAAGTCCTGGCCACGAAAATCCTGTAGACGAAAACTCTATTGATGAAAGTCAACTGGATTCCGATAATCTATTAGAGGCAACCGACCAAGTAGTGGTGGTAGGGTCCTGTGCAGGGTCCGTTCAGATCGCTTCCACCATCTTATCCATTAACCACCCGCCAAGCAACAGTGTTCGCATTGTTGTGTTCCGGTGTGGGGATAAGACAACCGGTGAAACTAGCATAGAGGCATTCCATCTTAGTCCTCAGGGTTGGCAACGCATTTGAGGTCTTAGGATTATAGTCTTGAGAATTCAAATGTCTATGGGTCTCAGATTCCATTTACCATCAGGTGGCCTGAGTGCTCGGGTGTATAAAAAAAAAAAAAACGAATTCTGGAGAATTTACTTATGAAACGGATCTTATTAATTCTGAACTCTTACAATCAACAGAGAGTGACCAGAATGGAGACGGAAAAACGTTGAAAACAGTTGGAACAAAACTTTCAGCTTTTCAAGCAAGTAAGTAATGTACGTTTTAACATAGCACAGGTGGCGTTAGACTATTAAGTTACACTTTTCAACACATTTGGGTCGTTTTCAAAAAAAATGTACATATTTAGTTAAAGGCTTAAGGCAACAAAATCACAATCGCGTATTTTGTGTAACGAAAGTTCACAAAGGGATCAATTAAGTTTTGTTTCAATTAAAGCCCTTAACTTTGTATTTTTTTAGAAAACGTCTTATTTACTGCCATACAGAGATAAAAGACTGCAAATGTAAACAGTGTTTTATTGTGATATTTTTTCTTTATAGAAATTCCTATGAAGGAAGTGAAACGTGTGCTCCAATCTGGTAATAATGATGTTTTTTTTCAATTGTGTCCTGTAGAGATTTGCGGTGTTACATAAATGTCGTTCTAATTTTCAGGTGATATTTTTACTCCTTACGATTTACTACCCGTATCCAAAAAACTAATGCAGAAAGGTATGTATTATAGCGATAACTGCCATCTATCCCACAAAACTTTACAAGTGTACCTACTGTAATTTTGCAAACCGTCCAAGTACGTGTGGAGCAAGTGATCATTAATCACTATAAATCGGATCAGTGCCAGCCGTATAATAAATAATAGCGCGTTCAAGGTGTACTTACAAGTTATAACAAACAGACCCACAAACATAAATTTGATGAAATGAGGCTAATTTTACGCTTACAGATTAGCCTGTTTTTTAACTATCGGTTATACATATGTGTGGCGCTTACCGTTTTTAGGGTTCCGTAGTTGAACTAGGAAACCTTATAGTTTCGCCATGTCCGTCTGTCTGTCTGTCTGTCTGTCTGTCTGTCCGTCCGCACCTTAGCTCGGAGACTCTAAGTACTAGAAAGCTGTTATTTGTCACGCCGATAAAGAGGTAAAATAAAAACTTCAAAAAAATATAATTTGTGTTCCTCTCCTACACGTTCCATAGTGTAGTGTGTCGTTGGATGTGTGGAATGTCTTTTAAAAAAACGCATATAACGAATTTAAAAGGACTAAAATGTTGATTCCTACTAAAAGTCACCTAAGATAACCTTAAGTAGAAATTTTTTTCACAATATGTGAAGAAAATCACAGTACGACGGTAATTGACGTTAAATATATGTATATTTCGAAGTCAGAAGAAAAACTATCACAGCTAGTTTTAATATACCATAACGTTGTTAGTTGTGTAAAACAGCTAGTTAATATAGGTTTTTGAACCATGTAAAATATACAAAAATAAAACGATATTATCCTTAGTAATAATATTTAGGTTAGAAACCTACACTGAGTATGGTCCGACATGCAGTTCTCTGGTTTTTTTTATCATTATTTAGGACTTTGCAAAAAGCACCTTGCAAAATAACCATATCGTCCAAAAAGTCACTAAGTAAATGGGTTGTCATACTGAACAGACAGACCGATACACATACTTGACGAAGTTTTACGGATTCGGTTTTCACTATTCTGCTACGAAGCCTTATTTTTTTGTCAATTTGTACGCTTGTAAATTGTTTTTTTTATGGGGTAGGTCGAAAGACCTTGTTCGTTAATATTTTTTATTTGTTATTAATTTATACAACATTAATTTACAGTCGAAAGACCCGGAGGTAACTCACAATTGTTTTTTCTATCGAAGCGTATTTGATAATTGCGATTAAAAGAAATTAATTAATGAATACATGAAGACATTGAGTTATTATGACACCCAAAACATCGAAAACCAAACGATCCATAAGTTCGACAAATACCTATGTGCTTACCTTAATTTACTGTCTTTCTTTTAGAGGGAAACGGCGTCGTGAGCGCAGCAACCAGTCCCTATGAGTTGGCAGATTTTCTCTTTGATTCCTACTGTATGTTGTATTTTTTGCGTGCTGTTTACTTATATGGTAACATTATATTATAATACAAAAACATTAAATTTCTTCAGTCATGGACGGGCGGCGAATAAAGATTTTACATGGTAAAACAAATTATTACGTATTATTGTAACGTATTGATTGACCTTATTTTTCTTAGCGGGTAAGATGTTTTAACAAAATATGATTCAGACCAGGATATAGCGGGTCTCGATGCTCTTCAGGCGCTGGCTTTTAGTGGTGACGGTAATAATTTGAAAGTTATTCTCTAATATAATAAATTTACTTCTGGCAACAGTTTAAGATTTTTTTTAATTTTCCTATTTATTTACAGTAGCACCATATAATTCTAGCGATACAACAGAAACTCCCATTCTTCGTTTCGGGGGTAAGTATTAGGGTTGTTTTTTGAAATGTGTATGTTGATAAAATACTTTGAAAAATATGGTACCTACTTCTTAATGTGTTGTTGTAGGTCAAATAATCAAGGAGGATCCTCCGAGGAAGAGCAAGTACATGCGTAAGTTCTCAAAATAGTTAATTTTAAAATTCAATCGTTATTTTCATTGTCTTTCTTTTAAATGCTTACCAAATCTTTAAACAAAAAAATCCTGATCCCTGCCTACACGGATAAATGTGTACCAAGTTGTCGTACCGAAGAAGTTCGCATCCTTGCTTAGACGGTTAGTGCTCATCAAATCGCGTTTATAAAATATATTTAAATATTATTTAATTTGTGTAGAACACTTACAACAATATTTAGAAAAGTTAATTTCAAACGAAATGTTTTAAACGCTTACTATAAGATCTGTGTCAATTAAACTTGCAAAAGTTGTAAAAAAATAGTACCTACTATTGGACACATAACCTCTGATATTCACCAAGCATGTTTTTAAATGATAAATAATTTTACCTATTATTAATGGTATTCTTCCGATAGTCACTCATATCATCAACTTCTCTCTCTCTCTCTCTTCTGGTGACTTTTCTTCTCTCTGGCGATGGCGCAAAACCTACTTCTACGGCACTACTTAAAATCACCGAAGACATTTAATGGGAATACGTCGGTAACAGTCCTTATACTCATTGATTTCAGTAACGCATTTAATACTGTTGACCATGATATTCTTCTTGCTTTTTTTAAACACTTAAAAGTGTCCCGCTTTAAGTTAGTTCGTTTCCTATCTTCGTGGACGTCAGCAGGCTGTTAGGGTTAATGAGTCACCTATCTGACTGGTGCGATTTGGCTGCTGGCGTGCCTCAAGGAGGTAACCTTTCTTCTCTCCTTTTTTCTATCTTTGTCCATTTTATTATCTCTGGACTTGGTTGCGCGCACCATCTTTATGCAGATGATCTGCAATTATACACTCAGTGTCGCGTGACTGAGCTTGATGTTGCTGTCACTTAGCTGAACAGCGACCTCAAGCACATTCAGCAGTAGTCTGAGAAGTTTGGCTTGTTTGTCAACCCATCTAAGTGTCAAGCCATTATAATTGGTAGTTCTCGACAACTTGCGAAACTTGACTTGGCAGTTGTTCCGCTAGTTAGTTTTAATAATATCCCTATTTCTTTCAGCTCCAGTGTCAAAGACCAAGGCTTTTTTATCACTCTTTCCCACTCATGACTGATGTTAGCCTCATTTCACTGAAGTGAGCCGTAAGGTGATAGGGTCGTTTCACTATCTCAGTAGGTTTAAGCACTTTCTTCCTGTCTAAACTAAAATTTTACATATACAAACGCTTATCATGCCGATTATTGACTATGGCGATGTGTGTTACTGCGACCTAACTGAAGAGCTTTTAAATAGATTAGATCACCTTCTCAATTTTTATATACGCGTAATTTTCTGTTTGCGTAAATTTGACCACGTATCTGCCTTAGATTCCCTCTTGGGGTGGCTCTCCATCCGACAACGACGTAATGTTAGAATGCTCTGCACACTTTATTCTATCATAAATGATCCTCTTTCTACTAGTTACGTTAAATCATTCTTTCAATATCTTGGTTCTCTTAGTGAACGTCAGCAAAGCCCTGCTCTTTTCACCATTCAAGCCAGTCGACTTCGGAACCGTCTCCCTTCTAAAATCAGGCAAGCGAGCACAGTTCACAGAACTGACTGCTTTTAATTTTTCTTTTAGTGTATATATATTGTATTTATGTAGATATTCACGTATTTATTAATTTCTATGTATGTCTATCTATTGATTTTCAATGCACATTGTAATGTTTTTTTTTTATTTTTAACATTCATACAATATATTGCACCGCCCATAACAATTTTATGATTTTCTTAAAGGTCAACTTGTAGAAAATGCCATTAGACATTAAGTTCACCTTTTTTACTCTTATTTTGTATTTCTGTGCAATAAAGATTAAATAAATCAATAAATAAATAATGTACATTTATTTTATCTTACACTTAATATGAAAATAATGATTTAGTGTATAAATCACTGCAAAGACCTCACTTGATCTTTAAAAGTACATAATTATCCAGTAATCATGGTGAATTAGTTCGTTTGGTTTTGTTTAGATACATCTTTTGCAAGCTAAAATGACAAGGACTTTAAATGATCTGTTCCTACCAAACAATTCCAAAACCCTGCCTAAACCAATAAATGCTAACCGAATAATGTTGATAAAGTATCATAGCTTATAAATTTAGTTCATACCAAATATATAATTCATTTTCCATAAACACGTCATGTGCAGAAGCGCAGCCCGTCACCCTTGCTTAACAAAGTGCAGGCACCCATGCTCTCCTCCGCAAGTTCGGCTTGCTGGTCGCCGAACTTGCGGTACTTCGGCTCCCTCCCTCAGCCCCTCTGGCTTTATAAAAACTCTCTAGGGGTTGGTAACACGTAGAGAGGAGTTTAGCCCATTCTATAGCCGACCTATTCAAATCACAATATACTTTGTATCTTTTTTAAATTGATTTCTATGTTTTTTGGATTTAATTATATAATTTGATTGAATCAATGAATAAGATTTTATTTCAGTCAAATATTTTTTCTTGGAAAATAGGCAATTATACATTACTTATTGAATAAATTTAATTTGTTTAGTGTCATTTAATGTATTACCTGGCTGGTTTTTTAGATTTGGTAAGCATTTTTTTATTTTGGTTCCAATTTCAAAGAAGTACGAATAGCTTTAATCAAATTACCAATTTATTGATCTTTTTGATTTTAGTAATGTACAAAACGATAGCCACTAGAAATGGAAATAAACAAAAATTGAAAAAGGAAAAAAGTAAACGAAGATTTAGAAAGGGTTTTAATGTATTTGGCAATCGTGGTAAGATATTTAATGCGCAGTATATTGTATTATTACCTCTCTGCAAAAAATATTGATTTATAAACATCTCCCTCGATTGACTAGGTTCGTTAACGAAAAGGCTGCATAAAAAACGTCACTTAGTAGTCGTTCCAGCCCGTAATAACAATAAACCTATAATTAGAGGAAGGGCGAAGCATGTCGCAAGGAATCGCGGAGCACGCAGTGAGTACCTACAACATGTGTGTAATCAACTTGTAATATAAATTTTATACATAAATAAATTTACCTGCAAGCTCACTCAACGAAAAGACTGCAAAAGAAACGTCGCTTGGTAGTCGCTCCAGGCCGGAAAAACTACAAACGCAAAAACAGTGGAAGAGTGATGCATATTGCGAAGAAACCATCATATAGCAAGTATTTCGTAATATTTAATGGCTAACTCAAATATCTTGTACTAATTAACTACAGGACCTGTAATCTACGTAGGGTTGCCTCTATTACAATCGTATCGTTAACGAATCGCCCGCCTTAAAAGTTAATTTTAGCTATCATAAAGTTAACGATGTGACAACTCTAGAGGTAAACACAATGTGGAATAGAAACCCTGCGCTGCTGCATGTATGAAAGTGCGTTATAGGGTGTAACTCGAGTAGTGGAACCAAACGAAGCAGATCGATAGAAGAAGTCAAGATCTTTCAATTTGACCCACATGTACGAGTATGTTCAGCAAAATTTCTGCTTTTAATTTGTCAAAAAAAATAAATGAAATAAAATTTATCAAAAATCTGATATAAACTATCGAAAATCGTTAAACATGAGTGTAAGATCGATAAGTCTTGACATCTTCTATTGATTTGGGTTTGTTTAATTCACCCATCGAGTTGCACCCTGTGCCATGCGCTGATGCATGTATTAAGGTGTATACGGGGTATCCGTATATGTACTTATAGCATCAGCGCATATAAGTACATATGCATGTAATTTCAACCAAAGCGATCAATTTACAGTACGCCTCGCCAAGATGCAAACACTGCCACCATTTTTGTTTTCTGTCTATTTGAATTGTATGGAGTTGACACTTGACACGAGCGGTGCCTGTGATGCCATTAGCTCAATTTCGTTTTTCTAAAAGCGTAAATTAACGTTGGAAATTGACTAGGCTTCCACTGATTTTGATAGAAAGTGTCGTTGGATTTGTTTTAGTATCAATAATGATATAAA